>CATQJA010002647.1:937500-1422500 GCA_958295435.1 Mesorhabditis spiculigera | reverse complement strand
GTGTTGAATTAGACAAAGGTTCCATTTTTATATCGCAATTTTAAATTAATAAATTTTGTACAATTAATCTATTTTGCAAACCGTAAAAACTAATTTTTAAAACGGTCAAACTGTATTCGAGCAATTAAAAATGGGAAAACGTCCAATTAGCCGCAGTAGGCTAAACCGATGACTCCTCTAGTGAGAATGACAAATTTTCCCTGACCAAAATATCAGCCGAACGATCTACAAATCAGCGGAAACTTTCGATAAGCGATAAGAAACGATAGACAAAGGACCATAGCCAAAATAAGCGATTACGCGGTGATTCACGGGCCGCCAATGGCCCCCAAAATTCTGATTTCCACCCCGATTGGCATGCGATTGTGGGGGGTTGTGACTGGGGGCTTTTGGCTATATATGAGCGGGGGAGAGCGGAAAATGTACTCAGTCGTAATTGCTAATTTGCCAATTTCGTAGTGAAAGGGAAAGAGGGCGGCCATGGTCTCTATTAAAGGGCTTTTCCGATCTTTGAAACAGGTCAGTTCTTGAGGGTTGGATCGGTTTTCAATTCGTCAAAAATTCGGCATGAACGCCTTTGCTATTCGATAGGCTAGGAAATGTTGCACGTCATGGTAATACGCATTTCATAGATGACTTTCTGGTATTTCTAGAATTTTATACTCGATGAACCTTAGCTTTCACTAATTTCGGTGATTTGGAATCTACAGAATCTTACCAAAAGAAAATTTCCTCAACGTCCAGAATTGTCTACAAAAATGTAATTTTCAATGTTTTAATAGCGTATTTAGTGAATTTTTGGCGCGAATTGAAGTTGAAAAACTATGTAAAAATTTAGAAATCTAAAGAATCGACCATTTTTTTGTAAAACTCCCTCAAAAAATTGTTCACCCCCCCCCCCCGCCCTCCGAAAATGCAAAAGCTCCGGTATCACCATGTGCTTCTGCTACAAGCCTGTCTCCGAGGTATATTAAAGTGACGGTTAAAACCTTAAGATACAGTACCCCCCAAAGCCTCTCTCAGACTACCGTAACCCCCCGAAACGTCTCGGATTTCTCAACTGTTCTATTTGCCGGGGTGGCGAAACCGTTCGACGGATCTCACTATCTCTACCCCCCTTTCTCTCTCTTTCTCTCGTTCTCTCTCTCTCTCTCTCTCTCTCTCTCTCTCTCGCTCGCTCGCTTCTCTATTTTCCGAGCCAATCCGTGCCCAGATCTTTGTAAACAAAAACCCGGGTACGGTAGTGGGGAAGCAGCAGTCGTCAAAGCCTTGAGTTGGGTGCATCAGGCTACAATTTTTGAGTGGGGCTGAGCTATGGGATAAAAGAGATAGCAGCTATCCAAAAATCCACTTCAAAATCTGCTGGCTGAGATGCAACAATTGCAGGAGAAAACCGATGGGATGACGGATTGGCGGAAGATTATCATCTCGGGAATTATTTGGCTGCTGTCGGCTGTGGAAGACCATATTATTGGGGTTAGCGAGTGGCCGTATATGAGTACGGTATGTTTTTATAGCTTCAAAATTACCTTAGAAATCCTGGCAATCATTTACTGGAATCTAGATATCCTTTATATTAAATTTCTTATAGAATTTCAACTCATTGTCAAGCTGCTTAAACACTCTGTCAATTTTTTAAAGTTAGATATATGGTTTTGATCTGATATCAATGATTTCCGTATAGTTCTAAAGTATCTGTTTATTTGTATTACTTCATACACATTTTGCGCTTTTTAGATCGACCCGAAGGCCACGACTTCATTTTTCGGGGTAGCGACAGCAATGTCCCATGCCGGACATGCTATCGGAGCTATGGTCTTTGCACTTTGGCGGAGACGCTTCAAGACAGCAAAGCATGGTTATTACTTGAAAAATATGGATTTGCTTTAGGTGGCCCCTCCTGTGCGGTCGAATTATCTCCCTCATCGGCTGTTTCCTATACCTCATCGTAGAAGTATTCCCCGAAAATCGACGATACTTGATGATGGTCTGCTACTTCTTGTTCGGCTTGGGATTAGGTAAGTGCCTTCTTAGTGCTTTTAAAACAGAAAACGTAGTTAGCTGCCTAAAAGTTTTTTTATTGTACTTTAAATGGCTTTATAAAGCTTTATTTTTAGGTTCAATGTCCGTAATTCGGAGCTACATAGCCGACGTCTCCACTGAGGGGGACAGGTCTCGAGCGTATGCGGTCACAAATTGTGCCGGTCTGATGGCGATCGTGCTGGGGCCAGGTGAGTCCTGAGCCTCTGTCTCTCTGTCTCTCTCTCTCTCTCTCTCTCTCTCCCTCTCTCTCTCTCGCTCTTTGTGTCCGAGAATGAAAATTTATGCGCCTCTAAGTAGCTTTTTTTAGTGATCCAGCTCGCCTTCTCAGCGAAAACGTTCGAATATCCTGGGCACAACATCATCGGCCACAAAATCCTCTTCAACTTTTATACAGCACCCATCTATTTTGCCACCGGCATGAATATCATTGCCATCCTGGCAACGCTATTCTTCTTCGTCGACGTCCGCAAAGAGCAGTTGCCGACAATTAGTGAGTTAACCACTTTAATGAACATCATAAAAGAATTAAGAGCCCTCCAAAGTCATTGGAACTGTTTTTGCTGTAACAATTTTGTATATAGCGCCTAATCTACTGTATTCCAGGCCCGGTCGGCTCATTCTGGGAGCAGATCCAGCTTCTCCTCAAAAGAAGCGGCGTCGTCTGGCCGATCGTGCTGTTGTGTCTCTTCCAAATTGTTTCCACGAGAATTACGTCGATTACCGTGGGCACGTAAGTCCAAAGTTGAATTTAATGGGGCTACGAAATGCCAAAGATTGAGTGACAGCCCGAAAATGTGAACCCTGTACGTCCGAGGCCTCTGTACACCTAGGGGTGCGGGAAGCTCGCAAATTTGAAATTGCCTGTGGTCACCTCGAAATCGCGTTCTCGGCTGTTTCTGGGCCAAATTTGATGATTAAAACACCAAACCTGTTTAAAATTGAGCGAGGATTTCAAAAAATGGGCTCAGAATGCGCGAATTGGAGTGTTTTCACAAAGAAACTGGGCAAAAACAACTTCGCGCAAAAATCGGAAGAGTGAGGGCCCTCGTCCCGCAGCGCCCGGTGGCAATTTGCCAGAAATCAAAGACGCCTCCCAAAAAGGCTTTGATTTGGCAGTTCGGAGCCCCTTTAATGCTACAAAGCAGAGGCTTGGTCAGTTAGTTTTAATTTTAAAAAGTGATAGCCAGTTTCCTGGAGAGGCGTGTAAAAAACTTGGCTTCATTACCTTTTGGTTTTATCTCGAGGCTTGATGCTATTTCATAGGGTAATTTGGTAACCCAATTCATTTCTTTATTTCAGTGTCACAGCCCCGCTCTTCATGTCGGGCTACGGTTGGGATGGTGGGGTTTTTTAAACCGTAGTAGCCTTGCCAGCAGAAACCGTAGTACTCGTTTTAGTTTGTAGATACCGTAACAGTGATAATTTCCCTCACCTTACGTCAGAAAAACCTCAAGAATTCCATACTTTAAAGAAATGATAATAACAAGGTTTGTCAGGTCACAAAACCGTGATGGTCATGGCAATTGGACAGGCCGTCGTCGGCATCATTTGCGTGGCCATCGCTGCTCTTTTTGTTTTTGCCCGATTGGGACAGCGGTGAGTTCGGACTTCGTGACTATTCAGGAAGAATGGAGTCTGCCAATTTTAATGGTGCATCAACTGGCTTTTCAGGATCCACGCCCGTATCACATTCATGTTCGGTCTAGTCATCACCGTCGGGCTGTACATTATCACTTACCCGTGGCCAAAGATTACCGTACCTGTTGCGGTATGGAATGGTAGGTCTAAGGATCAATAAAAATTCAAGAAAATGGATAAACCTTTAAAATTTAATTTAAAACAATTGAAGTCGATCGCAACGCGGTACTGAATGATATAATTTCAGAAACTTCGGGACTGGGCTGCAATCCAAAAGAGTACGGGTGGTGCGATGGCCACGTCACCCAGCCGGCCATTTGGATCACGTTGCTAGTAGGTTTTTTTCCGGATAACTATAGTCTATTATGGTACTGCTAATACTATTACAGTAATATATAGACGTTTTTCAATACATACAAATGAGTCATCGTTCAGGTCCTTGTGATGGGAGCCGGTCTGCCCTTCCTGATGATCTCACTCGACACCATTTATTCGAAGGTGCTGGGCAGCGGCGATCAGGTAAATCGATATTTTGATGTCTAGAACATCAAATACAAGAGATATCGTAGTATGACGTAGAACAAAGCTATTTCAAGCGTAAGTATGTCTTATTTCTTTCAGAGCATGCTGCAAGGTGTAAATATGCTGGTAGAAGATCTCACCCTCGTCATTGGTGCTATTTATTCGACGTAGGTTTTGGTTTTGCTATCAAAAATTCGGTGTTAAGTCGCCTAAAAATGAACTAAATTTAAATGAACAAGGTATACTAATTTCATTAAAACAGAAGTCTTTCCTTTCCTTACTTTAAATTCATTTCCTTACTTTAAATTAATTCATATTGAAAAAATAAAGCCTTATGATGCGTAAATTACTGTTTATTACAACTCTAGCCTACGGTATTCATTCAAATTTAATTTACCCTTTTTAGAGCCATCTTTACGAAATCGGGTCAAGGAATCCTCTGGATCGTCAACGGGAGTATCACGTTTATCGCGGCAGCACTTTGGATAGCCTCTTACCGAGCGCTAGCGCCTTATAGATAATTTTTCTGAATGTACCAACCCTCCTTCCTTTTATTGGATTTTTGATCCTGTACGTTGTATCTTTGTTTTTCACTGCTTTCGTCGCTAAAAACTGGTCCAACCCCCTGATCGAGATCTGGTTACCGTGCTTTAATCTGTGTACAGCGATGCATATTCAACATTTCTTTGTACTGAAAATTGTCACAATGTCAAACTTTTGCCGACTGCATAAAAATTTTGAATTTTTTATTCGTTTTTACAAAAAGAATATACCACAAAAGCAAAAAAATGGGAAGTTACGAAGCGCAACATTTACTGTTTTTGTGCCAATGCTCCGATGCTCCACTCCGCCCAGAAATTGCTCAATTCCCCTCGATCAACGACCATGCGCCATCATGCTCTCACCCCAACCTGGCTTGACCCATCCGTTTTCCACGCGTCGCAAAGCACAAAAACCTCTAATCGCTGGTTTAGGCTCATGCTCCATAATCGGGGAACTTGGTTTGATTTGGTGAACGCGGATCGACCGTTGGAAATGGCCTAGGGGTATAAAATCAAGGGGTTTGAGCATTCATGCTCAAGGGCTACCCATCATTACTTCTAAAATCATTACTTCTAAAAGTCATTACTTCTAAAAGTCATTGCTTCCAAAATCATTACTTCTAAAAGTCATTACTTCTAAAAATCATTACTTCTAAAATCATTACTTCTAAAAGTCGTTACTTCTAAAATTCTAAGCGTATTTTTGGGCGTAAATATGCCGAAAAACTGGTAATCCGGCATACCAAATTTTAGAAGTAACGTTTTTAGAAGTAATGATTTTTAGAAGTAATGACTTTTAGAAGTAATGACTTTTAGAAGTAATGATTTTAGAAGTAATGATTTTAGAAGTAATGACTTTTAGAAGTAATGATTTTAGAAGTAATGATTTTAGAAGTAATGACTTTTAGAAGTAATGATCGTACCCCATGCTCAAGCAGCAAACGCAAAGGCACTACGAACTAAGCTAAAAATGAAGACTTTTGGATTCTATCTCGTTTGCTTGCTTCTGATTTTCAGCGGTAAGTAATTTCTTGAAGCGCCACGATCTATGTAGGTTTTTAACTTTTTTTTTTACCGACTTTCTGGATAATTTTTGGAATTTCAAAAACTTGAAAAACGATTCAAATTATTCAAAGCAAATAGTATTTTTCATCTTAAAATACCGCTGAAACCATCCTAGTATGGCTTTTTTTAGTCCGAGCCGACCCAGAGCAAATTTCCGAAGAAGACGATGAAGGCAAGGAGCGAGCCAAGCGGGCGATTTACCAAATTCCGACTAGATTCGGAAGCGCTGGATACATGCCAATTTTCAGTAAGACTCTCTCTTTCTCTCTCTCCATCTCTCTCTCTCTCAACTATCTTTATTTCTAGGAAACAGCGGCCTGCTGATCACATCCAACGTGGGAGGCCTATTCCGACGTAGGCCCTCGATCCGCAACTAGGGTGGCTGGGGCCGAGGGTACGGAGGCTACGGGCGCAGCCACGGGGGTTACGGCGGCAACTACAACTACGGACAGTATGGTGGCTACTGGGGGCAAGCCCTCTGTTATTGATTTTCTGTTTTTGAATAAACAATGATAATTATTGTTTGTAATTGGTAAAATGCCCGGAAATCCGAGTACACCGCCAATGGCGCAACGGAACCATAGTCTCGGTGCCACGTCATTTGCGGCCCGACCATTTGCGGCCCGACATTTGCGGCCCGACATTTGCGGACGCGACACTTGCGGCCCGACACTTGCGGCCCGTCACTTGCGCCCGACAGTTGCGGCCCCGACAATTGCGGACCAAAGCTGTAGTTAATTACCCAAAACTGAAGCTTTTAAGCGTCCGGAAGGCTAGTTTTCTGAATGGTTTTGATCGCTTGTCCCCTGGTATTGACCTAAAAATAAGGTTTCTTGCCACCCCGGGGCCCAGTCGCTTCGGATGGGTGCGAGCTCGTACAGGGTTTCGACATCGAGGCGCCCGAGGCGCGCGTAGCGGCCAGGCGGCCCGATTTCGAAAGAGTGGAGCGGCAGCCCATCCGAAGCGACGGCCCGCCTTGCCTGAAAATGCTTTAGACCCTTACTAACCCTTTTTTTAATTTTATATTGAGAAAAGTGGGCTGAATAGCACGGGCCGCAAATGTCGGGCGCAAGTGTCGGGCCGCAAATGTCGTACCGCAAATGTCGCGTCCGCAAATGTCGGGCCGCAAATGTCGGGGAGCCATAGTCTCTAGTATCGGCCTGGCTTTCAAGGCTAAACCGGGAGAACTTGTTGGTCTTTGACTTCTCACTTTCCCCAAGCTCAATCATGAACGAGTCTCGTGCTCACCGTCCGGAAGTGATACTAAACACTTGGGCTCAAGGATTGAAATTTTAAGGATTGATTCCTCACCTCGGGAAACCGGATTCGAGTATTGTCAAACCGAGACAACAGCTCTAGTTTGGCCAACTTCCCCCCCACCCAGGCTCCCGCTCAACCCCAAAATTGCTATCAATCTCTGCGCCCTGACCCTTTATTTACTGGGGATCTGCGGGTGCGGAGCTCTTGGCTTGAGAACTTCTTGGATTCATCATTTTTTCGCGATCTTTTGTACCTGTATTTGGGGAACAGTTTGGTTCCGAAAGCACCTACCACCGGACTGAGTTATAAACCCGATCCGATTTGCCGGCCGGATAAGATTATTATTTTCGACAATGAAGCACATTGCTAACGGCTATTTTGCCTTGTTGTTATTGGTTGCATCAGGTAATCTGAAGGGTGGAGCTATGTTGTATTGTGGACTTTAATGGAATTTTCCTTTTTTTACTAATCGCTTAATCTTTATTTTGTTAGATCTTTCAATTTTTGAATGAAACAGTTAACTTTGCCTATAAATCCTGGATTTTTCCTTAGCAAAGTTTAGATGTCGCTTGAATCATGAAGAACAGGGCCAAAAATTGCCAAATTTATAAAGTGAAATTTTTTAGTAAATGCCGATGCTTCTACCACACCGGAAACACCGACAAACGCTACAGTAAAACCCGAAATACCGACAAAGGCTACTCAAAATTCGGAACACCCGACAAATTCTACTGAAACATCCAACAAAGCCGGAAATTCAACAACCGAAGTCAAAGCAGATGATGATCGCTCAAAAAGAGCCATCTACCAAATACCGACAATGTTTGGAAGTGCAGCATATATGCCGTTGTTTGGTGGGTATCGTACTGTCGCTGCAATTATATTAGTTGTAGTTTGCAAAATAGCATTGCAAAGATCTTTTTAGGCAACCGTGGCCTGCTAATCACTTCAAATGTCGGCGGGTTATTCCGGCGTAGACCTGTGCTTGGCTACGGCTATAACAATTATTACGGAAATAATTATGGATACAACAATTACTACGGAGGCTACTACGACAATAGTGTTCGCGTACCTGTGGCTTCCGGCCAATTCACACGCTACTTCAATTTGGGACGACCGGCCGGGCAGTGTCAAGGTAATTTAACTAATCTTAAAGGTTAAAATACAAAAAAAGCCTCATTAACAGAAAAAAGGTTAAAGGTTAAAATACCTATAAAAATATAAAATCTGTGTTAAATTCTGGCTATTAAATTTCTTAAAGGTAGGGAAGAGAAGAAGTGAGAGTAGAAGAGAAGCTAAAAGTAATGCGATAACGTCCTTTTTTAGTCATCCGCTACTTGGGCTACCAAATCGGCTACCCGTCATACTACTGCTGGTGCTCGAACATTGGATACTTTACGCACCACATGAGGACGAATAACTACGCGCCGTGTGCGAATAATTTGCCGACCAATGGAATTGGTGCCAACTACCAGTGGACCCAATACGCACGTTATAGTTATGGTTATGGGAAATAAATAGTAAATTATAATAGCGTTTAATGACGCTCGCATAGTATGGGCAAAAAAGTGAGAAACTTGGGCTCAGAACATCTCTGTCACCAAAGGAATGAGCTGTCCAGTTAAAGGGGCGCGAAAATGCTAACAAGAAGCCCTTTTGGGAAGGGTCTTTTATTTTTGGCAATTTGCGAATTATAGTGTGTTCACAAAATTCGCGCAAAGTTCAAAAGAACCATGGCTCTCTTCCCTCCCGCTGCGGCCGCTGGCATTTTGCCAAAAATAAAAGGCCCCTCCCAAAAGGGCTTATATTTGGCACTTCCGCGCTCCTTTAATGGTCAAGATAAGATTGGTACGATCAAACGGCCGTCAACTGTACACTACATATAAAATAAGCACCTTCCAGCGAAAACCTTCCATAGAATATTTTGCACCTTTCATCGCCTATAATGCAGGGTATCAAAAATGCAAGTAAACAACAGGCGCATCAGATTTTGAAAAAAACCCTTAGCTCGATTGTTTCATTTCCTGTTGATCTCATTCTTTTTGGTGGTCAGGGTCAAGTGATTGTGACACCCCAATAAAGGAGAGCAAAACTGATTCAGCCAACGCCCAGAGCGAGGATCAATCTCTGCACGAGATCCTGCTCCCCCAGAAATATCGTGCACCGAGCAGCTATCTCCCCAATCTTCCGAACCGCTATTTGGTGAACGCAGAATGGCAATTGGCATTGCAAAAATACCAAAAACAAGGGCTAGCACTGCGATAAAAGCTAAAAGGCTTGGTCCTGTGATCATCTGACCAGTCCAAATATTACAGATAAATATTACAGATATTACAGGTACATTATAATCGAATAACTCTGCAGTGATTGCAGAATGCCGCAACATCCAGCGGCTGCTACGGTTTATAGGTGGACGCGGTATGGATAAAAAAATTCGTTATCAACTCGGAATTTGTTAGATCATTCTCAATCAATTCTACTCATTTAAATTAGATTTCAAAAACCGCTTCGCGGTTCTTCGAAAGCTGGAAAGTTATCTGCATGCAAAGCGTCAAACACCAACAATATTTTTCATATATGGTAGAATAAGAGCAAGGGAAAGGAGTTTGTAAAACAAAATTACTTCCGGTTAAAAAACGTTTTCCTCAATTTTTGGACTTTTAACTTAAAAACTGAAATCTTCTCATACCAACGTTTTCCATTATCGGGTTCGAAGATGAATTTGAAGGGTTCCATTTTCTGTTCAGTCTATCGGTCGGTTCTTTCAGTCACGAGGCCTCTGGGGAAATCTTGGGTTCGACTGAATCAGTTACGTGACTAAAAGATCTTTGAAAAGAAACACGATTCTGGTGATTCCTAGCCCGAAGTTCATTCCTAATTTTAAGACCATGAAAGTCTTATCCTGATTTTATAAAGGGCACGGACGCGTGTCCGATGCTTTCCAGGAAAAGGATTTTGTAAATGCTATTACATCATGCACCCGAAACCGTCAAAAATGGCCATTTATCTCGCAGTTAAATTATCAAAAAACAGAGATCATCGATCGTCTAATTGTCAACTGTGGTGAGGCAACGATTTGCGTTTCTGG
Source organism: Mesorhabditis spiculigera (assembly GCA_958295435.1). Lineage (NCBI taxonomy): Eukaryota > Metazoa > Nematoda > Chromadorea > Rhabditida > Rhabditidae > Mesorhabditis > Mesorhabditis spiculigera. The sequence goes on along the minus strand of CATQJA010002647.1, from coordinate 1,412,342 downwards.
ATTGAAATTTGTTGTGGCAGGATCGTGACTATTCCGAGTTCTCCCTTCTGTCGTGGACCATCCCAGATTTCGGTAATTTCGTTCGCATAACAAGATCTTGACGACTTCCTGTCGCATCGATTTGTTGATGAAGAGGTAAGATAAGGCCATGCTTCCTGAAAAGTGGTTGAGGGCTTAGAGTGTGAGAGAGAGAGAGAGAGAGCGGGCGAGAGAGAGAGAGAGCGAGCGAGAGAGTACGAGAGAGATAAAGAAAGAGAAACATAGCGAGAGAGACATAGCGAGAGAGGGAGGGGCGAGAGAGAGAGAGAGAGAGAGAGAGAGAGAGAGAGAGAGAGAGAGAGGGAGAGATGGAGACTCACCATTGGAAAACTGCCAGAAGATGTTAGCCATCAGGATGGTGAACTCGGGCATTACGAAGAATTGCATAGCAACGTAAAGCCAACCGGTTAATACTACCGACATACTGATGACAAAGCATTGTAGGATTATCTTAATCGCATATTATAGCGAGAGAGTAGAGAGAGAGAAAGAGTTAGAGAGAGAGAAAGAGAGAGAGAGAGAGAGAGAGAGAGAGAGAGAGAGCGAGAGTCGAGAGAGTCGAGAGAGAGAGATCGACAGAGAGAAATAAAGAGAGAGAGCGAGAAATAGAGAGAGCAAGATGGACAGGCGCGGCTCCAAACTAACCACTTTTTGCGATGCGTTCATTTTGTTGTAGTTTGCCGTAAACATTGCGCGCAACATGTACACGTTCAGCACCAGGATAAACGACGAGACGAATACGTTGTTAATTGGAAAAATTATCGGCGTCTGGAAATTCGAAAAATACAAATTTGAAAGTCTAAGTTCATACAAACTGCTTCAAACTCACCCTGGCCCTCATCGGGTCTGGCCCAAAAAAGTAGCCGCCATTCGTGACGTTGTAAATCATGGGGACCAAGAACAGATATAGTCCGATTCCGTAAAGTACCGGGATTCCGGTCCATAGATAGATTTTTCGGCCGCCAAAGATTTTCTCCAGAAGAGGAAAATGTTGAAAAAGAGCTGGGGCAACATACCTCTTGGCACCCCTTGAAATCACAACAACGGTTGATTGCCAAAGCGATGCTCAGCCCGCTATAAGCTGACCAACTGGCTAAAAAGAAGTTTTAAGCTTTTAAGGTATGAAGTTATACGTCAAAAAACCTATGAAACGGGCTATTGTTAGTAAGGTAAAAGAACGGTAAATTGACAGAATCTCGAATTACAAAATCTCGAATGATTAGAATCTCGAATGATCAGAATCTCGAATGATTAGAATCTCGAATGAACAGAATCTCGAATGATTAGAATCTCGAACGATCAGAATCTCGAATTTACAGAATCTCGAATGACAGAATCTCGAATGACAAAATCTCGAATGGTCAAAATCTCGAATGAACAAATCTCGAATGCCAGGATTCCCACTGATATCCTAATCTAGTTTCGTCTGGCTCGATCCAGCATAGATTTTTTGTCTTAGATAGAAGCTAGTAGGCTGTGAGTATGCCCTGCCGAGGGATGGTCCTTTTTGAACATCATACTTTACAAATGATAATGAAGAACATTAGCGCTAAGTCGAAAAATTCGTTTTTTTCGACGCAAAGGGCTCAAATTCTTGAAGTCTTAAACTTTTAGATAGTGTTGCTACAGCTATTGATTGCCAAAACCTCCATAGAAAAAATTTGGGTTCAATTACTAGGCCGCTAGTGGAAATTTTCATCCAAACTGTGCTTTCCTGGATCGAAGTTTTGTCCATTCGAGATTTTGACCATTCGAGATTTTGTCATTCGAGATTCTGTCATTCGAGATTTTGTAAATTCGAGATTCTGATCGTTCGAGATTCTAATCATTCGAGATTCTAATCATTCGAGATTCTGTTCATTCGAGATTCTAATCGTTCGAGATTCTGATCATTCGAGATTCTAATCATTCGAGATTTTGTCATTCGAGATTCTGTCATTCGAGATTTTGTAATTCGAGATTCTGATCGGCAAGCAAAAGAACTTTGTGAATAAGATAAGTCTGTGAGTGTCTATAAGTCTCTGTGGTCAAGGGCGTAAAAAATGGAATGGAAGGGGAATTTTTGCCTGCGCTGCGGCCGGATTTTCCATAGACTATATGCATTACAGGCCCCTTTAATGAACTCACCAAACGCAATAGCCGCCAAATATATATTCACGAGCGGCTGGTGGCAGTACGACTGGCCGGTTACGAGTAGGTATCCTAAAAGAGTGAAGCTAATTGTCTACCCTTTACCTGGAATCAACGAGTTCGGCACCATCCCGATGATGTCCACGCAACCCATTACCAGCCTAAGCATGATTTTCTAAGGAAAAAACAATGAAAAATACAAAATTTTGTAGCAGATGATGCGTGTAAATTTCGGCTGGCACATGGCAATCATGCAAAGGATGTAGATGAATTCGAAGATGCACCACAGGACGATGAAGGTAATTCCTGAAGGCATAACGGTGAAAGTGTCGAATTTGTCTCTCTCTATCTCGCTCACTCTCTCACTCTAGCTCGCTCTTTCTATCTATCACGCCCTGTCTCTCTTTCTCTCCCTCTCTAGCTACCTCTAACATAATCCGGATGGTATTCCAATAGATGTGGAAGTTCATTGCATACTTGTTCCAGCTCAGTTAGCGTTCCAGGGTGAGTAAAATAATAAAGCTTAACTTAATATTAACGGAATTATCTTGAAACTCACATCAAACAGGAAGTTCCGCTCGAACTTGAACATTTCATAAGTTTCAAGCGTTAGAAATATAAACTAGCGTGTTCCAAAACCGGTGTTTGAAAAGGAATATAGCTCGACAGTTCTAATGAATAAATTTTCAAGCAGCCACTTCTCGGCCTAAACTTGGGGGACTAATGATGATCTCGACATCTCGATCTTAGCTTGGTAATTTGGGATGGCCTCGGGGGAATTGCCTAAACCGATTAGTCCTACGCTTTTTGTCGTGCTCGGTAGCCTCGGCCCCTATTTGATCCGTATAGACGCATTGAGGTATACTTTGTATTCTCGGTTAATGGAATTTGGTGTTGAAGGTAAAATGCGTGTGAACTTTTCATGACAATTTGAAGAAATTTTTAGAAAAGCCGGAAATGACAAAATGATCGTGACTGACTTTAAAAGAGACGGAAGTCAGAATTCGAGCGCGCGGGGGGTTCAACCTACTGGTCAAAAACCGAAAGGGTCACTGCAGGGAAGTACTAGAAAATTGAGCCGTCGTTACAGATGGGAGAGATTGTATAGTTATTTGCGCCATTTCCAATGGATCTCAACCAGTTTTTATGGCACAAGACGAGTTAGCAAAGGCCTGTGTCTGTCGGCAAAATCTGCGCCTTTTCCAAAACACCAAATGCCCCCAGACCCCCGAAAAAACATCTCTACAAAAATTCTCCACATCTTTCCGCTCCAAAAATGACCAATCTGCTGGCTGCAAAAACAAGAAGTTTGTTTTTGTTCTTTTCCAGAGATCGTATCTTTTAGATTGATCAATGGGATGTGCTTTTTTCCGAGCAAAACTCAGCTTGACGTTCCAGGTCGGTCAGGAAATTAGCACCGAGCTTCTTTGGCCCATCGCCATGTAGAAATCGACAAAAACGGGTGGGCTGCATTCACCTGTTCAGATATGAGGTGGATAATTCAATTGAATTCGAAATATCATATTCCCTAGGGGATGTTCAGCTATAGCATTTTGTTTGCTTGGTCAAGTTTTTGCGCAAAACGCACGAAAATCTGTAACTCGACGCAGCAAAAATTAAATTTATGTGACGCGAATTGCAATCGATTTCATTTTAGTAATTTTTTCCTATTTTTGGGGGCTGCATCACCTCGAGCAACAATATATAGGCACCAACCAGCTCGAATTGCCGAGCCGGACACAGCTGAAGGCTAAACAGAAACATGGCTACCGTATCCGAGGATCTACCTATCGTTTACAACGTGGCCTTTATTGTGAAGATGTTCATCTTCTTCTTTCTGTCAATACCGACAACGCTAGGCAGCTTTATGCTTGGGAGACAATTTTGGTTAGAGAGAGAGAGAGAGAGAGAGAGAGAGAGAGAGAGAGCGAAAGAGAGCAAGAGAGAGAGAGAGAGAGAGGGAGAGAGATGTTTGAAAGATAGAGACAGAGCGACTCCCGAATGAATTGATTTAGGAACGCTGGATTTCCTCATTCTTCTGCCAAGATCTTCTACCTTTCCGTTATCAACGTAAGATTTAGGTCGGCCTATAAATGTATGATTTTCAGGATTTAATAACGTACTACTTATCTTTGGTAACACTTGTCATGCCTGTCACTGGGTTATTTGGATTTTACGGTGGTTTTGGTGAGGAGGTACGGTATTTGTATACATTTTATGTCTTCCAAGATGACCTTCCAAAATCTCAAAATCTTCCAAAATCACTTACATAAAATATTCAGATCTGCTCTTTTAGTCGCCCATCCCGGGCATTCTCTGCTTCGCTACCGTAATTTTCACGAATATACAGTATATTTTTGTGACGTTGATCGCGCTCAATAGGGCTACGTCAGTGACATTTCCACTTGAATACCAGGCGGTGGGTGGCAAATCAAACTACGCTTGGGCGACAGGATGAGCTCAAAAACCTCACTTTCAAATTAGGCGCCAGTTGTCTTTAGTGACATGTCTGCGGTAGGCGGATTCTTCGAAGCATCGACAGCCATAATCGCCCATTAAAATTTAATTGAAAGTGCCACGTTAAATTTTGACCGACCATTCCGAACTCCCAAAAATAGACTGATTTTTTTGGATCTTTCTTCTTCTTCAAAATTTCTTTGAAGAAGGTAATGCATTTTACAGTTTTGGCAACGACATACTAACAAATTTTTGTTTCTCGTGGCCGTTTTTCCATTCACATTTGCGTGGAATATCTTGGCGCACAAGACGACATACCTGCAGTTTGCAAAGACTTCTTTTGTTATAAATCCCGAAGCTCAGCAAGCAAATGTAAGTTCTAGTTTTTTGGCTATGACTAATTTTTCAATTAGTTGATATTCAGAATCTTAGTAATCTTCTAATAGAGGAAACAAGAAAAATTCTAGACATGAAGATGTAATTTAGACGCTGTATTCCCTGGTCCAACTCCTCGTGTTGCTAGTATCTACCGTACTCTCCTTCTTGTTAAATATTTATACCGGTGTTTGGCTGGTTATATTAAAGCTAGGTTCGGCTTTTTCGATGTTCCTCTATGCAATTATTTAGGAAAAGAGAAAGTAAAGGTCGACCTCAAATTTCACATGGTTTGCTTTACCACGTTCCTCTTCCAACTCATTTATGCCATTTCGCAGGTGAGCGGGACAATTGAAGTCTAATTTTGTAGGAGCAATCTCAGATTTTCAAAAAGTACTCTTCATTAGAGTGCATGATCATATACTATGTACTTTTTATAGCTGTTCTAGGTTTTTCAAGTGACCCTCACATACGGCGGTTCATTTCAACAATTTTGCTTGCACGTTGCGGATGCGGCCATGAATTCCTTGTCTATTTTTCCCTTTTGGTTGTGGATTTTCCTGTCGGCTGAGGTATGCGATTGGCGAGCGCACTTAGCGAAACAGCTACGCTTATGCGTTAATCAGTTGTAGATCAACCTGATTTCAGGCCCGCAGCAACCTGTTCCTGTCGCTGGGTTGGAGCAGCAGAACTCAAACAGTTACCGTTGATCCGACCATTTCGGGTGCACTGAATTAATGTTTTCTTAAATTTCGTGGCAACATGTGAGGATACGAATTCTTATCTACAATTGACGCTGGGAACAGGCTTTCTACATACAGGGTGTCCCAAAAAAAAAACCCCCCTCGGCATTTGGCCGACTTCTATCGGATCGGGGCCAAATTTTTACCAGTGATGGGGACCCATAAAAACTATGTGCAGCCAAATTTTCCAAGCAAAATATTGTAAAACCAAAAAGTTATCGCTAAAAAACTGATTTTTGGAAAACGCTGGTACTCGTTTTTGGCTATGTTTTCGCAATTAGCATGCGGATTTTGAGTAATTTTCCAAAAATTGTCATTTCTCGGTCAGTTTCTAGCAATTTCGATAATAAAAAGTGATCTAAAGGCCCAATTAAACGTAATTTTCGTAGATCAAAAAATTTCTACAGGTAGAAAAGAGCGCCTTCTTCATTTTTGCTAAACATTTCGAGGCCGAAATTCGTCAAAATCCCAGTGACATCCGCAAAATTAACCTTAATTATGATATATCTTCTTTGTTTTACATAATTTTGCTTAGAAAATTAGGCTGCACATAGTTTTTATGGGTCCCCATCACTGGTAAAAATTTGGTCCCGATTGGATGGAAGCCGGCCAAATGCCGGGGGGGGGGGGTTTTTTCGGGACACCCTGTAGTCTATCACGCATCTTTTGCTATCTTTGGCATCTATCCTTTGCATCGTCAACAAAGGTGTAGAAGATTGTCGGTGACAACGCTTGGAATTTGGAGTAACAAAGAGAGATTCAAACCTAACGATTTATTAAAAAAAATTTCCCCCGATCCTGCCAGCGTCATATCCCCGGGCTTAGCGACTTACTGGAAACTGCGGCCACCCGGGTTTTTGCCCTTTGAAATATGTAAGGTAAAGGGAAACTGAGCTAACCTTGCCCATCCAAATTTTTCGACTAAAAACGTTCGATAGGGGTCCGTTAAGATTAGTATCCCAATGGACGACATGGATGCATGGGTACCGTGGAACCACATCGCCGCGTTTAGGAGATCTAAAAGGGATGGCATTCAGAAAAATGTTGATAGAAAATAGCCTGTTTACCTGGGCTAACGATCACTTTCGTGACCAGAGCGTAGACAAATAATCCCCAGGGAAACAGCAGCGTCACGTATGGGATCGTCATCTAAATAAGTGACGATTTTTTCAAAGAAACTTGGTATATTAGACTTCGTTTCGATACAAACCTGTAGAATTATGGCTCTCATTAATTTGGCCTGAAGCCGAAGGGTTTGACGACTCCACGCAACCCGACCGTCCAGCATCCGGAATGCATGGATGACGATGAAAAAACCCTGCAAAACAGCAGTTGATTACGGCCTCGGTTAAAGATTGATGACTTTGGTGATGTGTTATTCAAATCCTACTATATATTTAAAAAATAGTGTTTGTGTGCTTTTGCATGCTACTTCCGCCAGGTTGTTCCTAGCAACGATTAAAATATTCGGCACTTTTCGCTATTAAATTTAACTTTTTGTAAAAATCTCGATCACACTCTTTGTTAAAAAAATATTAGTTAGTAGTTGCGTATATAAAAAGACAGAGACTGCGATTTTCATTTTTTGCGATCGGAATGCGCGAGAATTATGCAAACTGAAAAATATAAAGGGAGCCAGGGTTGAAAATTCGCGAAGCGACTGAAGCGTTTTTGCCTTCAAATATCCAGGTTTGAGCTGCTCAAGATTTGATTTGAATAACCATCTCACTGAGAAGCACAAAAACTAACCACTACCACGTTCTCAAGGGTAAACAGCGCCGCAAGCGCGCAGGCATTCATTTGCAAAGTAAGGCCCGTAAGGGGATAAATCGCCGACGCATCGCCAGCAAAAAAATCAGGATGATCACGCACGAAGCTATACTCAGGATATTGCTAAAAATCTCAAGATCCAGATTTTCCTGGTGAAATACCTCCAAAATGCGTTCCCGGATGCCAAGCCCATTCCCGAGCTCGGCATTTCCCAGCGATAATGTGTGCACGAAAAACCCGTCATAGAAGAGGTGATGGAGCCCGAAAATCAAAACGAGCGTCCGAGGTTTGAGACTGAAGATTTTGATAAGACTTTGCAACCTGTTTACCGAAAACGATGCCATCTTGGAAGGACTTGTTGATGCCGATAGACCAAGCATAAGGTCGATGAGAACTGCATTTGAAAGAAGACGACAGCCCCAATCTCCTGCAAAAAGCGAAAAACAATCCTAGTTTCAGCTTTTCAGTTCAACAAGTTTTTACTATTTTACGGGACGTATTTTTATCTATAGTAGGAGACTCCTGCTATACAGGGTGTCCCAAAAAAAACCCCCCCTCGGCATTTGGCAGTCTTCTATTCGATCGCCCTCTTCATTTTTGCTAGACATTTCGAGGTCCAAATCGATCAAAATCTTAGTGAAATTGGCAAAATAAACCTTATTTTCGATATAACTTTTTTGTTTTACAATATTTTGCTTAGAAAATTCGGCTGCACATAGTTTTTATGGGTCCCCATCACTGGTAAAAATTTGGTCCCGATCCGATAGAAGACGGCCAAATGCCGAGTGGGGGTTTTTTTGGGACACCCTGTATATAAAAATACGTGTGTGTGTGCATTTGCATGCCATTCCGTGACCGGGTTCCCCCCCCGCCCCCTAACGCATCAGGAAAAACCGTTTAGGGCATGGAAGATACTGTATTAGGTGCGTATTGTCTTCTAGAGGACTCACAAACAACCTACTAATCATATTTTTAAAAAGGTAGATTTTGAACTATTAAAATTAAGTTTATTTTTGAAAAACGGGTATCCTCATTTGTTTGAGAAAAAAATTCCCGAAAAACCGGTACGGAGCTTTGCGCTTTATTCTCGCATGCACCGATGCGTCTCCTTTACAAACTTACAAAAAACGTGATGATATTGATGCCAAACATCCTATATAACCATCCGTCCGTCCGAACAAAAAGTGTCGGGAAAAACACTTCCGGCTCAGCGGCGTGCAATAATGCTTCGAACGCGGAAGCGCAAAACTAAAACCGAACGAGTTAGCGCTCACACGATAAGGTGCTCCACCTTGTTTACCTGATAGTAAAGCAGCACGTATTTGTATTTCCTCATCATTGGAGGCGATTTTCGGAGCATCATGTAGGCGACGAATAGATTTAAAATCGTGCCGAGTCCATAGGAACAGCGCATCGAGACTATATAATATCTTGGCTCGTCGTATACGATGAGAGCTGACATCGCCGTAAAAAAAATAGAAAAGGAAGGAACAGGTAGGGTGCGCCAGGATTAGCATCCTTTGCAGGGAACTGCAGGTGCTTTTTGGCGGAAGTAGTTTGAAATCCCAGGAATGGGTCGATACTGAATGCAGCCGCAAACATTCTTGTAATGAGAAATTGTCCAGTCTGAAGATCGTTATTTGTGGCTACACGACACCGGCAAAAGTGCGTCAAAAAAAAATTTAAAAAATCGAAAGCAGAATTCCATAAGTACGAGCCTTAAATGCACCCGCCAAGCATTTTCATGTTTACACGAACGCTTCTATTGACGGCTAGTCAACCCATCGATAATGTTTATTATGCGTTTGATAGCGGATTCTAAGCGCTTCAGGACCTTACTTTTGATACCCTTCATAACTGGACATGTACTATCGGCCGCGGGTGGTCATAAGCACTCTTTTTATACATATCGCAAACAATTTATATAAAAAACTGTATAACTAAGTTCCTTAAGTATGTAGAAGATTTTATAGCAATTAAAACGTATTACATAATATTTAAGACGTTTATTAAGTAGTATTTCTTAATAGATTAAGCCGCGGCCGATAGTACCCGCCTGTTCTCTTGGTATGCCGTCCCTTCACGTCCCCTAGCACATTAAAAGTTGCATTATTTTTCTCATCAAAGTTTCTACTTTTTCAAAACTGTTCAAAATTTTTTAACGAGTAGAAGTTGTGTTATTTTTTCATGCCCAGCTTACTTAAGCATTCTTACAAGGTAACGATGGTCGGATTCGGAAATCGAAAAAATCAGTTTGGTCTGAATCGACGTTCCAGACATATTTAAGGATGGTAACGCATGGTCAATTATGTTTCGTTCAAAAGCTATAAAGGTCCAAAGTAGGGAACTTTTTTGTTCCACCCTGTACATATTGTATTCAGTATTTATTCGGAAGTGATTCATTATGCGTCCCCAGTGAACCACGTCGTTGTCTCGCAGGATTAACGTAGACCAGCGAGACCATCGACTTCTCATGAGCAATTCTGTGCTTGGGGCTAACTTGGCGACTAAAAGGACGCATCACGAGCCGAAATACGTATAGTCGATAAGGGCGCGTCAAAAGCACGATTTGCACTGACGACATCAGTCCGTGGCATCCATCGAAGTAGAATAGCAGGTTGGCGACTTCTGAGTAGCAATGGACGCGGTAAAACTGTACTTTACCCCCCACCCCCCTCCCAGCCGGAAGTTCCCAAAAGTCTTTCGCTATAACTTTTTTTTATTACATTATTTTGGGCTGTAATCAAGACTCACAGTATATTTTTTGATGCGCTATGGAACCACGAAAGCAAAATCCCGAAGAATAAGCGGCAATGTCGAAAAAATGTTGGAACCTCCGGCTCCGGGGATAAAGTAAAGAAAGCATAGTCATGGCCACAATTTTCTGACTTGGCTTACCTTGCGAGATCTCAATATTATTGTAAACGACCACCGCCCCGACGCCCCATGGTCCTGCGAGGGTGAGGAAAGGGACGACAGCCTAAAGAGGGATCTAGGCCACAGAGAGGTGGACTCCACCTGCCAAACCAGCGCCGTCAGCAGCTTCTTATGCATGAGGCGTCGATTCTCGCTCATTTTCACATGACCGTTCAATAGGTAGAAGCTGTGCGTGATCAGGAGGAAGGCCTGACAAAAATCCCATCGAACCTTGGAGAAAAACCAACCAGTGGAATTACTTCCAGAATTATTGCAACGATCGTCAGGCAGAACATTGTTTGAAGTGAAACTGGTAGCAAGGGGAACGGTCCGTTCGCATCGGCCGCCCAAATCCCAGGGACAGTTTTCAAAAATTCATAATCCGGGAATTTCTAAATTGCTTTATAACCGAAGCGCTGGCAAATGCTGCTATATATAAAAAATAGTGTTTGTGTGTGTCCGCGCCACTTTGCATGCAACTTCCGTCATTCTCGGAAACACCTTACTTAAGAACTTTAGGAACTTACTTACTTTACTTTAGGAACTTAAGAATTTTTAAGATATGTATTAGGTGCGTAATATTAAGATTTAAGACGCCATTAGCTGGGTAATAGGCCGGATATGACTGCAAACATATTAGCTTTTAAAAAATCAACCGTTTTCGACATTAAAATGTTTTTGTAAAAATCTCCGCGCACGCTCTTCATTAGGAAAAATTAGCATCGCCGGAAGTTGCTGTAGCCTATATAATGGGAAAGGAGGCGCTTTTCATTATTTCTCATCGCAGTTCGGGCGTATTATGCAAAGTGAAGAATTTCATGGACCCGGACGGAGCCAGGGGTTGAAAAGTCGCGTAGCGGCTCTTCAACCCAGGTAGCCCATATAAAAGATAAACCTACCGTCAAAATTTCGCTCAACAGAATGCTATAGCCGCCTTTCTCGGTCCGCGTCAGTTGAATGACGTAGGCAAGAAGCCAACACCAAATTACATAATTAGTCCCAATAAAGATTCCTATCCTCAAGACTGGCTGTCTGAGGTGATAAATAAATTTTGAGGTTCTCTGAGCCCTACCTGAGCGGGTGTCCATGTTCCAGTAATTGGCGGTGGCGATAAAGAAAACATACCGCCGTTGCAACCACCATCCCCAAGAGTAAAAAGGCGCCGAATTGCTGGAAGAATAAGGAGCGCTAGATCCCGATTGACGCGAAAACTTACAAAGAGCGGTTGCGGGTCCAACGGGGCAAACAGGTTACCATGAACCCTTGCTGCCAGGACCGGAATGAAAATTTCTGGCGTGGCCAGGTGGACGTAAGTTTCGAACATAGCGGAGAGAAACTAAATCGCAAATCGTGAACGCTACGTGGGTAGATAGCGTAGCCTTTCATGCGGCCCACCTAACTTGCCTGATACGCAAGCAGTGCGTTCTTGTATTGCATCATGTTTTTCGGGGAGGCCACCCAGATCACATACAAGGTGCCATAGTTTACGAATATCCCCAACGCAAACAGAACGTTCATTAACGACACATAAACGACGGGCTCCTCGTAGATCAGCCGGGCCATCGCTTGAAGTCGGCAGACCGGAGTGCGGATCCATTTCACGCCAGTGAAGGCACCGTTGGAGCACTTATCGAGACAGGTGCAAGCTTTCCATTAAGCCGTTTTCAGGAAAAAAAAGCTCTGAGCACCAAGCGACAAGCGACGCCTTCGCTACAACAGCGCTCTGGAGCTAAACCCAACCCCTTGCAAGTAGGATCGGCAATTAATTGAATTTTAAAGCGAGCTCGGGAAAAGAAAAACAGCTAGACACATTATTTGCAGGTTGGAACCAAAGTTTTGTCGGCCAACGTTTGAGGTATCGCGAAAAGTGTAGATAGCCCTGGTCTAAATATGGAATTCTTTCAACTCGGCTTCGAATTTCATAATGTGACATATGTCATTCAACTCGCCTTGACAAACTGATTACGAATCGGTAAAAACGATAAGAGGACGTTCAAAAATTTGAAGCTTGCACGAATTCTAGAAGTAACATTTTGCAAAAGTTAGTTAGAGCAATTCGCAGAAACCTCTCACTAGGGAAGTGCAAATAAAAAACCCAGCAAACCGCTTAGCAAAAATATGGGTCTGTTAGAGTCGGCGACGGGGATTCCGAAACTGCAATCAGAATTTGCTAAACGCTTAATACAAAAAAGTTATGAGCATTTTAAGTTTTGCATCAAAATTCCCCCTTCCCTTATCAGTCCCATTCGTATCCAGGGATCCGCCGGCCGAGTGGTGTAGTGGATAAGTAGTTGGTCTCTTGAGCAAAGGGTCTCTGGTTCGGCTCCCCCGCACTGCACACTTTTTGCTTTTTGGATATAATAGCGCAAACAAATTTGATACGGGGGTGGGGCTTCGAGCTGCAGTCCTATTTTGGTTATTTTCTTAATTTTTCAAGCGTTTCTGATAAAATTAAATCACCCTGGTCTAAATATGGAATTCTTTCAACTCGGCTTCGAATTTCATAATGTGACATATGTCATTCAACTCGCCTTGACAAACTGATTACGAATCGGTAAAAACGATAAGAGGACGTTCAAAAATTTGAAGCTTGCACGAATTCTAGAAGTAACATTTTGCAAAAGTTAGTTAGAGCAATTCGCAGAAACCTCTCAGACGACCAGAGACTTGCATGCCCTGGAAGTTGCAATCAAACCCAAAAATATTTTTCGCGAAAAAATATTTGTAAGCCTTATATGTCATAACCCATTCGAAAGCGCATTTTCTGCCTAACAATATCCACCATTTAATTTTTTTACATTTCGCTTCTAGAATTCGTTCAAGCCCTCAAAGGTCCCATTTTTTGATAATTGTCCAACTTTGAACCCTCATAACCTTCCCCTACCGCGCTTCCGTTGATTTTTTTTACAGATTCGAAATCATCTCATCAAGGCGCGTCGCATGACGTATCTCATCGATGCTGGCATTCCGTGATCAAATTCGATGCTGGCAGAAATAATTCCCTAGTGAACACTGGCAACCGAATTTTTTATCAAGGCAGGTGAAGGCCTTCGACGCTCAATTCTCAATTCAATTAAGCGTTGGGGGTTTGGGCGAGTTTCAGCTGGCGCAAAGTTCGTGCCGGTCGTTTTTCTGTGCTCCTGCCCGGTACCGAAAGATGGGATTTGCTATCAAAGCTTCGAAATTCATGATGTAAAAATATCATAATGACGAAATTCAGAATGCCGAAATTCTTTTGCATAGGTTCGGGAGTTTTCCCCGGAAAATTAAATTATTTAAATGTCGATATTCTGCATTGTATTACGAGATTTCGGTAATATGAACTTTCGATAGGTTGAATTTAGACACTCTGAATTTCGACATTATGGTTTTCAACATTTTGAAAGAAAGTCATCGGATGGATTTGTAGGGTTACGGAGTACATATTGTTTTCAGTATTTATTCGGTAGGGATTCATGGCGCGTCCTTAGTGAACCACGTCGTAGCCTCGCAGGGTTGACGTAGACCAGCGAGATCATCGATTTCTCAATAGCAATGCTGTGCTTGGGGCTAACTTGGCGGCTAAAGGGGCGCATCGCGAGGCGGAACACGTATAGTCGATAAGGCCGTGTCAAAAGCACGATTTGCACCGGAGACATCAGTCCGTGGCATCCCATAAAATAGAACAACAAATTCGCCGTCTCTGAAAAGATTTGGATTAGGTTTTTAAACCGACTGACCCTGGGAGATCTCGAGTTGCTGGTATACGATCACCGCTCCTGCTCCCCAAGGTGCGGCCAACGTGATAAATGGAACAACGACCTAAAATTGCGTCGGCGATGGCTGGGAATCGTTTCTGTTGTAGAAGCAAGATAAGAAAGTCTTTTGATTGAATTACGCGACACCAGTACGGCGCACCCCTATCCCCCGCGTCCTGGATGCGCTCCGCGTTCCCCCCGTCGCAGCCCATTTTTGTGCGTTGTATTTTTCAGTCTTCCACATCCCCGTCTTGTCATCCTGCTTTTTTAGGCTGGTGTCGTTATTTAATAAGCTTTTTTTTGTCCTCTTCTTTCGTTCTATCAATTCAGGTGTCACACGACTCTCTCGCAAGGTCGCCGCCTTGGATTGAGCCATCACCAAAGGACTCACGCACCCACAGCGACAACAATTTCCAAACCTGCCAAACCAGCGCAGTGAGCAGCTTCTTATGCATCAGTCGCCGACTTTCGCTCATTTTCACGTGACCATCCAATAGGTAATAACTATGTATAACCAGACCGATACCCTAATATGGTCAAATGGTTGGTTGGACTATATATCCATTCACCCTAGTCGTTTTTACGAGATCTTTTCTACTGCGATTTTACCTTGTTGCCGGAGCAACGACGCCTAGCGCGCATGGCCAATAAACTATGAGTGATCAAGGCAAGGCCCGACCCGAAAGATCAACAAAAACTGCGCGAAGACTCACCATTGGTATAATTTCTGCAACGATTACCACGATGACCAAGCAGAACATTGTTTGAAGTGAAACCGGTAGCAAAGGGAACGGAGCGCTCCCATCGGCCACCCATACCCCAGGAACGCTTCTCAAAAATGCGTAGTCCGGATATTTCTGAACGGATTTACATTTGAAGCACTCTTACAAAGGAACCTTCTAACGAGACGGTGGGATTTCGATATCGGACCCAGCCTACCTTGCGCAGATTTTTTTGCTGATTTCCAAGCTGTTTTCAAAAACTGCAAAATAGCTCTGATTTAAAAGTTATGGGGCATTTAACCGCGGTTTTTGGCCCCCGACAGGTGATTGGCGATGATGCCGTCCTTTTTTGTTTTACTGTTCTGATTTATCACACTAATAGACAATTTTTTTCTGAATCGAATGGTATATTTCATTGCAACATCGGTGCTAATAGGACGCGGTTTGCCGGTGTGCGAAATACGCAGTTTTTTCCAAATCCGATACAAAAACTGCTGGCCATAACAATAACCATCGTCAAATTTTCCGATTTTGGACAGTTTCAGTTAAAGGGGCTCCGAACTGCCAAATCAAAGGCCTTTTGGGAGGCCTCTTTGATTTCTGGCAAATTGCCAGCGGGCGCTGCGGGACGAGAGCCCTCAATCTTTCGATTTTTGCGCGAAGTTGTTTTTGCCCGGTTTCTTTGTGAAAACACTATCATTTGCGCATCCTGAGCCCATTTTTGAAAGCCTCACTTAATTTTAAATAGTTTTGGTGTTTTAAGCGTCAAATTTGGCCCAGAAACAGCCGAGAACGTGATTTCGCGGTGACAACAGGGAATTTCAAATTAGCGAGCTTCCCGGGCCCCTGGGTGTACAGAGGCCTCCGACGTACAGGGCTCCGATTTTCGGGCCGTCACTCAATTTTTGGCATTTCGTAGCCCCTTTAAGGATCTCAAACGACACAGAGAATTTTTTTGTATACGATGACGATATTTGTTTTTAGAACATAAAATAATCGAGCAAAAGTAAATCAAAATTATCGAGCTTAAAGTTCCACAATTTTTAGCAAAAAAAAAGCGTTAAAGGTTTTTAACTTTTGACACCACACTATTTTGCGGGTTTTGAAAACATATTTGGGATCAGCAAAGAATTCTGAACCAGATAAACTAGGTCTCGTGTTTAAATCCCACGAGACTTCAAAAACTTCCCTTCTTGGGCCGAGAAAAAGAACTTACGGCCACAATCTCGCTCATCAGTAGGCTGTCAGCGCCCTTCTCGGCACGGCCGATTTGAATGATGTAGGCAAGGGTGCCACAATAAATTACATAGTGAATCCCAACGCCGATGGCTATCCGCCAGACCGGTTGCCTACAATCGCGAATAAATTTTAGGGCTATCCCGGGGCCGCACCTGAGCGGGTGTCCATGCTCCAGTAGTTGTCGGTGTCGGTACAAAAAGCATGCAGCCGTCGCAATCACCATCGCCATAAGTAGAAAAGCGCCGAATTGCTGGAAGGGTTCGTAATGAACCATAATAATTTTGTTGTGGTCTCGGTCCGTCTGAAGGCGAATTCAGCTCGAAGGTATAAGGAGCAAGAGCTCAGTTCTTAACTATTCAAGGTCAATTCGACCACGCTGAGTCGAACATGATCAAAATCAGAACTTCAAAACAGCACCATATTCAAAAAATTCGTTATTAAAATACAGCTAATACGTTTTGGCGGCAACGCGGGGCTCCTTTACACGTCGTAACAGTGCGGGCGACTAGGGTTGAAAAGTTCTTTTTGCGTAAACGTCAGGTCTTCGGATTTTCTCATTTCCATTCGTTTTCTCTTTTCTTTTTGCTTTGGTGGTATTTTAGTAGTTTTTTTAAGTACTAGCGGAGGTATCTAAAGGCATCGCCAAGATATCTGAGTAGTTTTTGAGGGGATTTCGGCTACTAATCACTAACAGGTTACCTGCATTGCGGTAGGAAGGTTTGCTCGTGTTGCGACACGCCAATATCCCGAATGATAAGAACTTACAAAGAGCGTGCAACGGCGCAAGCAGTTTGCGATGCACTCTGACGGCCAGAACCGGGATAAAAATTTCGGGCAGCCCCAGGTGAACGTAAGTTTCGAAGAACGCCGAAAGGGCCTAAATCTGGCTTCTACCGGGCGCTGCTCGTCGATTCTTGGTCATGGCTTAGACATGGGACTTGGGCCCTGACCTGATAGGCGAGCAGTGTGTGTTTGTATTGCTTCATGTTTTTGGGAGAAGCCACCCAAATAACGTAGAGTGTAGCGTAGTTTATGAATATGCCCAGCGCAAACAGGACATTCATTAATGCAACGTATAAATGCGGCTCTTCATAGACCAGACGCACCATCACTGGCGGCAGGCGCGTACTGGCAATCCGCTAGACTCCATCTCTGGCCGGTAAAAATTTATTCCCGAGCCAGGTGCAATTTGGGGGCCTCTCAGCTCTTTTTAATTTAAAAAGAGTGGGTGAGCGCCATGCTACAAGCGGTATCCTTTGCTACATCAGGATTGGATACTTCGAAACACCACGGTTCGTTAGAACAAGGACTTGATAGAATTTGGAACATAGATTTGGGTTTTCGGATAACGGACGTGATAAAAACCTGGCGCTCAATCAGTGCGGCCGCCACCTAGAGAGAAGAACTGCGGTTGCTCCTGGCTATATTGGTGTTTCAAGACTCGAGCAGAGTCAGTACATAACACAGGTTCTGCATCCAAATCATCCTGTTGGCGCTGCTATATCTGCTTGCGCTCATTAGCAGTGTGCAGGATAAAAATTTGTTTTCACCTGCACACGATTGTAAAAAAATAGTTAATGGGAATTAGAGCTTTTTTAGAGAGGATAGCGAAAGTTTGGATGGTCGGCGGTGACCGGATGCTGTCGGGGGCGTTGATGAAGCCTTCGGTTTTCAAGCTTTAACCTGGAACCCACACGATCTAAGCGCATTAAAATTTATGCAAAACGGACTGCATGACAGGTGTGCATATACAAATGAGGTTATCGGTTTTACTCGGCGTACATATTGTATTCACTAATTATTCGGTAGAGATTCATTGCGGGGTCTTAGTAAGCCGCCTCCATGCCGCGCAGGGTTGACGTAGATCAGCGAGACCATCGACTTCTCAATAGCAATGCTGTGTTTGGGGTAACTTCGCGGCTAAAAGGACGCATCACGAGGCGGAATACTTGGTTAAGTATGTTGGTTAAGGACGCGTCAAAAGCACGATTTGCACGGATGACAGTAATGCTGACAATCGAGGTTATGTACCGGACCGAGCCTAGCTTGTGCGTAATTGGTGTTGATTCCGAGCCTGGGTTTCAAATCTGCGAAACGACCAGATCGAAGAAGTTATGACGCTTTTTAGGACGGAAAAGGCCAATTTCGGAAATTTGGCCATTTTGGCCCTTTTTCATACTTAGAACCTTCACAACTTTCTGAATCCTAGCGATCGTTTTGGACGGAACAGGCAAAATGTGAATTTTTAGCGTAGCGTGTGCAGCTAAAGTTATTTATAACATTCATAGCTATTTATAATTTATTGAAAACTATGGTGCGTGATCGGATTTACATAGACAAGGGCGGCCATTGGCTTCTCGAAGTGCTCTAAGGCAACGCTGTGTTGCGGGCTTACGCTACGGCTGAATGGTCGCATCGCCATCCCGCAGATGTATCGCCGATATGGGCGAGTCAAGAGCAAAATGTGGACGGATGATAGTAACGCATGGCAACCGTCGAAGTAGAAGAGTAGGTTGCAAATTTCTAAGGACAGTGCATGGTAGATGCCAGGGCTGTTGATCGTGTCCCCGGGGCAAAACTTTGGAAGCCTCTATCTCGGCGGGCTATGTACCTAGCGGGATGGAAATTTGTGGAGTCGTAGAGTCAGGGGAGGGAAACGTTCTCGCAAAATTTGAAAGTCGTAGCGGCAGGTATAAGCCCAGGGACGCAGGGAGGAAGAGGGGGACGGGGGACAGGGTGACAACCCGTCCACTACGTCACCCTGCGTCCCCGTGCGTCCCTTAACTGCTACCGCCTTGAAATTTTGCGAGAATTTCTCTCCCCTTACTCTACAACTCCACAAATTTTCATCATGTTAGGTACCTAGCCCGCCGAGATAGAGGCTTCGATCGTTTTGCCCCGGGGAAGCGATGAACAACCCTGGTAGATGCTGATAAAGAGGGTAAAGTCACTACCCCGAAAAGTCACTATCCCGAAAAAATTTGCATGTTTTTCATAGGAAATCTGAATCAAAACTGGATTTTCCGCAAAAACAATGCTGCCATTTTTCGGGGTAAACGATTTCGGGGTGGCGACTTTTCGGGGTAGTGACTTTCGGGGTAGTGGCCGGAGGCCCTGATAAAGATTACCTTGCGATATGTCAATCTTTCCACAAACAATGATCACACCGGCGCCCCATGGCCCCGCAATCGTTATAAATGGAACGACGACCTAAAACGTTCAAAAAAAATCGTATACGAGGCCGTTATTGGTCTAACCTGCCAAATCAGCGCTGTCAATAGCCTTTTGTGCATCAGCCGCCGGTTTTCACTCATTTTTAAGTGTCCACCCAATAAGTAGTAGCTATGGCAGATGAACAATGCGCACTGGAAGAGACCGTAAAGATAAAAATCAAAAAGACTGACAAGTCCGACGGCCTCGAATATAATCCCAAGGACCACGATGGCGAACATAAATGCAGACGTGATTTCTGGCCAAGGCAAAATAAATTCAGCATCGCCCGCCCAAACAGCAGGAACGGTTTTCAAGTAGGAGTGGTTTGGGAAGATCTAAACAACTTTCTATCTGCCGGTTGGGGCGAAATTGCGCTGTATACAGGGTGTCCCAAAAAAACGCACCATCTGGCATTTCGCCATGTTACATCCAATCGGTCCCAAAATTTGACCAGAGGTGTGTCAGACCCTAAATAACAACAATCCTGACTTATAACCCTATAGCTAAAGTCGTTCTTGAGTTATAAAGAAAATACTGTTTTCCCGGAATTCTGAACAGTTTTTTCGGCTTTTTTGGACTTTGCATCGATTGCATCGACTTCCGGCTGCGAATCCCTAATTTCGCTTAAGATCTGGAGTAATTTGGCGCTGTAAAAATCGCTTAAATCGACGCTTTTTTAATTAATGTTAGTCCGGAGAAATTTCTTATGGTAAAGAAGGTCTGCCGAATCATTATCGCTTCACATTTAGAGGGTCTAATCCCACGGAAACACCATGAAAAACGGAAAATCAAGTTTGTTTTTGCCATAACTCGAGAAATACTATAGCTACAGGGCTAAAAGTCGGGATTGTTGTTATTTAGGCTCTGATACACGTCTGGTCAAATTTTGGGACCGATTGGATGTAACACGGCGAAATGCCAGATGGTTCATTTTTTTGGGACACCCTGTATTTTGGGTAGTGTTGCTTCTCTGAAGTCACGACCCCAAACAAAAGCATTCTATACCTTTAAAATGTCGTCCATCAGCGGACTGTCGCCACCTTGTTGCGCCCGGGTCACCTGGATCACGTAGCAGAGTACCCCACAAAAGAAAACATAATGAGTGCTCAGAAGCACGACGACGGTCGCGAGAGAGAATCTATGTGCCTTGCGTAAAAGTGTCTATGCCTCTAGCGTACCGCAGCACATGTCCGTGCACCAGGAGTTGCCGATGACGGTACAAGAAGCAGGTCACTGTCGCGACGACCAGGCCAAGGATCAAGAGAACCCCGATTTGCTTTAATCGATGTCATAAGACAATGCCCGAGCCTAACTGTAGCCCGGTTTTAAGGACCGTGAGATTTGGATATGTGAGGTAGCGCACCTTGTGCGGAATTCCCGAGGGTAGATAACGTCAAATCCTTCAAAAAAAGCTCGTGGGCATACTTTGAGGGATAGAATAGGCAAATACTCGGGGTAGAAAAACGTGCTCTTTCGAGTGGGCTACCTCACGAACCAGTAGCTCATCAAAAAATTTAAAAAATTCCCCATCGGGGGGATTCCTCAAGAAACTTTTGTCATGGCTTTGCGAGCTGTTAGAGAGCACGTTTTTCTACCGCCATAAATGGTCTATAGTATTTCACGAGATCATTTGAAGGATTCAAAAGCTTTCCGCCATTAGGGCACGAAAATCAGCTGTAATTTTTTGCGCAGAGGTGTTTCGCAACTTTTGAAAACGGTTGCGGAATCAGCGAAAAATCCTACATAAGATGTGCTACCTCACGTATCGAAGGCCACGGTCACCAAAAACGGTTACAGTAAGGCTGAAGCGGTTTATCCTCGGACTTTTTAAACCCCGGATCACATCTTCGGCCAAGTTTAACAGGCTTATTTTCAAAATGTCGCAAATTATAATGTCGAAATTTGGTAATGTCGAAACTTCAAAATGTCGAAATTTCATAATGGCGAAATTCAGAATGTCCAAATTGACATAGGCTGGTATTCCCGGTAAAACCCCCAAATCCTACCGAAAAAAATCGACATTATGAATCTAGAAATTATGAATTTCGACATTATGATTTTCGACATTATAATAGCAAATCAGTTTAAACTTACAAATAGCGGTCGCGGATCAAGCGGAGCAAATAGTGGGCCATGCACTTTCACAGCCAAGACTGGCAGGAAAATTTCGGGCAAGCCGAGGTGGATAAACACTTCAGTCAGAGTTGAGATTAGCTGAGGATCAGTTACATGATCCAACACGGCCTTTCTCGTTACCTGATAACCGAGGAGCACATCCTTATAGCGCTTCATCGCGAGCGGCGAGGCCACCCAGATGACGAACAGGGTAAGGCTGTTGATCACCACACCCAACGCGAATAGGACGTTCATCAGGGACACAAAAACATAGGGATCCTCATAGACCCTCGTGACCATTACCGGGATCAAAATGAGAGCAGGCGCGGTAAATCGGCCACCAAGTGGCGTCTCACAAAAGAAATCTAGGTGTTTCACGAGCTGCAGGTGAATGCTGAAAATGAAATGAATATCTTTCACTACAACCCAAGCCAAGCATCCATTTGTTGGCCTGTTGCAGCCAGACTACAGGGTGGGGCCAAAAAATGCGAAGTTTGTTCCCAATTACCTCGAGAAGGAAAGATATTAGACCGTGCGTTACCATGCCAGCATGCTTAAATATGTCAGGAATAGGGACATAACTCAACTTGATTTTTTCGAGTTTTGGCGATGTACCAATACAAATGACACCCGAAAGCTGTGCGTTCGGGGAGATCTTGTTTTGCCTTTTTTTAAATTTCGTGTGGTGGCAGGTTCATTTTTATTAGAGGGATTCAATTGTATCCGAGGGCTGATTTGCATGCACTTTCGAACCAACCAAAGCTGTTTTTTCCACCTGCCGAAACTCATTGGTGCGCCTTGGGTAATTCTCCAAATCAAAAAAGTTCAACATGTTTTGAAGCCGAAACGCAAGATTTCGCCTGAAAACGAGAGCGATACAATTTCTTTTTACCCTTAACGGGGCTCGGAAGTCAAAGTTCGCGCATGCGGGGGTTGAACCTGCTGGTCAAAAACGATAGGATTACTGCCGAGAAATGCCAGAAAAAGGATTTTTTGCGAAAAAACGTAAAAGATTTGAGAAATCGAAATAAACTGAACTGAATGAAAACGACTTTTTGAGTGCGCGGGGATTACATGTCGTAATGCCTCGTAAGGCACCTAATCATTCGATTAAAATTCGATGAGGATTACAGAAATAGCTTCAGAATTTTTAAATTCAAGCGTTTCTGCGTCCAAACAGGCGCAAAAGATCATGCGGCGCGGTCGCGTTGCCGTCGCATCTGGCTATTTGCCAGGAATCAACGCGGGAAGTCGTGGACCAGATTTCGGAGCCCCTTTAAAGGGGCTCCGAACTGCCAAATCAAAGCCCTTTTGGGAAGCCTCTTTTGATTTCTGGGAAATTGCCAGCGGGCGCTGCGGGACGAGAGCACCCACTCTTTCGATTTTTGCGCGAAGTTGTTTTTGTCCGGTTTCTTTGTGAAAACACTATAATTCAAGGATTCCAAGCTCATTTTTGAAATCCTCACTCCATTTAAAATAGTTTTGGTGTTTTAATCATTAAATTTGGCCCAGAAACCGCCGAGAACGTGATTTCGAGGTGACAACAGGCTATTTCAAATTTGCGAGCTTCCCGGGCCCCTGGGTGTACAGAGGCCTCCGACGTACAGGGCTCCGATTTTCGGACCGTCACTCAATTTTTGGCAGTTCGTAGCCCCTTTAAGACGCAAGGCTGCAAGTTCTTATTGCAAAAAAGTATCCGGAACTGTTACTAGGAATAAGGCAGAAGAGACACCTAAAAATACATCATGAAGGGCTAAGAAAATCGCAGAGGCGCGATGGCCTGCCGATAGTCCTAATGTATTTGTAATGTTTTCTGGTAACTTGCGGTGCAAAAACAAAGCATGCATGCAGTATTTATTAAAACGAATAGAAAAACCCTGAGCCTATCCTCTGAATTGGGAAGCGCTGATGTCCAGAAGTTCTAGACGGTCATGGGCTGCTTCTCGCGTCGCATTTATTGCTGGCCATGCTGCTGGCTCTGCTGTCCCTGCTCGGCACCACGTTGCTGACGTCCGGCCGATCCCTGGGCTTGCTGTTCGGCCCCACGTTGCTGACGTCCGGCCGATCCCTGGGCTTGCTGTTCGGCCCCACGTTGCTGACGTCCGGCCGATCCCTGGGCTTGCTGTTCGGCCCCACGTTGCTGACGTCCGGCCGATCCCTGGGCTTGCTGTTCGGCCCCACGTTGCTGACGTCCGGCCGATCCCTGGGCTTGCTGTTCGGCCCCACGTTGCTGACGTCCGGATGATCCCTGGGCTTGCTGTTCAGCTCCGCGTTGTTGGCGCCCTGCCGATCCTTGGGCTTGCTGTTCAGCTCCGCGTTGCTGACGTCCGGATGATCCCTGGGCTTGCTGTTCAGCTCCGCGTTGCTGACGTCCGGATGATCCCTGGGCTTGCTGTTCAGCTCCGCGTTGTTGGCGCTGTCCTTGTTGCTCTAAAACGAACGCTAGATATGTCGAAATCCAGTAATTTACCGCTTCCACGCTGCTGACGTCCTTGCTGTTGTTCTCCAGCATCACGCTGATGACGGCCCCCTTGTTGCTGTTGCTCAGCTCCTCGCTGCTGACGCTGGCCCTGCTGCTCTGCAAAGGAATTGTTTGAATTTGTTTGCATGTGCGATAACTTACCGCTTCCACGCTGCTGTCGTCCCTGGTGCTGCTGACCGGCATCACGCTGCTGGTGCCCTTGGCTGGCTCCGTGCTGCTGCTCGGCTCCACGCTGCTGGCGGCTCATCGAGGACTGGCTCTGCTTCTCAGCATCACGCTGCTGACGGCTTCCTTGCTGCTGCTGTTCGGTCCCTCGCTGCTGACGTTGGCCTCCCTGTTGCTGCTCACTAGCTTCACGTTGCTGGCGGCTCATCGATGTCTGGCTCTGCTTCTCGGCGTCGCGCTGCTGACGGCTTCCTTGCTGCTGCTGCTCGGCTCCGCGCTGTTGACGGCTGGCTGAACCCTGAGCTTGCTGCTCGGCTTCCCTCTGTTGACGCCCTTTCTGTTCATTATCGCGCCGCTGACGGCTCATCGAGGATTGAGAATGCTTCTCAGCATCCCGCTGTTGACGGCTTCCCTGCTGTTGTTCTCCAGCTTCACGCTGTTGGCGGCCTTGTCCAGCTCCTTGCTGCTGCTCGGCCCCACGCTGCTGACGGGTGATCGAGGAATGGCTCTGCTTCTCGGTGTCGCGCTGCTGACGGCTGGCGGAACCCTGTGCATGTTGTTCAGCTCCGCGCTGTTGACGTTGTCCTTGGTGCTGTTGCTCGGCTTCACGCTGCTGGCGCTGGCCCTGTTCCTCTACAAAAAGATTGTTCATGGGCTCTTAGAAAAAAAATTTTACCACTGCTTCCCTGCTGACGGCTCATTGAGGATTGGCCCTGCTTTTCGGCATCACGTTGCTGGCGCTGTCCCTGATGCTGTTGCTCGGCTTCACGCTGCTGACGGCTGGCGGAACCCTGAGCTTGTTGCTCAGCCCCACGCTGTTGCCGCTGTCCCTGATGCTGTTGTTCAGTTCCACGCTGCTGGCGTTGGCCTTGTTGCTCTACAAAAATATTGTTTATCGATTCTTAAGACAGAAATTTACCACTGCTTCGCTGCTGGCGTCCCTGTTGCTGCTGTTCGGCTTCGCGCTGCTGACGGCTTGCGGAACCCTGAGCTTGCTGTTCAGCTCCGCGCTGCTGTCGTTGTCCCTGATGCTGTTGTTCAGCATCACGCTGCTGGCGCTGTCCCTGATGCTGTTGTTCAGCCTCTCGCTGCTGGCGCTGTCCTTGATGCTCTACAAAAATATCGTTTATCGCTTCTTAATACAGAAATTTACCGCTGCCTCGCTGCTGACGTCCTTGTTGCTGCTCTTCGGCTCCGCGGGGTTCGCGGCTGAACGAGGCCTGCCTCTGCTTCTCGGTGTCGCGCTGCTTGCGCTGGCCTTGATGCTGTTGCTCGGCTTCACGCTGTTGGCGCTGCTGACCCTGTTGCTCTAAAGCTAACAATTTAGTTTTCCCTATTATTAGGCTTGTTAGACTAACTAAGACCTTACAGGGTAAGCATTTAGTATTCGTCCAATCATCAAGCATTCTAACGGGGAGATACCCGACATTCTTACCGGTCTCGCGCTCCTGACGGCTCAGGCTTCCTTGGGCTCCCTGGTGTTGCTCAGTGCCACGCTGGTGTCGCTGTTGTTCTACGAATTTTGAAAGGTTTCATTATGTGAATAGGCTAGATACCTTGAGTATCCCGTTTGCTGACATGGTGGATCTCGGGGTGCCCTTGCTCGGCACCACGCTGACCTCGGGTGAGTTGACCTGAAAATAGACAATGCAGCTCGAATGGCATACGATTTTGTGTATACAAACGTTTAAGGAGGTCGACCACTACCTTTACGTCCCCTTTAAACCCTCAAAACACTTACCCTGAGCCTTTGCAGCTGCCTGGGCGGTGGCGAGCGCGACGAACGTTCCTAACAGGAGTAGTCTCATGTTGGGCCTGGATTAACCCCCGGACCCGGGGCTTTTATACCCAAATTTCCCAGGGGGGTTGTTTTCGGCATACCTATGCACCCCGATCGCCTAACGGCCAATCCTCCTAGCGGGATCGGCGATTTCAGCGAAAATCACCGGCTATTTTGCACCCAATTTGAGAGAGAGAGAGAGAGAGAGAGAGAAAGAGAGAGAGAGATAGAGACAGAAAAAGCGAGACAGAGAGATAGCCATTTAGCCGCTCGAAAACAACAGTTTACCAAGCAAGTACACAAGGAAATCTGGGCCACCTTGGCGCGCGCGACCGGTTCTCCGCACCACACAGCTGTTTACGCCAAGCTGGTAATTGGCCTTGGCAAGGGCGGGGGATCCCCTGGAACGTGTCAAGAAATTGTTTAATCGTTTCGGGGAATAAAGTTGGTGTTTTGACACGTGAAAAAGTGCTGATTTCAAAGGTATAGTGGGCGACCTTTGAATCAAAATAGCGAGTGGCTTTTGGGATCAAACATTAATGAAATTGATGGCCGATCTCTTCAAGGGTTGTTTAGTCAAATAACGTGTTTTATAAAGTGAATTAATATCGACACATCTTGCATCGATTTCGCTCTCTCCGTCTCTCTCTCTCTCTCTCTCTCTCGCTCTCTCTCTCATTCTCTCTCACACACCCTCATTCGCTCTGTTGCGTTCTTTCTCCGGCTCTCTCTTTCTCCTAACATTTTTCCTATCTCTCTATCGCTGTATCTCTCACTCTCTCTCTCTTCCTCTCGCTCTCGCTGTCTCTCTCTCTCTCGCTCTTTCTCGCTCTCTCTTTCTCTCTCTCTCTCTCTCTCTCTCTCTCTCTCTATCTCTATCTCTATCTCTTTTTCTATTTAATCCTTTCACTCGAGCACAAACCATAACCATCAACAAAACATTGCTAGCTATCCGCAGTCCACTAGAGTGGGTTGCAAAAGTTGTTTTTCCGGCGCCATCCTTTCTTGGACAGGCCCGGGGATGCTCCCAAGTCCTCGAATGGAGCACATTTTAGGGAGCCGCCCCTGGGATCGGTTGCAAAAATGTTTTTCCCTAACTAAGGACTATCGGCAAAACAAAGACATTGAGGCCATTGACCATTAGTAAGCACATTCGGCAAATACGGCCCGGCGGACTTGCTGGCTGGCTTTGGCGAACTCGCTCGATGTGGAATTTTGATTTTAGGGTGTGGAAGACTTTGATCCCGCTGTAATGCGTGCGCGAGAACGATTTCACAAAATAACAAAAATAATTTTTACCTTACAGCTAGCGAAAAATTCAAATCGAACTTAAAGGGGTTAGGAAGTCAAAATTCGTGCATGCGGGGATTGAACCTACTGGTCAAAAAGGAAGGGTCTATGCCGAAAGCCACAGAAAATTGATTTCTTTTGCGATAAAACGTAGGGTAAAAACGAAATTGTCTCGGAAAAAAGCGTTTTTGATTGCGCGTTGATTACATGTCGTAATGCCTTGGACGCGAGACGCGTGGAAACCCTTTAATGTGACCTGAATAAACCGCCAGGTATTTGAGGTGGTTGAGTTGCCTATTCTCGGTTTTTGCAGAGTTTTTATTATAATGAACTAGTGTTCAAAATTATATGAGCAACCTTTATAAAAATAAATTGTTTTCTTGCCCCAATGTCTTTTCAGGAAACTTCAGCTAGAACTCACTCGAGAACGGAAACTGGTCCCTGACCTCGTACCTCGCAGTTGGAAGCTTTTCGGGCGGTGTGACCGTAAGAGTGGGTGCCTACAAATTAAGTCATTCCGTTGAAAAATATGTTTTCCGGACAGCAAAAAATGAAACCCTGCGCCCGGCAAAATTTCGTCTTGATTCTTGTCTACTTGGTTCACATAATTTTTGCTTTACTTTTGGCATTAATGTACAAAGAAATCGAAAAATTCCGCGATGCCGCCCAGGAGGATTTAGAAGAATTTGAGGTATTTTAGACAATTGTAAAATAATGAATAATTAAAATTGCTTAGACAGACTTCGATCAAGCCTGGAATGAGTTGCGCAGAGAAAATCATGCCGTTAGGAGAGTTCGTGGGACCGAAGAGCTAGATTCCGATGAGATTGACGAGATTCCAAAGCCAAAAAAATTGAAAGGCGGGTGCTAGAGTTGGCGAAACTGAAGAAAACGACATAAATTATTTGAAAAATGAGTTTAAAAGTCGACTGAATATCTAATTTTAGACTTCGGAAACCAGCAAGCCTATATGAAGCCAAAACAGGCTTGTCCAGCGGGGCCTAGCGGACCTATCGGCTACCCAGGAGAACCTGGAGAAGCGGGAAATTCAGGTAAAAGCCTCTTTAAAGTGACCATGCAGTTAAATTCTAGGTTCTCCAGGCCAACCCGGACTCGATGGTCGTTCCGTTTTGTCGTGGGGATACGCCATCGCAAAATCTGGGTGTATCGCTTGTCCGATGGGGCTACCTGGGTTACAGGTACTTGAATTTTGAGGGATTATCATGATCCAAACCCCACCCTTGTCCTTAAAATCACCGCGGGGGCACTCAAACTTTTTTTTATGATAAAAGTATTTTTAAATAAGCTTTTTTCGGGTTGTAAAAAAGCTCTTAGTATAATTTTCGGCCCTTTATCGAATGGCATTTTCAAATTTTGGAAAATATTCAAAACTCCGAAAATTTGTTCTCCCCCCCGTTATCCTATGTGCTGCCCATAGTTTTCAAAAATAGTTTTTAGGCTATAAAACTTTTATAATACATTTTTTCGCGTTGTAAATAAATATCTTAGTATAATTTTTGATGCTTTATCGATTCGCGTTTTCAAAATATCGAAAATCGCAAAAATTTGGCTTCCCCCCGTTATCCTATGTGCTGCCCATGGATTTTGATCAATTTTTGTCTATTCGATAAAAAATTTCATTTACATTATTTCGGGCTGAAATTAATTCTCCTAGGGCAGTTTTCGACGCTTTATCGAATGGCACTTGCAAAATCCCACAGTAATCGCAAATTTCATAATGATGAGTGCCCCCCCCCGTTATCCTATGTGTACCCAAAATGATATTTCGACAAGATGCAATTTAGACAAAATGATATTTTGGTACACCGAGAGCAAGACCCTTATTCCAGGGTCCTCCAGGCGGTCAAGGAGCAACTGGTGAAAATGGTACACCTGGGGCTCCTGGGCAAGAAGGACAACCTGGAGAGCCCGGAAATCCAGGAGAACCTGGCGATCCTGGTACCCCTGGAAACAATGGCGGAGATGGCCAGCTCGGACAGCCAGGTACCGTATTTTTGTGGTTTGCACTGTTACTGTATACAGGAACTCACGCCACTCACGCTGTAAATCCATGCGGGATCCCAGGGCCTATGGGAAAGATGGGGCATCGTGGAAAAGCAGGGGATCCCGGTTTCCCGGGGCCGCCAGGGATGCCCGGCCTCGTCGGGCCGGGTGGGCAGCCTGGGAAGGGAGGAATCCCGGTGAGTTTCCAGAAATTCGATAGAAAATTTTGCCTTATGAAAACCAAGCTTTTAAATTCATTGCTTATCTTACAAGTTCCTTCAACAGCCCAACAAGATTTACTCAAAATATTTACGATTTCAGGGCCAATCCGGACAGCCTGGAAATCGAGGACCAAGCGGAATGCCGGGGTTGGACCTTGGATACTGTAAATGCCCACCGTTGCCTGTGGTCAAAGGCGCTCCATATTTGGTAATCTCGTTGTCTCCAAAAAGTCCTTGTAGCATCAACTACAATAATTTTGATGTGGTCTCCGCGTGCCGCAAGCCGAATTCAACTCGAAGCGGAAAGGAGCTAGAGCTTAGGTCTTGTTGGATTCGGATAGAGCGCGGTCAAAAACCCCGAAACTGATCAGGAAAGAATCTAAAAACTTCATTTTCATATTTAAAAACCGATATTTGTAATTTGGTAGCGAAAACGGCTATTTGCACGATGTTGGGAATAGTGAGCCAGGTCGCGTGCATTTCGGTGAAGGGAGGGAGCGCAGGGGGTAGCCCCAAGTCCAAACGGCTGGTATTGGACATTTGACGATTCACTTGCCGATCCCAGACGAATTTTCTATTTCAGGCTTCCCCACCTCCGCCCGTTCCACTCGTACCAGTTGCTGTACCACCGGTCGGTGTTTTCGATTCACCTAAAGCTTTTTGAATACGTATTAGTACGCAGTAGTTCCGGCATTACGTTGCTGCCAATCCTATACATATGATAACCACGATATTCAGCTTGATTCGTCGTTTTTAGCCACCACCCTCGCCTCTACCACCACCACTACTTGCTCCGACGTATTCAGTGCCGATTCTGAATACGGTAGGTCATAGAAGAGCCACTGCTTTGATAGAAGGCGGAGCTTTCACATGAAAGCTATAGTTAGCTTATCACTGAACTGAATGAACTGTTTTTTAGCCACCTACAGGTCCGCTTCCTCCACCACCGCCCGGCCCGGTCCCAGTGGCCTTTCCGGCGCTTCCACCCGGGACTGTCCTACCACGAGGTCCGATCGTAGGAGGAGCACCTGTTTTGGTGCGTTGAATTTTTCAGGAAAATTTCAACTAATGAGCTTCCTAAATAAATTGAAGTAACTTAGGCTCCTGGTGTTCCACCTAACGGTGCTTTCCCAGCGGCACAGACTACTCTGAATGGGCCACAATTTATGGTAAGCTTTATGCTACCGTAAACCAGTTTCTTTCTCCCGCATCCCCTATCTCTCTCCCTCTCGCCCTCTCCCTCTCACTCACCCTCGGCTCTCTTTCTCTCTCTCACACTCTCGCTCTCTCTCACTTTCGCGCTCTCTCTCTTTTGCACTCTCTCTCGCTCTCTCTCTCTCTTTCTCTCTCTCTATCTCGCTGCTTCTCTATTATTCTCTCTCTATTTAATTTTTTTAGGATTTCTTAAATTTAGCAACCACCCCCCGGGCCAGCCGCCCAATTTTTCCTCCAACCATCGCCGAATCAAAGTCCCGCCGCACCGGTAAGTTCAAGCATTTCTCACCTGCGCTTTGTGACGACCGAGTCCTTCAATGAGTACATTATACCAGAGATTCCCACAAGAGGGACCCGCAAATCCGCACCAAGTACAGGGTACATACGCGGAAAAAGGAGGCAGGTGCCAATTTGGGTGATGCGGGCAAGTGCGGCTTTCGGTTTGCGTGGTTGGTCCACCAAGAGATCAGAGCTGTAATTAAGGGGTTTAGTTTTGTCTGAAGGCGTGATACTTAATTTTTGGGT
Source organism: Mesorhabditis spiculigera (assembly GCA_958295435.1). Classification (NCBI taxonomy): domain Eukaryota; kingdom Metazoa; phylum Nematoda; class Chromadorea; order Rhabditida; family Rhabditidae; genus Mesorhabditis; species Mesorhabditis spiculigera. The sequence goes on along the minus strand of CATQJA010002647.1, from coordinate 1,381,204 downwards.
TATGACATGACCTCTGAGAGAACGAGAGAAAGAGAGAGCGAGAGAGAGAGAGAGAGAGAGAGAGAGAGAGAGAGAGAGAGAGAGAGGGAGAGAAGCAGACCAAGGGACAGAGGGAGAGAGAGAGACAGAGAGAGAGAGAAAGAGAGAGAAAGAGAGAGCGAGAGAGAGGCAGACCAAGGGACAGAGGGAGAGAGAGAGAGAGACGGTGAGAGAGAATGAGAGAGTGATCTCATGTTTATCCTAATTTGTCACATTTCAGAATCGCCCGCTCTTCCTACAGCAGCGTTCGGCTAGCTTCAGCTTCCCGCGAAAGATACTCGTCGCATCACCTCAAGCTCAAGCTCAGGCTCAAGCTCAGCAAGCGCAAGCCCAAGCTCAGGCTCAGGCTCAGGCCCAGGCTCAAGCTCAAGTCCGAGCTCAAGCCCAACAGTTTTCCCAACGTCCCTCAATATTCGCCCAAAACCCCAATTTTCTTCAAAATTTTGGCCATCCTTTCCCCCAGACACCCCAAGTACCCTTCCGCTGGTACCTCCAAAGGACGAGCCGCTAGCCGCCCGAAGGGGTCGAGTGATAAGCTATAAGAACTGCCCGGCCCCTGACGTGGCCCCACGAATAAAATTTTTATCGCATTCCCGGCCCTCCTCGCATACACCGGTTGATAAACGGATTGCCCGGGCCGCGTGCCGCCGCCCGGGCTGTCTGGACCAAAACACAGTGCGACCAAAATTTTGGTGCCAAGGGTCTGATGGCTTACGGTAGAGAATTTACAGGTGTGCAGCCATCAGAACGGAATCCCCCATAACTGACAATTTCCACCGGAAATGGCACCTTTTGAGGAAGAATGGGAAAGGAATGCGATACCAAAATTTTGCAACATTCGGACAAAGGAGTCGCATAAATTTTAGGAGAGAGTAATAGGCAAGAATTTAGATTTTTGGTTTTAAAGAAACTAGCAAATGCGTGATTCGATCGCTGGATTTGCTCAGGTAACGACAAGCACGGACAACGTTAAAAACACGGAAACTTGCATGAGTTACAACCCCTGCGATTGCCGCTAGGTGCAACAAAAATAGTTGCTTTTTAGCAAAATTATCTTGGCGCTGAGCAGTCAACTCGTAGGCCGCAGACCTTCGATTCTGGTGCTCGCTTAGGCATAGGTTTGGGCTTATGTTTAGGCATAGGCTTAGGCTTGGGCATGGGCATGGGCTTCGGTTTATGCTCAGACCTAGGCTTGAGCTTAGGCTTACGCTTACAAGGAGACGTTTTGGCACGGGACCAAGCCTACAGTAGCGTGCAAAAAGAAGGCAACACCCAGGAAGCTCTTGTAACTCGGCTGCCTCGTTATATTTTGCACCAAACGGAATGTTTCCTAGTGTTTTCGATGCTGTAGAATTCGATGAGCATGGTTCTCAGCCGCGAAAATGACGTTTAGTAGCTTAAATATCGAATTTAAAATCGCTCCAAAAAATCGACTTTTTCTAAACGCATTTTTCCGTTTCAAAAACATCACCATCGTGTTCAGCATGGTCGATTTACCCAGAGTCAATGTTTCTGGGTTCTTAGGACGTCTTCAGTCGGCTAGGAAGCTGCGATTAATGGGGATCGCAATCAGTCTGATGGGGGGCGCCTGCAACACCTTTCCCCCAGACGAGCCCCCTTCTTGACCCGTTTGGCGCAAGGAAAACGCGGCTTCCCGGCAGAGCCAAGTCGAATCCCATCACAAACGACACTGACTTTGGGTAAATCGACCATGCTGAACACGATGGTGATGTTTTTGAAACGGAAAAATGCGTTTAGAAAAAGTCGATTTTTTGGAGCGATTTTAAATTCGATATTTAAGCTACTAAACGTCATTTTCGCGGCTGGGGACCATGCTCATCGAATTCTACAGCATCGAAAACACTAGGAAGCATTGCGTTTGGCGCAAAATCTAACGAGGCGGCCGGGCTACAAGAGCTTCCAGGGTGTTGCCTTCTTTTTGCACCCTACTGTATCTTGTGCAGAATTTTACACTGATTCCGAATATGGTAACCGTTTTCGCGGAATAGCCATTTCTCGAAAGTTATGAACGATTTAAGCCTCAAAACAGCCCAAAATCGGCTACTTTCGATAGTCATAAAAGGCTTCGGAACAGGTTTTAGACAAAACTTGATAGTGCTTCTTGTTCAAAAAAATTTTCTATAAAATAAGCTATTTAACTCAAAAATGCTGGAATTTTGAAAATTTTTATAAAATTATGGACCTCCCAATTTATCAAATTTTTCCAACTTTTCAATGATTTTGGAAAAGATGGTACATTTTATAGCGAATTTTTTTTTGAAACACTATCAAATTTTGTCTAAAACCTATTCCGAAGCCTTTTATGACTATCGAAAGTAGCCGATTTTGGGCTGTTTTGAGGCTTAAATCGTTCATAACTTTCGAGAAATGGCTATTCCGCGAAAACGGTTACCATATTCGGAATCAGTGTAAAATTCTGCACAAGATACAGTAGGGTGCAAAAAGAAGGCAACACCCTGGAAGCTCTTGTAGCCCGGCCGCCTCGTTAGATTTTGCGCCAAACGCAATGCTTCCTAGTGTTTTCGATGCTGTAGAATTCGATGAGCATGGTCCCCAGCCGCGAAAATGACGTTTAGTAGCTTAAATATCGAATTTAAAATCGCTCCAAAAAATCGACTTTTTCTAAACGCATTTTTCCGTTTCAAAAACATCACCATCGTGTTCAGCATGGTCGATTTACCCAGAGTCAATGTTTCTGGGTTCTTAGGACGTCTTCAGTCGGCTAGGAAGCTGCGATTAATGGGGATCGCAATCAGTCTGATGGGGGCGCCTGCAACACCTTTCCCCCAGACGAGCCCCCTTCTTGACCCGTTTGGCGCAAGGAAAACGCGGCTTCCCGGCAGAGCCAAGTCGAATCCCATCACAAACGACACTGACTTTGGGTAAATCGACCATGCTGAACACGATGGTGATGTTTTTGAAACGGAAAAATGCGTTTAGAAAAAGTCGATTTTTTGGAGCGATTTTAAATTCGATATTTAAGCTACTAAACGTCATTTTCGCGGCTGGGGACCATGCTCATCGAATTCTACAGCATCGAAAACACTAGGAAGCATTGCGTTTGGCGCAAAATCTAACGAGGCGGCCGGGCTACAAGAGCTTCCAGGGTGTTGCCTTCTTTTTGCACCCTACTGTATCTTGTGCAGAATTTACACTGATTCCGAATATGGTAACCGTTTTCGCGGAATAGCCATTTCTCGAAAGTTATGAACGATTTAAGCCTCAAAACAGCCCAAAATCGGCTACTTTCGATAGTCATAAAAGGCTTCGGAACAGGTTTTAGACAAAACTTGATAGTGCTTCTTGTTCAAAAAAATTTTCTATAAAATAAGCTATTTAACTCAAAAATGCTGGAATTTTGAAAATTTTTATAAAATTATGGACCTCCCAATTTATCAAATTTTTCCAACTTTTCAATGATTTTGGAAAAGATGGTACATTTTATAGCGAATTTTTTTTTGAAACACTATCAAATTTTGTCTAAAACCTATTCCGAAGCCTTTTATGACTATCGAAAGTAGCCGATTTTGGGCTGTTTTGAGGTTTAAATCGTTCATAACTTTCGAGAAATGGCTAATCCGCAAAAACGGTTACCATATTCGGAATCAGCGTAAAATTCTGCACAAGATAGGCTTAGTCCCGTGCCAAAGTCCCGACGACACTCATAAACGTCTCCTTGTTAGGCAGAAGTAGACTTCCGCATGAGATTAGACTTAGCTCAAGCTTGGCTTACGTGTAGGCGTGGGCATAGGCTTGAAGGCACAGGGCCAAGCGTAATCTTAAGCGTAAGCTAAGCTTGGCATTTATCATATATCTTTCCGCCAATTTCCAATTTCCAGTCGGTCCCTGAAAAATATTTTCTCCACATGCCCGGGGAGCTTTTGGCCAATGAGATAGACCCCTGGGTCTCTGGTACTCCGTGGCCCCACGTTACCCCGTATTTTTCCGGCGGCTTGTGTGCGATATGTGCACACAGAATGGCACAATTAATAACGCTTGTTTTCCGGTGCCGTCTGGTGCGGATTAACGAGGGTGGCGTTTCTCGGAAAATGTGCCCCGCACCGAAAAAGCGCGACAAGATCAAGTAACTATTTTTTGGGGCGGTCAACAAGCAATTTTGCTACCGCAGCTTCAGTAAAAGCTATCCGTCCGCTGACCTTGCAATTATTGGCATGGGAAGGTGCAATTAATGAGTGAAAAGGAATGAGGAAGCTACCGTAGGACCATGTAGCGAAATGGTACCTCCTTAAGCTTTTCTATTGACCGGCGCATCTCTCTATCTCAAAATTGTCGCCAATTGCTGAAAATTTTGCACAATATGTCTGAACTCTGTGGTGATCCCGTGGCGGGCGGCGTCATCTGACCAGTAGTGTTTATACAGGTGCGATCAGTTTTCATTGGATGCAAAATCGATGTCTTTAGGACGCCGTTTGTACCTCGACGATTACCAACAAGCATACTTGCCTCCAATCTGCAGGATAATCAACATACGGTAGAGAGATAGCGAGAGAGAGTGAGAGCGAGAGAGAGAGAGAGAGTGAGACAGAGAGCACGTGAGAGAGACATAGAGAAAGGGCGAGGGAGAGAAACAGAGAGGGTCAACCGAGTTGGAGTGATAGGGAGGTTGAGCGATGGGGTCACAGAGAGAGCAAGTGAACGGGGACAAAGTGAGAATTCGAGGCGAATCCTATTTCTAATACGCTTTAAAGGTGTATTTGGAGTATCGTGTTTTCCTTCGAGAACCTGAACTACACGGTTTTGTGCCACCACTGAAGTTCCGTGTAAAATCACAAAACAACAAGCATTCTTTCCGACCCCTGTAGTCAATTTTTGCAAAACCCCCGAGGGCCCAGCTACCGTTTGCGCAGGCGGCGCCCTAAAAACGCCAGTTTGGTCGCGGGGTGCCGGGTACCGGGGGCGTTTTTGCCCCACAACCCCGATGGAGCTCGCAGTGTGGTTTGGCGTTTTTTACAAAGAACGAACGGTGTGAATGGGATGCGGTGAGGGCCATTCGCAACACTCGGTAGCCGTGGGCCCCAAAAAAATTGGGCCCTAGGCGCGAGTGGGCCCTGCAAAAGTGCAAATAGAAGTGGAGACGAACGGGCGAGGTGGTTCGGAAAGGAACGCCGGTACTTTTTGACCCGAGGAAAATGGAGTCTCGCCTCAATTCTTCCAATTCATGAAAATCGTGTAAATCGAACCCTCCGAGAGGTGTCGTGCACTTTTTGCAGAAACATGGCGCGTTTGGGGCTGGGGTAACGGAATAGAAAAGAGTTTACTGGTGAGACACGGATTCGGACCTCGGAACGAAACTTGTAACTACTTCTAAGAAGTAACTAAATAACAGTTTTGTTTGCACAAAACGTGATCACTAGTAAAGTGTTTTATGAGATGTTTATCACATTTTTGAAAAGGCATTAATAGTGAAAATGGCACCTTTCACAACATAAAAATGGATATTAGCTTTATTTTCCAAAACCATTCTTCCAAAGATCGTTTTATTTGAGTTTTTTCTCGGGGAAAAATAAAAATCAAAAGCGGGAAAATCAGTTTGCGTCCACCAATAGAAAAAAAAACAGAATTTTATGAGGAATGGAGTAATGAATCTTCGAAAAATGTTTTTCAAAAGGATGATTTCATGGTTCCCAAGTATCATCGAAAATCACGCGAAAAATTCAGACCGATCAAGGGAGTGTTGGAATCTTCGAAATAGTGATTTTCGGGAGCATGGCTCTCAAAAATAACGTTAATAGCCCGTTGTATTGTTTCAAAAGAGCCATTTCACTAATACTCACTTTTCACAAATTTCACGCACATCTATTAGAATCCTGAACACGCTACCTAATTGAACGCAACCGTTTCAATTGGTTTTTGCATTAAAATTTACCATTAGCGTGTCTCCAACCCCTTAGGCCTCTGGAGTGCAATGAGTAAGAACACGGGTTGAATAAGGACACTTCCGGAAACCGCCTTATTTTAGGGTAGCACACTTTGACCAGGATTTTCAGCCGACCCCCTCTCCCACAACCGTCCAAAACCCCCGACTCATCATCTGCTATGTGCGATTTCTGTCTGTATGTCTGTTCATTGATCTGTGTGTCTGTCTGTCCCACCGTCCGTCTGCCCGTTTGTCTGCTCAGCCGTTCGCCTGCCCGTCTGTCCGTCTGCTGCCCGTCATTTTTCCGCGTTTTTTCGGGCTTTTTGCCCATCGAAATGCGCCCCAATTTCCTGTCAATCGGAGAGCCCGGTCAGCCGGGCGTCTGGCTCGACTTTTTTTGGGGCAGGAGGAATTGGCTGTTTGCCAAGGTGGGGGGCTCGGGGAGTGGAATGGCGAAATTTAGAATTCTTGGTTTTGAATTACAGGATCCTGATTTGTTCTTGGCTCCGGCGTTCCGATGCATCAACGACAGTTTTTCAGGCTTGACGATACCTTTCACAAGGAAACTTTTTTTTACCTTACCAAGGAGTTTTGAAATCCGCCAGTCTATCTTTCTCCGGTTTTTTTGGCTGATTAAAACACAGTTTCCAATCGCCGAAACGATCCGATTAAGAAAAAGCTAAGAGGTAAAGAAAAAGATCCGAAACGCCAAGCGTAAGCTACGCCAAAAAGCGATGGTACGGCGCATTTTGTACGCAAAACCGCCTAACTTTGGAAAGTCTGTGCATGGCATTACGGCATATAATCGAATCTCTTTTTATCCTAAATTTTATTTACTTTTCACACGCGCCACAAAACTCGATTCCGCTGCCAAAACATTCGTTTTTCCTAAATATTTCGCATTTTTCGAAACGAAGCAAATTTGTTGATCCCCTTAGAACCAGCTTTTTGACTCAGATTTGGACCCCCGGGCAGCGGCTTCGACTTCCTAGCCCCTTTAAATTCAGGCCCCACCTATTTCTAGGTCAGCGCTCTCTGACTCAATTTTCAAATGTTTGTCTGTACTGTCTAATGCAACCAAACCGTGCGAAATAGTAGAGTAGACAAACCCTCAAATAGACCCGCGACAAATAGAAATGACCAGTCACCCACACTTCAAGCCAAATAAGTTCGATTTCGCCAGCTCTACCTGGCTGGCTAGACGGCTAGGCAGCTAGAGAGTAGCTTGGGGTCAACATGTGGTTCAAACATTCCTATGGGACTGCATCAACAGAACGTTTTTCGGGCAGTTTCCTAATTTTTGCCAACCCCCACTTTGTGCTACGCGTTCGATTTTTGTTCACGGTTTTCCCAAAAAGGAGAAGGATTTTTTATCCTGTTCTACTTCCTTGTCTCCTCTTGTTCAAGGATGAGAAAGTGGAGTAGGAGGGTTTATCTTTTCCCCAATGTCACCATATCCCTCTCTCTCTTTCTCTCTCTCTCTCTCTCTCTCTCTCTCTCTCTCACCTGAGATCACCTCCTATCCGATCCCCGAATGTCTTTTTTTCAGCAGAACAAGTTCTTACCGAAAGGCTGAATATAGGAACTAGGGCTGTACTAATTGTTTTGTAAATAATGAACGCTTACAATAACTGATTACGATAGGGATTAGACCAAGGGATCGGTTTTCGTGTTGACACCGATTACGGTATGTATTTGCCGACCAGGGTTAGGGATAACGGATTACGATAGGTATGAAAGTCAGTAGATTAATTATTGTCACGTGATTACGCAATGTGTTGTAATCGGTTTAAGCCGTAACGTTTTTATAACGGACAGAAAAGCTTTTCTTAGTGCTTCGATTGCCTTTCAGGTACTGACAAGCCAAAAACTGAACCTGATTTGGCTAGCAGGCAAAAGCATCGTCTTTTCGGACTCAACCCCTCCATCTCGATTCCCATCCACCGGATCGACCATCGGAACACGCGCCGGAATCGAGTTACGACCCCAACGTGCAATTCCTCTTACGACCTCTTCACGGGTTGCTCATCGTTTGCCCACATGAAACGCTTAGCGTACCGCGATGACGGGCGGAAACGATAAAGGCGGTGATGCGGTTTTTGTGTGCATTTTGCAGGAAGATCGAGGTGTGATTTGGGTGCAGATTTTGGCTCTCTCTCTCTCTCGCTCTCTCTTTCTCTCTATCTCCATCTCTCTCGCTTACTCGCACTCTGACTCTCTCTCTCTCTCTCTCTCTCTCATTCTCTCTCGCTCTCTCGAGCTGTCGCACTCTCTTTTTCTCTCTCTCGCTCTCTTTCTCTCTATCTCAATCTCTCTCGCTTACTCGCACTCTCACTCTCTCTCATTCTCTCTCGCTCTCTCTCTCTCTCTCTCTCTCCTCTCGTCCTCTAAACCTCACCTGAAGTTCCCCACGAAGCCAAAGAACCCGGAGCTTGAACTATTTTGTGCCTCTTCTTCCCCCCCTCCATCGAACCTACACTCAACTAGGACCGGTCTCGACAGCCTGGAGGAGCCGGGTCTAGGATCGGTGAGGCCGATAACCGAGGTTCTCAGGTTCTCAGGTTCACTGTCTGGAGGCCTTGCGCACTGTCCACCTCGTGGGTCAAGGCAGACGGCCTTGAGCGACATTTTGGTCTCATCATGGCTGTGGGATGGGATGTACTGAAAGTGATGTCATGGGAGGGACCATATATTTAATTGTTAGAATAATCCTTTTAAAGGGACGGGCAAGGCGCAGAGATTGAGAGAGGCGAAAGAAAAAGAGAGAGCGCGAGCGTGCGAGAGAGAGCGAGAGAAAGAGAGATAGAGAGAGAAAGAACGAGAGAAGGAGAGAGAGAGAGAGAGAGACGGAGCGAGAGAGCGATATTTGAGAGTTTCGTATAAAATTCCAGATTCCAGTTAGTCTGCGAGCCGGTTCCCATTTGACAGGAGAGAGCGCGAGAATGAGAGAGATAGCGGGGGAGAGAGATGGAGCGTGAGAGGGAGAGGCAAAGTAACATAAATAAAGTCACTAGTGACCCTCTTCAAAATCCACTAATCAGAAAAAACCTGCAGTCCCCCCAAATTTATAGAGAGTCAGCGAGCCCTGTCGTGTGAATCATTCAGCGCTAGGCGTCGGAATTAGGCGCCATGTCGGGAGCCCCGCTCGTCTGGTTTGCCTGGCCGCTGTGTGTCTGTTAGTCCTACTGTACTGTTCGCATGGCCATCACATGGAGAGGAGAGCCGCTTTCAACCTTCAATTTCCGCGCGCTTGCACTTAGCGAGTGCAGTTGCACGCAGCATGAACTGATTTTGGACTGTCTGACCGTTAGTTTGCTCCTCTGTCTGGGTAATGGTCTCGTTTTCCAGCTCTAGTATGTGCTCTGTCTCGCCTTCTCCGCTCTCTCTCTCTCTCTCTCTCTCTCTCTCTCTCTCTCTCTCTCTCTCTCTCTCTCCTCTATGTTTCTTTCTTTCTCTTTCTTTTGCCCTTTTCACCCTCTTTCTCTCTCTCTCTCTCTCTCTCTCTCTCTCTCTCTCTCTCTCTCTCTATACATCTCTATGTCTCTCTGTATTTCTTGGTCTCTCTGTCTCGATCCATCTCTATCTATCTCTCGCCCTTTCCCTCTTTATCTCTTTCTCTCTCTCTCTCTCTCTCTCTCTCTCTCTCTCTCTCTATCCCTCTCTCTCTGTCGCTTTCTGCCTCTCTCGCTTTTTTTGCGTCTTTTCCGCGCCTTTTTACGCTGTACTTTTTTGGATCATGCCGTCTTTCAGGTTTTTATGGCTGTCTGCCCGTTGGTACGCCTGTTCGTCTGCTTGGCTCTTTGTCCGTTCGTATGTTCCTCTGTCCGTCCCTCTGTCCGCCTGCCAGCTAGCGAGTCTGGCTCGCCAGGAGTGGCAGCTCATTTGTGCGCTCTTGTGTATGGCTGTCTGTCTGTCAGTTCGTGTATATGTCTGTCCGTCTGTCCGGTCTGCCAAAAACGATTGATCGGGGACGCCAGGTCCCCTGCACAGCCCCCCGTGTGCTTTGGTCCCGGGCCCGCCCACGATGCACAGGCATCCCCCTTGTCTGGGGCTATTTTTAGCCTGCCGCACGCCCGGGACGGTATGCAAATTAGGGCGCTGTGAGTAGCTGTTTTTCGACATTTTTGATCTATGGTTTTTACTTTTTATGCAAATTGGAACTTTCTGAAAATACAGTTTGTGCTTCCGCTATTTTTTCTCTCTCGCTCTCTGACCCCCTCGCTTTTCTTTATTTTTTAATTTTGTGGATTATGCGAAAATTTAAAACGTTGATTTTAATGTTGTTTATCGTTCTCTCTCTCCCTCTCTCTCCCGCTCTCTCTCCCCCTCTCTCTCACGCTCTCTCTGTCTGTTTTTATCATGAAGCAAGATATTTCCAAATTTCCATACAACAATTTAATTCCGATACGGTAGTGGTTGGTACATTTTTCTTGCTTTTCCTTGCCCGCCCTTCTTATCGTACCTTTGGCAAGGCCGCCGCAAGCAATTTTCTTTAAACGCGCCGCAACGTACGCATAGCCTCAAAATTTCACATGTCCGCTGTTCGAGGCCTTTTCTGATTTTTTTCTGTACATTATTTAAAAAAGGTTTCTCTTTGATTCTCTCTCTCTCTCTCTCTCTCTCTCTCTCTCTCTCTCTCTCTCCCTCTACCTCTCTCCTATATTCCACCGTCGGTATAATTTTTGTGTGTTGAACCGGGAACCCAGAACCCGCATCCGTTAGTCAGAAAAATTCACGGAATGCTTTTGGTGCACTTTGGCGCTTGGATTTTGCTCGGGCTCTTTTTATGCTTTTGAAACGTCGGTGCCGGTGATGTCTCCCAAACGTCTATAGGTGCTAGGCAGAATCGGCTCATTCCGACGATTTGAATTGGCATTTTACTTGGATTTTCCTACTTTGTTAATCTTCATTTTCTAAATTAATTCTCCTAATTCGATCATGTATTTATGGAATTTGAAGTTATGGATTATGCTATTTGAATTAATAATTTTATGGATACATACAATCAGGGACGTAGCGTAATACAGGCCCCGGGGCCCGGCCCCCGAAATCGGCCGGGGCCCGAAAATTTCATAAGGGGGGACCCTTATGATTTTTATTTTCTCAAAAATTTTGCTGCCTGCGGCGCTATTTTTTTCACGTTTTTACGGCTATTTGTAGAGCTATGTAACCTTTTTTTCAAAAATTTTTGCCTGCGGCGCTGTTTTTTCGGCAATGTTTTGAGTTTTTTGGAAAAAATTTTTGGGCGCCCCCCCCCCGAAATTTTTTTCTGGCTACGCCCCTGCATACAATCTTGCGATTTTAATCGATACATTTCTATTACGATTTTACTGTTACTTTTCCGAATCGTTTAAACCCGCTTCCAATTCTCATCATGACCTTCGCTTGCCCAATTTACAGTATTAGTGCAAATCAGTAATGGCGTCCGTCGGAAGGTGGCGTAGCCCTTCCCTAGCCGCTTATCTCCCATCCCATTCGGGCCTATCAACGGCACAAGGCGTACTAGCCAGGGGGGCAGCCTAGCCCCAGGGCACGTGATGTGAGGCCTGTATGCGTTGACCGTGTATTTGTGCCCTGAGGGCATACGAAAAGGACGCGACCCCAGGACTGTAACACCCGGTCACCACCGGAGGGGGGGGGCACACGGTAGAGCAAAACACAGATTGGACGTAGATGCGGATCGTAATTCCATGCATTTACGCCAGTGGTATGCCAGTACCAGTAGCGATATTTGAAAGGACTCGGAAAGCTCATTTCCTGTAGCTCCCAAAAAATAGACGCGCCGGAAACGATACCTATTTTGGGAAGTTCATGATATCATGATGTCTCAAAGACCGGGTTATTTTGACGACACTTGCGCCATTGTGTGCAAATTTCAATCTTATGAGTATGAAAGGCAGCAAAACAGTCAGTATCAAGATCTAAACCTCCCAAACTTTCTTCATACAATCAATTAGTTTTATTTTTTCATCTATTCTCGGTTTCCTTGGGTTTTGTGTCCAATTACGCGTTGAAAGATGAGAGGAAGAGACAAATGTTGCCGCGAAAGGCTCGGCTGGGGTACTGTCGTTGGGGCGCGCCATAGCAACCCTGGACTACCGCTGTGCAATTCCGTGCCCCTTGAAACGGTGGGCTCCAATAAATTACGACACTTATTTAAAAGAGATCGATTACCGATTACGCAGCCTATTTAAAGGGATCAGGCAGTAAAACGCGCTGTAATTCGAAAATTAGCATAAATCGTCTTCTTTGCTCCCTTCCGCCTCGCCCCAGGCCCTGCCCATTGTTTTTGTATTGGCACTTCCGGTTGGCACGGTGCCAATTGTAGACGAGCCCTGACATATTGGGCCTTCCTGATCCCTTTAATGTGCTAGATGGTACCCAATGGGTTTGACCAATTCTGAATTCCAAATTGTTTCGCTAATGTAATTTAATTCAAACCCCTACCCTTAAAATCCGCGGTATGTCGGTCGTTACCGATTCGTCGCGCAAGCACCTACCGATCTCCGCAAAAAAACCACCAGCCGGCAGAGGGCGCCGCACTCATTAGGGGCATCCGGTGCGTGGAGCCCGAGGAGCGGAGCGTAGAACCGGATGGGTACGTCTCGAATGGCTGATGGTACATTGTTCTGGAAATCCGCCAAATTGTACCCAGTTCTTTCTGATCGTCGTCTAGCCAACTTTTTGTATGGGCACGGGGTCAACACTGCGAATTCTGATCGGCAGGGCAGTAATGGAGGCGTTGCGGTCCATGATCGTCATGACCGAAATCATGTCGAAATCTCATCGTGTTGTCGAAATTTTGCAATCTCGGCTTAAGAACTTCGAATTCGTAATGTCGAAATTTTATTGTGCCAGAATTCAGAATGTCGAATTTGAGATTTAGAGGACCAGAAGATACTTAGAGAATAAAAATTAGATTAAAAGTTCGAAAAGCTCGAAAAGTTCGAAAAGTAGAAGAGTTCGAAACGTTCTAATCGTCCCCTTGATCATGAAATCGTGTTTTGGCCGGTTCTGTAGTTGTCGAGATCTTGTGGTGAAATGGGTTGATTCTCACGAGGCCCAACCTCGTTAGCGCACCTATTTTGGGCTTCTTTCAAGTTTTTATAAGACTTTCCCATAGTTTCTGACTTCTGAACGACCAGAGTACGAAACGAACCACCGATTTGCATCCGGGACTTTGTGCCCGAATGTTCCAGTTGAAGGTAACCAGGTGATGAGCAAGAGGACTTTTTGGGTGGGTCTCAAGTGGGTGGGGGCGAACTGGGAAATTCTAGTGCTCGGGCTGCAAGACCGGATGAATAGGGGGACCGTAGTATGTTCATCTCATCGAGGTCGACAATCTCGACTGGGGCTCGGGCCCGAACCTGCACTCAACACTCAATGGTTCATTGAACGAATCATAGAGGAGGGTGAAGATGGGAGTAGCGGGCTTGCCTGGGATTTTTGTATTTTAGAGCCCGGGGAAGTTTTAGGAAATGGTTTACAAGAATTACAAAGCATAAAAAGCCAATTCGAAAGACAAAACTTTGTAGAAACGACAAAGGGAGCAAAAAAGCCTTGATTCGGAGGCCACCAATTTTTTAAGGACTTTCGTTGAGCGGCCCTTGAATTTTTCCCTGATGTGATCCGCTTTAATCCTCTAAATTTACTTAGTTTCTTGCCTAAAGCCATCTCAATCTAATTCCTGCTATTTTGTTCAGGTTTAGAACCAATTTTAAAGATACGCAAATGTAGAGAAAAGTGATAAAGGCTAAAAAAATGAAAATATCATTTTCGCGAAATGGCAAGTATCAAAATTTGGTAGCAATAATAAAAGCAAATTTTACATCAGAAAAATTTAGCCACCACCTCACCGAGATACAAACCTTAAGAAATACTGAAAAACAGTGGTAGGGCATTTTCTAGGAATTTTCTTTGTTTTTTTCCAGACCCCAAACATTTCTGCCTCCACTTCCAATTCCATTCTCTGCTCCCTGTGTCCAACCCCCGAAAAGTAGTGCTTTATTTTGGCGCTGCGCCGCATGGCAGGGAGAATGTTTGCCGGGTCGACTTCGCCGCGTACAGATGCCCTTGAAGGGCGTGGCAACCCCGGAAAATACACATAAAAGTACGAGTACACAATCTGGTACACAGCCGTGCACAGGCTGCTGTCGGCTTCCTTCCGCATGATGTTGAAAGTTTATTTGAGCCAAGGACCGCTCGTCTGCGGAGAGGGTAGACTGCAAAGAAAGGGCATTCTGGATTGGGGGGTAGGGTTACCGTAGTGCTATGGATTTAAAGCTGCGGAACGGCTTTCCGGCAATTCCCCTGTTACGGTCGCTGTTGATCCAGATTTTATGGGTCTAGAAATTTGTTTAGCAAGCGATTGATAATTTTCAGTTGTGCATGCGATAAAATCCTAAAGTTTTATACTTCGGCAAAATCGAATTCCGCAACTTCTTTTTCGCTTATAAATCTCCCAGAATTTGTAAAATAACGTCGGTTTTTAAACCAGAAACAATGGGCACTTTGCAGGGAAAATGACTTGGAATTCATGATAGCGCCTTACGAAATTTGTGTCTTGGTATTTGGCTCTTGGTGTTAGGAAATTGGCCGACGCTTCTGAAATTATACCTAAACGACTGTTTTTGAGTTTTGAGTCTTGAATTTTCTGAAAAATGTCATTTATCCACGGAAGGGACGGTGCATCCCTAAAAAACCTGCTACGATCCGTAATTTAGCCTAGAACGTTGCTTTAGAGTGCTTTGTGGTAAATTCAACGTCCTGCCGAGAGTTCTACTTTTACTACTGATTTTCAGAATTTTAGTGCGGTTCGTTGGAACATTAAATCAACTGCAACAATATGAATGAAATCTTTGGGCGCTCAAAATTAAGTTAGACCTTCATAACTTTGCATAGAACGATTTCTAGAGCCTAAAAGTTGTAGATTTGGGATCAGCATGTAAAACTCTGCCGACACCTCAATTTTAACAATTTTTAGAGCTTCTATTCTGAAAATCATGATCATTTCCGAGCGTAGGAATGTTCTGGAAAGGGAACAGACTATAAAGAAAGGACAGACAGTCCGCACCGATACACATTCCCCCGCACACCCCCACAAGGGTCAGCGGGCAGCGCGCGGCAAGTACGGAAATGCGCCGTACTCTCGGTGTTCTGTTTGTTTCTCCCCCGGGCCGGTATGTATCTATCTAACTATGTGTGCCTGTGTGTTCCTGGGCGGAGAGTGCGGAAACGGCCTGGCGGCGACAACCGCCCGGCATCAAAACAGAAAGTACACCCATCCCACCGTATACCTTATTTTGGGATTTCTGAAGTTTGGTGCGACTCTTGGCCTTTTTTGGGAAGCTATTTTGCAGTCTGAGCCGGGTGATAAGCTGGGGTACAGTGGTCGTTTTCAGCGGTTTTTAAGGCTTTTAACATCCTTTTTTCGTAGAAAATTGCAAATATCTTCGAATATCCCTTTCACTACTACCCGTCGGGTACTTGCTCTAACTAAAAAGGCCACGATCGAGTTTTCCGAATTTTGCTTAATTATCGTATATGGGCCCTGCCTTCCCCTTTCGCCCCTCGTCTAGGCTTTCGGGGGTCTTCGGGGGCATTTTTCCAGTTCGGGGTATCGTCGTAGTTCTTAGCCGTGGTTCCCAAAGGTTGGATCAAACTACTGCTACAGCGCGACAAGCGGGACAAAGTCTCGAGACAGCAGATTCTTAGGAGATTTCTTAGGAGATTAGTAGCTTTCTTAGGAGATTTCTAACAAGGCATTCAGCAGACGCGAAGCTTTATTATTCCCTCTCTCTCGCTCTCTCTCTCTCTCTCTCTCTCTCTCTCTCTCTCTCTCTCTCTCGCTCTCTCTATTATTTTCTCCCTCACTGACTCACGCTATATCACTCTCTCTCGCTCGCTTTCTCTCTCTCTCTCTCTCTCTCTCTCTCTCTCTCTCTCTCTCTCTATCTCTCTCGCTTGATTTTGATGTCACCTTCGCTTTGAAGCCTTCGCAACACTTTTCTTTGACGATTCATTTCATCTTACGTTTGGCGCTTTTTATAGCATCGAGACCTGAATCCCGAAAATCATTGTTGTATTCATCTTTGGATATTTGCTAGGGTACGATACCTTCCACGAAAAAAATTGTTTCAGTCACCAGGGCATTTTGAGATGTCGTATCGCTCAATCTAGATTTAGCGATTGAACGCATGATCGGTTTTTCAAGATTTCCGGATGATTGTTAGCAACGATTTATGGGTCGATTTCCTCTTTTTTCACCCTTGCTCGGCGTTTTCCATAGACGGTGGTCGTTCACGAGAAGCGAATAATCTGAATCTCAAGCCACGAGATTCTTGCTCGACTGACGACATCAAGACTGTGAGGACTGGCTTGACGAGCCATACCATCGTGCCAAGCACCATTTACCACTTAAAAAACTACCCATTTCGCTATCTTATTCTAGCAAACCGGGCGGAATTTGCATAAAGTCCCCCAAGAATTTGCTTATCAGCAATGCACCCAGCGCACACCATGACCCTCCCCCCATCATCGTCGTCGTGGTCGTACAGATTGTGCTTTGGTGCACGTCCGGGGGGCAGGAGAGTCTTTGGTGTACATTGGCTGTGCTGAGCAACCCTCAGCGTCCCCCTGCAGTCCACCGCACAGCCCTCCACCACATTATTTGCATCTTCACAAAGAGGCGCAGAATCTGGCGTTAGGGCCCAGGGCGCCTGTGGCCCTATGCAAATTGTGGCCACGACTGGGCCCGCTGCGCAAATACGGCACGCTGGTGATGGTTGGCGCCTGTGGGGGGTTCGCTTAATGTGACGGCCACCCGAATTTTGATGAATAGATTTCGATAAATGGGGTGTTTCGGTGATCGGTTTGGGATGAAGTTAAACATTGTGTGGCCACGTTTAAGGTCCAGGGTTATACAGCGCAACATTAGACTGAGGTTTCGGGGAACAGGTCGTCGTCGTGACAAGTAGCTCTTCAAAAGGAACTCCATTACGCCATGTAAGCTTTAATAGTTACATTTTAGTAGCCAGATAAGGCCTAGCGTCCGCGACACGCAACGCATACGTGTACGCGAACCGCGGCGCGCACTCGCCCTTGAAATTGAAGTGATCAATGAATTTTGTGAAAGGATATGGTTATTTCTAGAGGTGACCTGTTTCGGTGACTCTTACGTGGCCATGGAGAGACGGAGAGGCTGAAATCGGCAGTGCGCGAACTGGCAACGCCGGACGCAGTGCTTGTCACGCGATGGCTAGTTTTGGGATTTAACCTTGCTCAACATAAGCAATATTCATACATTTTCACCTCTTCTGCAGCATAACAACGCCTATAGCACCCCGATTTTTTTTATTATCTCAACCCCCATGCAAGCCGTTGTTTGAATAACCTTACGTGCCGTGTACAGGGTGTCCCAAAAAAAACGACCCATCTGGCATTTCGCCGGGTTACATCCAATCGGCCTCAAAATTGGACCAGAGGTGTATCTGAGCCTAAATAATAACAATCCTGACTTATAGCCCTGTAGCTACAGTCGTTCTCGAGTTATAACGAAAACAAACTTTATTTTCCATTTTTCATAGGGTTTTCGTGGAATTAGACCCCCTAAACATTAAGCGAAAATGATCCGGCAGGCCTTTTTTACCCTAAGAAATTTTTTCCAGATTAAAATTAATTAAATAAGCTTCGGTTTAAGCTATTTTTACAACGCAAAACTACCCAAGTTCTTAAACGAAATTAGGGATTCGCAGCCGGAAGTCAATGCAAATCGATACAAAGTCCAAAAAGATAGCCGAAAAAACTGTTCAGAATTCCGGGAAAAACAGTATTTTCGTTATAACTCGAGAGCGACTGTAGCTACAGGGCTAAAAGTCAGGATTGTTGTTATTTAGGGTCTGATACACCTTTGGCCCAAATTTGGGACCGATTGGATGTAACCCGGCGAAATGCCAGATGGGTAGTTCTTTTTGGGACACCCTGTATGCATAGACAGTTCTCGAATCGTCTGCACGAGGCTCCGTATCACCTCGGCGATAACACCAGACTGCGACTCGCCATCAATGAGCCTTGCTCTGGTGGGGGCTAGTTGAAAGTACGGTACCGGTTTCAAAAGCGGATGTCCCGCCGACGTTGGCCTTTACGAATGATGCAAAGCTCGTCTCTGCCTTGTCACTGAAACTGAGCTTTTCTATTTCATGTGTTGTAGCAGTGTGAAGAAATGAGGCCGATGGAAGGCACAGCTTAACTTCTAACTAAGAATACTTTAACGATAGGTTTTACATGTGTTGAAGTTCACGGGGCTTCACAAAACGTTCTTAAAGGGGCTCCGAAATCTGGTCCACGGCCCCCTGCTGTGATTCCTGGCAAATAGCCAGATGCGGCCGCAACGCGACCGCGTCGCCTGACCATATAGCCTTATTTGGACGCAAAAACGCTTGAATTTAAAAATTCTGAAGCCATTTCTGTAATCCTCATCGAATTTTGATCATTCTAGACTTTTAAATTATGAGAATTGACCAGAGAACCACGGAGATCGAGAGATTGGGTGCCTTACAAGGCATTACGACAGGTAATCGCCGCGCACTCAAAATGTCGTTTTCGCTCCGAAAAGGGTTCGGTTTTTCTCAAATATTTTACGTTTTTTCGCAATCAAATCAGTTTACTGGCACTTCTAGGCAGTGATCCTTTCGGTTTTTGACCAGTAGGATCAATCTCCGAACGCACGAATTTTGACTTCCGAGCCCCTTTAAGGTCTTCTGCACATAAAAGCATGACCCGCCTATAAGCTTATCAATCAGGCTCGAGCTAGCCAAAGTTGTGCGTTGATTCGGGGAAGCTGTTTGACTAGGGTGCCCCAAGGTGATCCGTGGTGCTAATAGCAATATAACTATTGAGTTCAGTCCCTTTAAAATCAACTCTCGAGGTAAAAATGGGGAGAAAGAGAGTAAGCGAGACAGATTGACAAAAAGAAAGCGAGAGAGCAAGAGAAAGAGAGAGAGAGAAAGAGAGAGAGAGAGAGATAGAGATAGAGAGAGAAAGATATAGTGAAAGTGAGAGAAAACGATATGGCAAAACCTTTGGAGTCCAATTTTATGGGTGCAACATCTTTTAACTGTAATGGTTTAACTGTAATAAAACAGCTTGCGTGGATCTGATTGTTAGGCTACACCGATTCGCTAGACACTTTTTTCGATTCCTCAGACAGATTTTCGGAAGTGACGCTTCACAACCGGATCTCAGTTTTTCAGCCAAACAATTCCGGTAAGTTCCCTCTTCCCCTTGATCGCGTTGAACCGCTAAGACTCCATCTAGTGAGGCGGAAGGCGCGCGGGGGCGGAGAGCACCAGCATACCATAAGTGCAGTCTGGGTGCACTCGGTCCTTCCTTACCCCAAATACCAATTCGGGGAAGACCGCGAGAGAGAGAGAGAGAGAGAGAGAGCGAGAGAGACTCCTTCAACCGCTGCACACACAGTCGCCCTTGCACCAATACACACATCGCAATGCACAATGCGATATGCGCGCGAGCCTGCGGCCACATGGGTGGTGCACCTCCCGGCGCTTTGTCCGACTGTTCGTCGCCCAGTAGACCTCTCAGTCCCTCTCTAAACTCTCTCTCTCTCTCTCTCTCTCTCTATCTCTCTCTCTATCTACTCTCCCTCTCTCTTTCTCTCTCTCTTTTCTTGATTTCTCTCTCCCTACGGCAGTGAACTGACTTAGGCGCCTGTTTAGAACTCTCGGACTCATTATCAGTGCATATGTTTCTCTTTCTCTTACGCTCTCAAACTATAGCTCACTCTCTTATCTCACAATTGCAGTCTCCATTTCTCTCTATCTTTCTGTCTATCTCTCTCTCCCTCTCTCTCCCTCTCTCTCTCTCTCTCTCGCTCTCTGTCGCTCGCTCTTTAGCTACCCCCCTATCGGCCTCTCGCAGCGTCACGCTATATGCGTGCATGCAAATTTTCTGGTTGTTTTGCCCCAATTCCAAATGTCGAATAGCCGCTCACAGGACATAATGTACCAAGGGATCTCCGGCTCCCCCTCAGCGTCCTCGTGCTCCTTCAGGGTATCTCTGGATGCGGCTCGCGTTTCGCCCCTATCTCTCTCTATCTCGCTCTCTCTCTCTTCCTATCGCCTGTGTTGTGGCGGTCCACGATGCTTATCCCGAGTTTGCATGCGAGGCAAACATTTCCCCCCGGGGCGCGCGCTGCCTACGTGCCGAATAGCATGTCTGGCTGACCGAATTTGCATACTGGACTCACAATTGGGGGCTTCTACTGTAGGCCGGGGCAGAGGCCAAGGTCCCTCGCATTACCTACCTTGCATCTGTCCCGCATTTACAATTAGCGCTAACGCTTGTGCTACGGTAACTTAGGCTTGGTTTAGGCTTGGCTTAAGCATGGCTTAGGCTTAGTTAAGGCTTGGCTTAAGCATGGCTTAGGCTTGGCTTAGGCTTGGCTTAGGCTTGGCTTAGGCTTGGCTTAGGCTTGGCTTAGGCTTGGCTTAGGCTTGGCTTAGGCTTGGCTTAGGCTTGGCTTAGGCTTGGCTTAGGCTTGGCTTCGGCTTGGCTTAGGCTTGGCTTAGGCTTGGCTTAGGCTTGGCTTAGGCTTGGCTTAGGTTTGGCTTAGGCTTGGCTTATGCTTGGCTTAGGCTTCGCTTAGGCCTGCTTAGGCTTAGCTTCGGTCCAGCTTAGCCTTGACCCAGCGTAGGAAAAGCGTAATCTATACGCAAAAATTGTTGTTGTTCGCCCTAGTTCTACTTTCAAACTTTTGTTGACCCTATACTCCAAACTATCACCGATAATTTTGTATAATAAGTGCACCTGGGTGAACAATAAACAGCAACTTGGCGTGCAACTCACTGGTTCGGACGAACCTCGCAGACAAAGCCGCAAAACGGCCACACCACAATTAGCATCCGATTACGCTCGGCTGATCCACAACCATGGAGTGTATCCGGCTTAATACTCGTTATACCCGCGCGTACTTTTCAATGTACTTTTTCGACACAAATAGGCGGGATTTCGCAGTTGGGAACTAGGAGCAGGAGCTCAATCTGATCGAGGAATAGAAACAAAACGCAAAGGCCTTGCGTTAAGATTTTTGCCCAGTCTGACAAGTTGCAGTAAGGAAATCACTTTCCTTGATTGGCTTCCTGCTTGCACCCATATCTGCGTTCACGCGCACCGGGCGCTTGAAGTGATTCAAAATTCAGCCCCCCCGGCTTGTTGTGTCCACGGCATGCAAATTAGAGAATTAAGCCGCGGGGAGGGGGGGGGTGTAGCGCGGCTAAACAAGTACGGCAATCGGATCATTGCCCTGAGCAGAATTTCTATGCTACGCCGGGAACCCCTTAGCAGATACCAATTACGAGAGATATCCGGAATGTCACGTAGGTGTGCCCGGAAATTAGGGCCCCGGTAACGGGTTGTTGTTTGTAGTCGGTTCTAAAAATTTTTATTACCAAAATTTTCGCTGCCAACCAATTCAGTTTTTGATCCAATTTTCGTTCCCAGAATCCCGGAACGAACCGGTTACGTTAGGTAATTACGTGGCTTCTGACCATCACAAAAATCTTCATGGCCAGTCAGCAAATTGGGAACTTTGTGCCCTAGCTGGAAGAGCCGGCACGAAATTTCACATTCTCCGGTCACAAACTACACCCGAGAAAATTAATTTTTGTAGGTCTGGCAAAAATTTTTGCCAGATCTACAGTAACCCCGGGCGTATCTGCCGATTCGTGGAGGGGTACGGTAGCTGGGGCACCGGGGCGTTTTTTGGAGAGGGACGGTCGGATTAGTAGGGTCGAGAAGCCCGGCCTCATCTGGCCCCCCCGGATAACAGATATGACCCCGCGATAATTCTCGGAACTAATTTTGGAAGGGATCACGCGTTCGGTGGAGCACTGCGGAATGCAAAAGGTGCAATTTAGAGAAAACAGCACCAAAAAGCAAGCAGCAAAGAATCTGTTATTTCGACGGGTTTCCGTTTTTGGACATCCAGAGAACAGGAGTGTAGTGTCGAAGGACGGGCTCCAGTGTAGTTTCTAGGGCCAAAAATGGCTTCTTAGGCAGGGAAATCAAAACCCGAAATATGGCAGAGGTGCCAGAAATACCTTGACGATGCGGTGAATTACAAAATAACTGCTTGAAAGTAGTAAGCAACTACAGCCCTAAAAAATGAAGCTCGATCATGAGAAGCCAGAAGGAGAAGAAAAGAAAGAAAAGAAGGACAGACGCCTTTTTAGTGCGTCTCGTAGCTGTCAATTGGTCTATCCGGAGCTCGGTTGGAACGCTTGCGAGCTCCTTTAAATTAACTTCTCTATGTCCCCCCCCCGGTCCCGAACTGTCACTATCTCGCTCTCACTCACTCTTGCTCTCTCTCACTCTCACTTGATTTTTTCTCTTTCTTTCTCTTTTACTCTTTCGTTCCCTTTCTCTCTTTCGCTCTCGCTCTCTCTCAATCACTGACTCACTCTCCATCTCTCTCTCTCTCTCTCTCTCTCTCTCTCTCTCTCTCTCTCTCTCTCTCTATGCACGAGATGTCTCACCCCAAAGATCGGGCAACAAAAATTGTTGCTGCCCAATACATGCTGAGCCAAAATGTAAACGAGGCTGGCGGCGGGGATCGTTGGCCCTTTGATCACCGAGTTCAATGTACAAACGACGCCAATGGCTCTTTCTCTCTTTCCCGATCACATGTTTCCGGTTCCAGAAATTAGAGGCTGATAAGCCGCTTGGGGAACTTTCGAAACATCCGGTCCCTGGCCCCATAAGTTCGGATGGTGTGCCGGGATCAATGGCATCGATGTGGACGTCATTGTCTGCTAGCTATGGAGTCATATTGTACACCAGTTCTCCTGCTCTTGATCTCGCTCCATCTCTCTCTCTCTCCATCTCTCTCTCTCTCTCTCTCTCTCTCTCTCTCGTCCTTGATTTATCCTTCGATGTTCTTTCAACCACGCTTCGACATATGCAAAGTTTATTTGTTTTTTTGCAGGTACCCGACGACCGTTCTTCATGATGTTGCATCGATTTTTACCGCGAACGACGTTAAATGACTTTTTTTGGCGTTAAGGGACTATATAGCAAATTTTATGCCTTGACATGAACCTGACTGTCAGGCCCCTGTAAAAACTTAAAAACAGCTTTCTAACTTAAAAACTTTAAAACAGCTAATCGTACTAAAGAATTATATCTAAAGATTTAATTGGAGTATTATATTTGCTAAGACCGTATAGCCATTGTCTTGCAGACTTCTCAGTTCCTTTAAATGAATTCAAGCATCCAAAATACCGACAGCCGAAAATCCCGACAGCCAAAATCCCGATAGCCACACTTCCGACGTACGATGTACGCTAGCTTGACTGCCATTTACGGTTCAATCGATATTTCGTGTGTCGGGATTTTGGCTTTCGGGATTTTTCCCTGTCGGGATTTTAGGGTTTTTTCACACGTTTCAAGGGGTGCGAAATCAATAAATTATCCATCCTCTGGTTTGGTACTTCAGATACGCTGAGCCTAATCCTGAGCCTAAACGTAGGCCTAACATTAAGCCGAAGCCGAAGCCTAAAGCTAAGCTTAACCTAGGCATACGCCTAAACCTAAGCCGGCCAGACGTGCCCGGTGCACGATCGGTGCATAATTGTTTATCAAATGCCCAAATTCGGCTCGCTTTTCCCCCTCCCTCACACTGACCACGACCGCGTGGTTTCGGATTTCAATCGGGCAGCCCGGGTCGCTCTCTCAAAAAGGGGGCGGCGCCGCCCCCTCTTACCCGCGTTTAGCACATTATACTGCGCGTTGCGAGGCGCCCAACGTACTTATCGGCTGGTCGCCGAGGTGCAGGGGGACTCACCCAGTGAACTTTCCCGTTGGCGTGCTGCCGTGCTGCCCAACCCCCCGTGCTGCCCAAGCAAATTGTACTTAGTCTGCGGGATTTCACGCCATATCCTTGGAATCTCGGCCTCGAGTCAACAGAGTGGGTAGTTCTCCTTGAATGTGCTTGATGGTTCCGGAAGGGAAATTATATTTCTGAGCTAAGCTAGCTTAAGCCCAAATCGAAGCCACCAATTACGCTTTGCACTTCTACTTCTGCATTTAAAACGCTACGGTATTCTGGCGAAATTGACATTCTCGCACTAATCGAAGCTTAAGTCAAGCCAAACCCTAAGCCAAGTCCAAGCCTCAGCTTAGGCCTAGGTCTAAGCCTAAGCCCAAGCCCAACCTAAGCCTAAGCCCAAGCCTAAGCCCAAATCTGCGCCTAACCCTGAGCCTAAGCCTGAGCCTGGGCCGAAGCCTAGCCCAAGTCGAAGCATAAACCGAAGTCTAAGCCCAAGCCTGAGCTTAAGCCTAATCCTAAGCCTATTACCCTGTTATTCTTTACTGCCGGCGACTATTCCTGGAACATTATACCTCACCGGATATTTTGCATAACAGCCCGCCCCGGTCACGACCGCCCGGTGAACCACACATTCCCCTAGACTGATTCCTAGCCGGCGATATTCCCGATTACTCATAACTACCTAGACGTATTGCGAAATATTCCAAATTACGACTGAGATTCAAGACAATGTGGCTACATCAGCATCTGATGCCAATGTATGCACAGGTAGCGGTTTTTATGGATTTCTGAGGCAGTTTTTCACGGTTTTCGGGCTATGATTTGCATATTTCCTTCTATGATTAGCACTATTAAACGCTTTTTTGCCACTTTTGTTACCAATTTTTCCCGCTTTTAAGGTTAAAATAATTTTGTCAAGTTTTTCTTTCTATCCCAGTAGATCAATTACTTTTAATATGACTTTTCTATTTCTTGCGCTATTTTTTCCGGAAATTAGTGCCTAATTTAGCATTTTTGATGGATTGATGACGCCGAATTTTGGGAAAAATTCAATAATTCTAAGTTTATTTTTTTTCATTTTTCACTTAAATTTTTAAATTATAATTTACCTCAATTTTCATCGTTTTCAATGAGGCTTCAATTAACTTAGCATAAAAGGCGCCGCAAGCGTATCGTATCGTAGTGCGCGCTCCTTTCCCCGTTTTTATTTACATAGCGTAACCGATTGGCATTTTGCCGATTGTAGATGAGGCCAGATCTACACGGGGGACAGATTCCTGAATTCGTACTCATGCGGCACAAAGTACGCGTAGGCTACATTCTCTCGGGCATGGCTACGGTAATCCGGAGCATGGCGCTGTGGGCTTTGCTATTCAGACAGCAATAATCCCATTTTCCGCGGAATCCCGGAAATGATCTCCCCTGTGGGCATGTGTCCAGCAGCACAGAGTACCAGCCCAGGGAATGACCAGCGAAGCACCTTTGATTTGTCGTTTGGGGCATCATGGAAATAAACAAAATGGACGCATCGGCTGGGAAAAATCGTAGGCTACACGATTTTCCAAAACACGTTCCCGGAAAATCAAGCGGAATCGTTGTTAGGTGTCGCAACGTAGTGAAGCATCTAGCGCGAAAAGTATAGAAAGTTGGTTACCGATAGCGAGTGAATGAGAGAGGGAGCGAGGACAAACGTGGGATAGAAAGAGGGTGAGGAAGATATATCGGAAGCTAGCGGTCTCAGGCGTCCATAGGCGCATACTGTAGCTGAGCTGTTCAAAAAATGCGCTTTTCTATTGGATGAATATTTTATGCATAGAATTTTAATCGGTTACTGTAGCCCAGGGGCCTCTACCGTACTCCTCTGATAAGGTACCATTTTTTGCTAGAACAAAAAATGGAGCCGTATCATTTTTTTGAACAACCATTCTGAATCTCTACGTGCAAAAATCACTCCAGTGGCAAATAATGATGCATATGCCGGGATTTCCGGATCCCGCGGATTTGTAGGCTTAACAGAGACCGAAAAAAGTCGGCTCAGCCCCCTGGGCTCGATCTGATTAGTCGGATCGGCTGATATTTTACGGATATGCGAGGATTTTTGGGATTGGTCGCATAAGACCGATTTTAGAGGATTTTTCCGCCTACTCGCCCGGGGGCGTCATCTTTTTGAAGCGGATGTGGGCGAGGGTTTTAACGTAGGTTTTTATCTACGGTACCCCTTACGCCGACTATGCCAAGTGACTCGCAAAGGGCCCAAAATCCGCTGAAATCCAAAGTTATGATGTTGCTGATAGCGCCCCGTTTTTACGGTTTATCACAGGGGTGCGAGCCATATAAGAAACCTAGACTTTTTCGTTTTGTGTACTTTGAAATTAGACCAAGTGTATTTATGGCAGAATTTTACGCTGATTCCGAGGCTGCTTTCAAAATTGCGTAATGCTTTTTTGTAAAGTTACCGCGTATTTTAGTGTTTTCCAGTGTAAAAATACTCTCACTTAAAATCCCTCAAAAATCGTCAGAAAAATATTCCTGAAGTGCACAATAGCAGATTTTACCCAGAAAAACATGTGCTTTGCGATGAGTCATCTTGTAAACTTACGAGGAGACAAGCCAGAGATTTTTACATTTTAAAACATACAAACACTTTTCTAAACTTTGCAAAAACGTAGTTCCGCATTGCTAGGAAAGCAGATTCGGAATCAGCGTAAAATTGCGTACAAACCAAGCTTTGTCTCGTTTAACCGCCTGTAATTTACAATCGTTTTTAAGCCTGCACTAGGATGAAAAAAATCGCATTTATTCCAGAATGTTTCGTTTTTAATTTCCACAGCCCCCTGCGCTGGCCAAAAACCCATACGCCACATTTTCCTTCACCATCCCTTAAAAACCTCCATCCCAAAAGCCCCCAAGTTCAAGGCCAAAGGATCAGCCGCAAAGGCCAAAAGATCAGCCGCAAGGTCTGCTATTCGAACTTTTATCACGCACATAAGTTCACCCGGGCTACCGTATCCCGTGCTCTTTCGTGTTGCCTCCCGGTCCCCGGGGGCATAATGTTCCGAAGCCAATTAAGGCCCTGGCTCGGCTTCTTGGTCGGCGGCCACACCCCTTTTCCCGCTTTTTTCGGCTCCGGAAAAATACTATTTACGAGCGGGACGGCGAGGTAGACAGATCAACATCAATCCTATTTTGGCATGGAGCTGGTGGGCTCTTGGCCACTTGGGCCGCTAAAGATTGGCTTCGTTGGGCTATGGGACTCGCATACCGTAATCGAAAGGCTCGACAAGTACGGGATTACCATCCTCTTTACGGGGGCCTAAGTTTAGAGGGAAATCAGCTGATGAGTTGCGTTTTGGGATTATTTTTGGGGGATTTTGAGGAGACTTTGCATTTCATAACCGGGGAGCGAAAAAATGCTTTAGAAGTTCCTGCTAGCTTGCCCGATCTGAGCGATGGGATCGATTGGGATTACTGTATTGTAGAGAAAAAAATCAAAATAGATCAAATTTTGCACGTTTGTATATTTTCCTTAAATTTTTACACTTTAAATTCGATTCGATTCGATCAATTTGTTTCATCTACGGTAATCGCTCACCCTAATGTGCTCCTGCTACCGTACTCTCTAGTCATAGCCATTCTATAAAACTACGTGCATCTGGCTGGACCCAATTCTCTGATGCGGCCACACCAAACCGGAAATCCCGAAAAATCGCGCCAAAATTGACCTTCCCCTCACCCTGCCCCTTGATACCGTAATCCTGGCCTAAAATTGCTACTATTATTGTTTATGATCAAGCCGATATCGGGATAATCCACGGGTGGAGGAGGTGGTCGGGGTGCGGCCCGCGTTTCCTGCTAATCCCCCTCCCCCAAAATAGTGGCCGCCAATCTTGTAAGTTCAGCCCGTGTGCACCTCGGGGGATCCCACGGAGAGAATGATAGAGCGAGAGCGAGAGAGAGAGACGAGAGAGAGAGAGAGAGAGAAAGAGAGAAAAAGAGAGCGCACCGCTTCTTGGGTACATAATACTGCCGCGCCTGGGCCCTCATTAGTCCCCCACGGGGCTAGTTTTCCCGGTAAATGGTACTTTTTATTTTTGACCACAGGTCGCCAATTTTGGCAGCTTGCAGGGAGTAAAAGCGAGGGAGGTGAACTTATTCGGCGCGAAAAGGCCGGCAGGGTGGCAAGAGATTTTTTGCTATTTAGCCTAGACTAAGGCTTAGGCTTGGACGTAGGCTTAGGCTTAGGACTGTCCTTAAGTTTAGGCTTAGGCTTATCCATAGGCTTATCTTAGGCTTCATTTAGGCATAGGCATAAGCTTGGGCTTAGGCTTATCTTAGGCTTAGGCCCGGTTTAGGCTTAGGGTTAGCTTAGGTTGGGCTTAGGCTTCGTTTATGCTTAGGCTTAGGCTTAGGTTAGGCTACACTTAGGCTTAGCTTAGGTCAGCCTCCGCTTAAGGTTAGGGTTAAGCTTCGGCTTAGGCATGGCTTGGGCTTGGCTTAGACTAGGCCTTATGCTTAGGCCTGAACCAGGCTTACTTTCAAGCTTGGGGCTGGAGGTTTCGGCTTAGGCTTCCCTGTAAGTACATTGTAAAGCAACAAATCCGAACATCAACAATCTACTCGCGCATGATGGAAGCCCTGTTTTGTGATGACTACCCACAAACGATTGCACCTTTTGTGCATTTCGTAGCCCAGCTGGGGGCCCAGCAGGTACGCCCCCCGAGGCCAAAAGCCAAAGGTCCGACGGCGAACCGGCATTAATCTGCCCCCTGAAAGGGCGGCGTGAGACTGGCGAGTGTTGGGAGTTGCAAAAAAGTTCCTGCTCCGTCCGCTCGCGATCCTTTGACCTCGTTGCGAGCGTGCGGCTCCGCCCGGCTCTCGGTGAACCTACCGTTATCGCGCTCAGGAATCGGTGACGAGGGATTGAAATCTTTTGAAGCGGATTTTTGAGTGTAAAGTGAGT
This sequence comes from Mesorhabditis spiculigera, assembly GCA_958295435.1. Classification (NCBI taxonomy): domain Eukaryota; kingdom Metazoa; phylum Nematoda; class Chromadorea; order Rhabditida; family Rhabditidae; genus Mesorhabditis; species Mesorhabditis spiculigera. The sequence continues at coordinate 1,352,464 of CATQJA010002647.1, read as the reverse complement.
ATAATGTTGTTTAAACGCTTTTTTCTATGAAATTTCGAGAAATTAGACGGTTGATAAGTATACGAAAATAACAGATGCAAGACTTGGAGCCAGGCTGAGGTGATGCCTGAAAAAGCAAGGGTTTAGCGCAGGCCTGGCTTCGACTTAGGCTTAGGTTAGGCTTTGCTTCGGCTTAGCTTAGGCTTAGCTTAGGCTTAGCTTAGGCTTAGCTTAGGCTTAGCTTAGGCTTAGCTTAGGCTTAGCTTAGGCTTAGCTTAGGCTTAGCTGAGGCTTAGCTTAGGCTTAGTTTAGGCTTTGCTTAGGCTTCTCGCCGGAGACTCGCGACGTAACCTTTTGAGCCAAAAACCCCTAGACAGTTCCTATGATCAGACAACTCATTCACAATTGCATTAGTGTACTCAATTCATCATCGCTCAGATATTAAGTATCAAAAACGCCTGATTACCTTTCCGCCGAAGACACATTGTAAATGGCATTCCGGTGGTACTTTCCTGAGTCGATAGCCAGACATTTCCGAGAACACACGCAAATTGGTTTCGGCCGTAAGTGCACATGGCGGGAAGGAAATTGCGCGGGGGCCGCTTGCAGATGATTTATGGTATTTTCAGTTTTTTTAATTGATATAGGTCTACTATGCGAGACAGAAAAAGGCAGAAAATCAAATGATTACGTATCACGTCAAGAATCCAAAAAAATCACCATGCAATTCACGTGTGGTAATTTTAGGAAAAACTTAAGATAGCATCACCAATTTTGGGCGATTTACTGACTAATCTCCTCTTATAAAGGCGTCTCGAAATTCGGCTACGGTATGTGGGAGAGCCATCATCGTATAATATAGGAGAGCCGGTAGAGCCGGCTTATCCCGGATTTGAAAATTTTCCACATCACTATCTAAATCTTATACCATTCCATTATCAGAATCAATTTTTTTAACGATGGAAATCCCCGAAAAAATTGTATGATTGTATTTTGCATGACAAATTCGTTTTTAGAAGTGTGATTTGATCTAAACCCAAAGAAACCGCGGATAAGCCTCCAAAACGTGCCACTAGGTTGATGAAAATAATTAAACAAAATATGCTAATTGTTTCCTAACAAAAAAGGACGCTCGATTTTTCCACAAAAAACTTAATTTTAACATCGAAAACACCGAATTTTTGAACATTTTATGCGTGTGCAGTCATCCCACGGTCATTACGCACCTAATGAGGTATAAAACATACCCCTAACCGCCCCCCTTCTTGAGATACTACTGGAACACGCTGACGGAAGTTGCATGCAAAGTGGCACGGACACACTCACACACACACAGACACTATTTTTTTTATATATAGTAGGATCTAACCATTTTTTAGAAACGTAAAACCTTCGATGATTTAATAGCTCCAACAACCCCGTCAATAGTAAACAAACGTAAACGCGCGTCAAAACCTCCGCGTAGAAATTGTTGCGCACATTTTGGTCCCGTATGTAAGCACGATATGGGTGGCGCCTACGTAATTTTCGTAATGACTCCCTGGCGACGTTGCTGGATGGCCCCCGGTTGCCGTAACGCGTGGGTACAAAACACTTGCGCGGGTGAGGCACTAATGGCGACAAAAATATTGCTTTCCGCTTCGTGTGAGATTTGCTGCAGACGCCATTGGTCAGGTCACTCTGTAGAATTAAATTTTCTTCATTTTGCAAAATCGGTGTCATTGTTGAAAAATCAGAAATGACGTTATTTGAACGCTTTTTGCCGGGTTACGTTTTTTAAAAATTTTCGTACGTCTGAAGCCGAAGCCGACGCCTTAGCCTAAGCCCAAGCCCACGCCTATGCGTAAACCGAAGCTTAAGCTCAAGCCTAAGCCTAAGCCCAAGCGTATGCGTAGGCTAAGCCAAGCCAAGGATATGTCTAAATCTAAACCCAGAACTAGGCCATCTAGATATGAAATAGTCCCTTTACAACTCTTCATAAAATCTCTAAAAACTTCAACTCGTTCTCCGGTCCGCGTGCCGTTATAGTCGATGCTCAAAAATCAGCACAGTCCCCCCTCTTCTTACCGTACTTTCCCGATAATAAAGTATCCCCACCCTCTCAAATCCGTAAAATCCGTCCCGCCCGGGTCGGATTTTACATGACAAATGCGTCTTTAGAAGTGGAATTTGATCTAAACCCAAAGAAACTGCGGATCGGCCTCCAAAACCCGCCACTAGGTTGATGAAAATAATTAAACAAAATCTAACCATTTTTATAGACTTAATGTACTTACTTTAGATTACTTTAGACGTAAAACCTCCGATGATTTAATGTATAAGCTCCAACAACCCCGTCAATAGCAAGCAAACGTAAACCGACGCGTCAAAACCACCGGATCAACATTGTTACGCACTACTCGCACTAATGGCTACAAGGCTGATTTCTAACAGGCTCTCGGAATGTGAATATGTATCCGACGCGGAGGTCTAAGCCTCAGCCACGCTTTTGCTTAAGCTAAGCCCGGGCTTGTGCCTAAGACTAGGCTGTCCATATACCAGTCCCTTACCACCTTTTTTAACGTCCAACCCCTCCGCCGGGTCGCGTGCCGTTATAGTCGATGCTCAAAAATCAGCACAGTGACCGTACTTTTTCGATTATAAAGTATCCCCACCCGCGCAAATCCTTAAAACCCGACCCGATCGGGTCGGATCTTCGGATTTGTTGCGGGGAAGGGTGCTTGGATTGGATTTTGTACCATTTTTGACGTCAAGATCGCCATTTTCTTTTGTGTTTGGTCATCGTTGCGGAGCCACGGCTTCTGGAAACGTCCCCCAATTTTGGCCCGCGTGCTGATTCTGGGGTGATGATGATTCCGGTGGCCGGTAGTATAAATACGGTCCGTGGAGCGCGTACCGGAATTCTCAGAATTCTGAGGTCGGCGTGTGCGTAATCAATCTGACATTCCGAAGCGTGGAGGCTAACGTACTGTTGCAAATGCGTAGACATCTGGTAGGTTCTATCAGCATTTAGTCTGTACATTTCGGGAGCCTGTCAAGGACAAACGCTCATAAATGTCGATTTGGATTTTCAAAATTCTCATTTCGAGATGTGAAATGCGACATTTTGAACATTCGTTTTTTCGATAGACAATCGTTAATTTTCCTAGATTTTTACTGTTGAAAATTCGGGTTCATAAGCTTGGTCGAACCGGGTGCAATTTCTCTACAACTCATGACAAAACACAGCAATTTGATTTAGATACCCGTTAATATTAGGCCGGTATTGGTAAAAGTATTTTTTACAAAATACCCAATACTTCTTCTATTTTGTTGACGCACTAAACGCTACTCTACTGTCCTGATTCCGCTGCGTTAAGAGATGCTACCATCTCTCCTCCATCCTTATCGTTCTTCCAAGCGCCTGGGATTTTCGAAAATCGCAAATTCCGTCGTGCTACGCTTCTCGGTTCCGGATTTTAAAATATGCCGTCAAAAAGCATCTCAGGAACTTATATAGCTAATTTGTATAATAACACCATTTTTAAAAGCCGTGCTTGGTACAATAGTTGAATGCCTGATCTATCGATTTTTTCGACTGAGACGGTTTGCTATCCACCTTTTTAGCAAGAATACACCGTCTGGTGAATATTGACGCTGTATTTACAGTATCTACGCATTAAACCTCTTATTTTGAGCAGCAGCGTAACGTTTTTCCGTTTGCCCCTGCCAATTTCGGATGCGTCTCAGCCAAGAAGGGCCTGTGAGCCCAACCTTTGATCGCTGTAGCAGGTGCATCTTGCCGCCACCATTCCTCTTGCTCTATGCGACATTTTGGCTGGTTAATTGCCTTCTTGGTTACTGTACTAGTACAAAGCGTTGTGAATAGGGTTGTTATATGAGTTGGCTTGCACGCAAATTTATTTGCCGAGGACTTTACTCAACAACTGGCAAACAATTTTGTGGCAAGCAAATCAGGAAGTCAAACTCAACTCGATTTCCATTTTGTTTGATGCGGCTTTTATTCAGGCCGGGTCAAACAATATTTGACGCAAGTAAACTCGACGGCGAGTTGTTGTTTGACCTCGAAATTGTCTACCGGAAGTTGCGAAGATGCTAATTTGAGGAGGGAAATTATGGAAAGCAACGAAAGTTGGCCCATTTTAATTTTGCATGCCAAACTTATTGCAATTTCATTTCTCAATTTAGCATCTTCGCAACTTCCGGTAGACAATTTCGAGGTCAAACAACAACTCGCCGTCGAGTTTACTCGCGTCAAATATTGTTTGACCCGGCCTGAATAAAAGCCGCATCAAACAAAATGGAAATCGAGTTGAGTTTGACTTCCTGATTTGCTTGCCACAAAATTGTTTGCCAGTTGTTGAGTAAAAAATTTACAAACCACCTCGCGGGTAAACAGTTGCTTACCGCATTTTCATGCAAACAAATTTGCCTGCAAGCCAACTCATATAACAACCCTAGTTGTGAAGTTTTGTAGACACGGAAAAACCGGATTCAAGAAATCAAGGAAAATCAGAAAAAAATGCAAATTTCGATACCGCCGACGTTGTCGTTAGAATTTTAATTGTATAGTAGTCGACGAATAAGGTTTTGATAGCGTTGAAATAACCTAAGTTACAAGTTAGGAAATATGGTTCAAAACCGTATCGTGAGTAAAGTTTGAGTGAGAAAAAAAATAGGAAAAATCGATTGAAATCACCCTAAAAAGGCTCAATGTCATTTTGTTTCGGTCCCACCGTCCTAGAAAAAACTTTCGAAATTGAAATAAGTCGCTAATAACGGTTTTCGGAGGCAAATTAGGCGCATTAATGATACCTATGCAAAAATTGCAAATGTCGAAGTCCTGAGCTTCCACTGAACAGGAATAAATAGCATTTTTCGCGACTTCGAAGCAAATCAGTCCCATTTTTCCCTGGTAAATCAATCGGATCGATTGAGATACGGTAATGGCCCCGCCCCCGGGGAACCAATCGGGGGAAAAGCGGTCCCACCGCCGCCTCCGCCCCCCATCCTCCCAGCCAGCCTCCGACCGCCTCTTTGGCTGTCGCTTCGAAATCGATTTTCCGGCCTACGCCCCGGCGCCGATCGCCGAGCTGCTCCGGCCAACCCCAACCCGTACATTCCTCCGATTTTTGCAGGGATTTTTTCGTAAATTGGCATCAGGGATAGCCGAAAGACTGGCGATTCGCGCTGTTAGTAAGGCGAGGTCTCCATGTCCTCATAATCGGCTCTGAATTTTACAGAATTCGCTCATGATTCTGACGCTTTCTGCTTGATACCCCTTTACCGTCCTTTTCTCGGCGTTATTCTGAAAACTGTAGGGTGATCTGGATCTCGTGAAGACCTCAATCGTGCATAGCGCGATTTAGAAGCAGGTAGTTGGAGTCGCCGAAAACCTAGGTAGCTGCTCAGGGCACGCACAACGCGTAATTTTCATCCATTTTTACGTTGATTTTCTAGGATTTCAAACTGTGGGTGTACTGCTTTAGTACTATCAATTGTTAATTCGTAGTCTGTAGTCTTTTAACAAGCTGGAGACGAACAACGCGTTTGCAAGCAGTTCAGAGCTCGTTAGAAATCGTTAGATCGTCATTAGAGGTCGCCAGATCGTCGTTTCAAGCTCTCAGAAGTCGTTTCAAGCGCTCCGATCGTCTTCCAGCGCTTTCGCACTGTATCATCGTCCCCCAAGGAATCCATACATTTTGTCTTCGCGGCCGTTCGCCCCGTATTTTGGTACCTCCGCGGTCTCCGAGAGGGCACCCAGACTTTGCGTTGGCCCTAGCGTTTGTTGACTGTACAGTTGCGGAATCCCGTCGGGTTTGCAGCCACCCCCTTCACCCCCCGGCCCAGACCGCAAAGTGTGTTCTGCTGCCTGCCTGGGACGTGGCGGTGTGGCTTCATTCCGAGGTTCGCACACAAATACACAAATGAATTTTTGGACCGGGGATCAGGCGGAGCCATCCGAGTATCCGGAAACGCTGGATAAATTTGGAAGGAATTTCTGACGCTTTTTTCGATTTTTTTCGGCCTTTCGGAGCCCCGAGTAACTGAACTGGATCCTCAAGACTTTTTTGCGTTATGTATATGGACCAGGAAAGCCCGGTTTAAGTAAGCATAAGGCTGGTTTTGAACGTTAAAATTAGCATAAATCCTGTCCGCTCCCTCTCGCCTGAACCCACTCACTACCCAGAACTTTGCAGTAGCAGTTCCGGTTGGAACGTTGCCAATTGTAGATGAGCCCGAATCTACGGGGCTTCCTTATCCCTTCAAGGCGGACGAAAATTGTGAGAAATGGGAGGATCTACAGGGTGTCCCAATAAAAAAACCCCGCCGCTAATTCGGCGCAAAAAAATCGGATCGGAGTGATAGTTACACCATTCGAAAGCCCTTCAAACGGCGAATTTGCAACAACCTTCAAAACCATGTTTTGATTTGAACACGCCATTTTTCAACGTGTTTAAAAACAGTAAAAAACACCCTCTGCATCTAATTAACGGCTACTCCCGTTCCTTTTGTATGGAGAATTCCAGGCAGATTAGCTCGTGTGTAACCCCGAGAAGCGGTGAAATTTTACAAAATGGCTTGTAAAATGGCGGATTTAAATAAAAACATGGTTTTTAAATTTGTTGCAAACCCGCCATTTTAAGGAATTTTGAATGGTGTAACTATCATTCCGGTCCGATACTTCCACGTCGAGTTAGAGGGGGGTGTGTTTTTTATTGGGACACCCTGTACAGTGTCCTAAATACCAAAATTTAATTGCACCAAGAAAATTTCGGGACGGCATCGCCGCGTTTTTGGATTCAATTTATGCGCCCGGAATTACTCGGAAAATTGCAAAAGTTTGAAACTGGAGTTTTTGAATTTGAATTTGAGTCATTTTACAGTCGTTTTAAACGTACTGCTAAAACCGTAGCGTGCGCATTGAAACGTAGCTTACGGTGTTATATTGATTTGCATTAAAAAAAACATTTTTCTCTGTTTCCCGCGCCTGAGATTTTTTACCCTAGACACTGCATTGCGTTGTTGAAACCAGTTTTTATTAATTTTCATGCCGGTTTCAAGTAAAAAAATAACGTTTTTGTAGTTTAACAAATTTGAATAATTTTTCGAGACAAATTTTTCCGTGCTTAGGGTCCTGCGGCTGATTTGGAGTTATTTTTTTTGGCGGGATCCCATTATTTAGCCACTCCGGCCAAACTATCAACAACTTACCGTCGAAAAGCGCCGGAAAATGATGGTTTTCGTCAAAAACATCTGCTTTGGAGGAAAGTACATTTTTCGTTCTTTTTATACCCTATAAAATACGTACTTTGATGTCTGACGCAACTCGTCACCCTCAACTTTGCAGTCTTATCACGATTTGTGATCCGCGGGTCGAACCCTGTCGCCCAGACGCCTTTTTCGGCCAACGGAAATTTCCTGACGATTACTGTTCGGATCTTCACAGCCCGATAACTAGCCCTGAGGTTTAATGTTTCATAAAAATTTGAGGGTGAGCGGAACGTTTGAACGCTTATTCCAGTTTTGACTGGTTCTATTGACCTCAATTTGATAAAGCAATAGTACATTTCAGCTGCTTTTATTTGATTTCTTCGACGATTTTTCTGAAGATTTAGTGCATTGGGACTACAGAATTCAGTCCATTGTGATGTCCTTGCGATTTTACTCCAAATAATTTTATTTCCAGTTGTGTGTCAAGACGTCGATTTTTCCCCCCTCTCGCTGTCACAGGCTATGTATTGCACTCTTACTCTCTCACCCTCTCTCCCTCTCTCCATCTCTCTCTCGCTCTCGCTCTCTCTCTCTCCCTCTCTCTCTTTTGCTTTTCTAAGCAATAGCATTTCGAAAATGGTTTTCAAAGTAAAGGCGTATCCAAAACATGATTTTCAAAGCCATGATGTTTTGACATAATGATGTACTCTTTTTCTCTCTCGCTCTCAATCTCTCTCACGCTCTCACACTCTCTCACTCGCTCTCGGTCTCATCGCTCTCTCAGTCTCCATCTCTCTCTCTCTCTCTCTCTCTCTCTCTCTCTCTCTCTCTCTCTCTCTTTCTCTCTCTTTCTCTCTCTCTCTCGGCATCCATCCCTCTCTCTCGCTCTCTCGCTTTCTCTCTCTTCGATTATCCTGGCGTAATAGATTAGTCGCTTTTAAAATAAAAGAATTTTCATTTATAGTTACGATAACAGTTGAAGGCTCCTGCGCAACATGACTATCCAAATCATACTTTAGTATAAACACATTATCCGTCGGGGCCCAATCTTTGTTTCAGTGCTTTTTGTACCTGCCTGCAGCGCTTTTGTCCCATTTTGGCCTCTCTGCCTCTTCCCGCCGACCCCGATCTTGTACAGTCTACCTCCCGCCCCTACTTTTTCCTTACTCGGGCTCCACGTGATTTCCGATCGACTAGCCGATGAATCCCTTGATGTACTCCGGCGATAAGAGGAGAACCGATCGCGCCGCCCCGATCCCCGGCCAGACGGGCAGACAGCCCGCACCTCTTTTTTCTATTGGTTACCTAGCCGCGTGAGAGAGTAACGTCTGGTTCCGGGAACTCGATTTTCCCTCCCCATTTTTTTCCGCTTTTATCGTTCGTTGCTGGACCACAGAAAGTTCGCGAAACTAAAACACCTTACCAGTTTGTAGGATTTCAATTTTAGTAAATTTCAATTTTTATTGAATTGCCTTCTATTTTGACCTGGACTATGAGCTTCTTTGAAGCCATTTAAGCTTTGAAAAACCTCTTATACAAATAGGAATGTCGACTTTTTTAGAAAAGCGTTGAACAAAATAAATCCTAGTTTTTAAGCTCGGTTTTAACCTCCTTTTTAAATTTTTAGGCTCTTTGATTTGCATACGCCCGTAGCAGCCAAAATTTTCAGATCAGCCGCCAACAAAAGAGCTTGAAGAAAAAGGAAATCAACGGCTTTGAGTTAGGTTTTTTGTTTTTGTTGATTTTTTTGGGTTTTATAGCGATTTTTCGGTTTTTTTGGCAGCCCTAAAACTGCTTGACGGATTACTGTAGCCGAGGAGTACTTAGGGCTCCCTTAAGAGCACACGGAAATTAGCGACCACCTGCCCTATTATTTGGATGCCTTTCGTGGCTTCATAAAAGGATTCCAATTTCAGCACAATCCGTACTTGTCGTTCCCGTGCCCTTTGTTGCAGTTTCTGGGTACTTACCGTACTTCGTTTTTACGTTTTTTTACGTTTTTCTTCACTTCCAAGGGCTTCTAAAGCTGACGAGAAAATCTGAGGTTTTTCGGCTTTGGAAAGTTACTACGATAAATACAAGCGGCTTCAAGCATTTTTTTTCACTTTAGGTCAGGCTCTATGCTATTTCTCTAATACCGTCTAATTTTGGATTATTTTGCGACATTGTGGCTGCTCAGAATTTTTTACATTTTTAACGGGTTTCTCCCGATTCATTGTGGTCACAAAAAAAATTATTCTCTAGTCATTTTACCTGAAATTCTGCTTAAAAATTTTTGAACACTTAAGAGAGCCGTTTTTTGGGCTACTACTTATTTCCGGATCAGCCCAATCAATTACGCAGTGAAATTCAAACCTAAGCGTTTTAAGACCGGTTCAAAATCATCTTTCTCACTCCGAAATGTACATCCCCGGCCACGTGGCCTATATTTGAGCCGATCCGGGTGCACATCGACCCCGCCCTGCTGCACTCGATTGGTCGATCCGTACTTTTTCCACCTCTCATATTCACCCCCGGTGCATCTCGATATCTCCTGCGGGCTAGGAACTTTTGTTGTGCTCTGCGCCCCGGGGCATAGAACGGGTTCCTACCCCTTGCCCACATCCTTGCACAGAAAATACAGGTGGATCTTACATTCTCACGGTCACTCTATCCCGCTCTCTCTCTCTCTCTCTCTCTCTCTCTCTCTCTCTCTCTCTCTCTCTCTCTCTCTCTCTCTCTCTCTCTCTCTCTCTCTCTCTCTCTCTCTCTCTCTCTCTCTCTCTCTCTCTCTCTCTCTCTCTCTCTCTCTCTCTCTCTCTCTCTCTCTCTCTCTCTCTCTCTTTCTATCTCTCGCTCTCTCTCGCTCTCTCTCTCTCTTTACCGCTCGATCTCTCTCACTAGCCATTTGTTCCCGACCGTTCCACACCGTTCGCCCAATTTACCCAAATCCGGCCCCGAGATCCGTCTTTCCAATTATTTTTTTCCTAGTGACAGATTGTATGAGTTATGAGCGGTTTCGGGTGAGAAATGATGATAAGCGATCAGGGCCGTGGCTTTTACAACCCCTGAGAGTGAGATGAGATTTTTAACAGCCCTTTTTACACGGATTATCTGGGTTACGGTACGGCGAGAACCGTTTTTTGTGACCTTTGAGGAATGCCGATCTGTCTGGGTTTTTCTGTTGTTTTTCTGTTATATGTTTTTTTCTTTAACTCTCTCTCTCTCTCTCTCTCTCTCTCTCTCATTATCTTTATCCGTGGCACCCCCTGAATGCCGCCTTCATAAAAGAATCCAGATCTCTAAAAAATCCGGCCACCCGATTTGTGGCTAAAAAAAACTTCGGGCTACTCTCATTCCATATTACTGTACTTACGATGCTCTTCGAGTTTTCGGTGAAGTTGTTTAGTTTACCTTAGACAAATTTATGCGTAAAAATTCCCTGAAACCATTTAAAAATGCACCCCTTGACAAAAATATACAGCAACTTCTCTAAAAAAACAACGACATGCAACTTCCACTACTGCCCTTCCGTACTCTACCTTTTTTATGATGTTAATCAAATTTTTCCAGGCCCTCCGGATGGCCAAAGATGGGATGGAGAAGCCCGCGAACCCTGGATTATTGGCCGAGGACGAGCCATCACCCTCGACGTCGGCCAAGTCGCCGGAAGGGCCGGAAGAGCCGGTCGGAGGAGCGGGAGTAGCGCTAGTATCCAACTGCCAACTCTCACCGATTTGTACCGTATGCCAGAAAGCGCCCGGCCGGAACAACTATGGAGGCATCTGTTGCTCGTGAGTTTTTGAGGTTCTGTTGCTTCTGTTTAGTTAGGGGTAAAATCACTACCCCGAAAAGTCATTACCCCAAAAAGTCACCACCCCGAAAAAATTTGCATGTTTTTCATAGAAATCTGAATCAAAACTGGATTTTCCGGGAAAAACAATGCTGTCATTTTTCGGGGTAAACGATTTCGGGGTAGTGGCTTTTCGGGGTAGTGACTTTTCGGGGTAGCGACTTTTCGGGGTAGTGACCGGACGCCGTTTAGTCAGTATTACCTTGCTCACTCGCTGCACCTTTCTCACTCTCTCCCTCTCTCTCTCTCTCTCTCTCCCTATGCCTCGCTACCTCTTTCGCTATTCACATCCTTTCTATCAATCGCCTAGTTTTCTCCTGCTCACCCTCTATTGCTTTCTCCCTTGCTCTCTCGCGCCCTCGTGCTCGCTCTCTTGCTCTTTCTCTCTATCGCCTTGTATCGTGCTATATTCTCTCAGTTTCCTTATCCAATTGCATCGTGCTCATGCTTTGTCCCGCTTTCTCTCTCGCTCTCTCTCACTCTCTCTCTCGCTCTCTCTCACTTCCCAGCCCCCTTAAACCGACACCCTCTCCACCGTATTTTCATCAAACTAAACACTCGCGAGGGTCCACACCCCCCATCTATCGAGGTGACGGCGCCTAAGTACCCATCGAGCTCGATTTATTTACCTTTTCGGGCGGGGGCACCAGAATACACTCTTTTCGGGGCTGAGCGCGTGCAAGCGCTGCAGGACCCCGCGATCTAGATCCATTTTGCAGAATTCTCGGGGGTCTTGGGGGCCACACTGGTCTTATACTAGTCCGATCACTAGAGAGGGTTGAAAAACGAGATAAGCTTGGGCTTGGGCTTAGGCTTGGGCCTAGGCTTGGGCTTAGGCTTGGGCCTAGGCTTGGGCTTAGGCTTGGGCTTAGGCTTGGGCTTAGGCTTAGGCTTGGGCTTGGGCTTGGGCTTAGGCTTGGGCTTAGGCTTGGGCTTAGGCTTGGGCTTAGGCTTGGGCTTAGGCTTGGGCTTAGGCTTGGGCTTAGGCTTGGGCTTAGGCTTGGGCTTGGGCTTGGGCTTAGGCTTGGGCTTAGGCTTGGGCCTAGGCTTGGGCTTAGGCTTGGGCCTAGGCTTGGGCTTAGGCTTGGGCTTAGGCTTGGGCTTGGGCTTGGGCTTGGGCTTAGGCTTGGGCTTAGGCTTGGGCTTAGGCTTGGGCTTAGGCTTGGGCTTAGGCTTGGGCTTAGGCTTGGGCTTAGGCTTGGGCTTAGGCTTGGGCTTAGGCTTGGGCTTAGGCTTGGGCTTAGGCTTGGGCTTAAGCTTGGCTTCAGTAAATAAATGTCCGGTTTCCTTGGATCCTAGGCTAAGGCGCAGGCTTGAAATTAGGATGAGGCACTGACTCGGCTTAGCGTAGGCATGGGCGTAAGCTTGGCTTGTGCTCAGCTTAGGCTTAGTTTAGGCTTACTCAGGCCTCGGCTAGAGCATGGGCTTCGGCTTATGGTCCGGCGTAGACTTAGGGCTTGGGCTTAGGCTTCGCTTAGGCAAAGGCTTATGCATAGGCTTTAACTTAGGCTTAATCTCAGTTTGGCTTAGGTTGGCTAGCTTCGGAGTAACCTAAGGCTTGTCTCGGCTCAGCTTGTGCTCAGCTTCGACTTACCAGCCGCAGACATTACCTCTTTTTGGCCAAGTTTCCATCAACCTTATTTCCCAAGCCGAAAGTACGCCCATCCCAAAGTACACCCCACTCACCGGAGCTGAACGTGCAAAGCGGCCCTTTTCACGCCCGGGGCCGCATTCCGTTACTGATGCAGTTGCAGGCCGGTGGCCCCTCCCAGCTACGCACAATGAATTGTGGCGGAGCGCGAACCGTGTTTGCTAAACTGCGGACGGGCCATGTGTGTGTGCCCCCCAGAGGGGTGGGGGTGGTTGACACTGCAATTTTTTGCGGGTTGGTCTGGTCACGGGACCCTGTGGCTGCTGCTGCTGGCCACCGCCGACAGTCCAAGAGAAGGTATGAAAAGAACGGTCAAATGGGGGCCGGGCGCGCGGGAGCGTGCAGCAGTTGCAAACGCGCGTTTTTTGGGATAGCCCCCGGGGGGTTCGGGCAATGATCTGGGGATCGGGAAATTAATTTCCAATTTCAAGTTGAGTTACGCGGCCAGGAACAATTGTGGCGATGAAGAATTCTAGAAATCCAATGGCTTTGCAGTTTTCTTCTTTGTCTCGCTCTTTTCTTGCTTTCTCTCTACCTTTCTCTATCTTTCTAACTGTCTCTCTCTCGCTCTCTCTCTCTCTCTCTCGCTATCTCTCTTTTTCTCTCTCTCTATTTCTCTCCTGTGCTCTTTCTTGCTTTCGCTCTATCGCATTCTCTCTCTATCGCTCTCTCTCTCTCTCTCTCTCTCTCTCTCTCTCTCAGATAGCCCCAGGAATTAAAAAATTACTAATGACGATTTTTACGTTTGTTTTCAGCAGCTGCAAGATCTTCTTCCTCCGTGCGGCCACCAAGGGTTTCGAGCCAGTCTGCAGACAGCTGAGCAAATGTCAATTCAGTGGGTTTCCGGAAAACATTATGGCCCCTTCTATGTGTCCCCGCGCTGCCTCTCACTCTGTCTTTCTCTCTCGCTCCCTCTTTCCCTCTCTCAGGTTTTCCTCTCGTTTTCTCTCTCTCGCTTTGGCCAGTTCTTTAACAATAATTTTCAGTAATGAACAAGTGCAAGGGGTGCCGATACGCGAGATGCTTGGAAGTCGGCATGGTGCCGGAAAGTGAGTGATTTTCAGTTTTTCTCGATTAGTCTCCTGCTCTCCCTCCCTATCTGTCTATCTCACTCTCTCTCCCTCTCTCTCTCTCTCTCTCTCTCTCTCTCTCTCTCTCTCTCTCTCTCTCCCTCTCGCCCTAGACGCTAAAAAAAGCTCGCCGGCAAGCTCGACAAGTACGGTACCCATGCCCCGTGATTTCGCGCTGACCTCACCAGCCAGCCACTCGCCCACGATCAGCAAACAGAAAATGTTCGCAACCTGAGCAGGCCATCTGAAGGGGGAGGGCGGCTGACAGCCAACTCGGAGCGTTCTTTGTCCAAAGACCACTTGGTCGGTTTTGGGGACTCCGGGGTACTGTAATGGGCGCGGAGCCAGAGATCAAATCGTTGGGTAGTTGGTTACCTTAGTTAGTTAGTTACTTACTTAGTTAAGGGTATCATCCATGTCAAAAGGTAAATATAACCTAGCGCCAGAATACTGCTTATGCCATCGAGCTTCAGCCAATTTTCGTCATTTCCGGCTCGGTCTTTCTGACAGCGCGCGACTGATCACTTTAATCTTGGAAAGCGCCCTACCCGGCAATTTACACTAGCAATACATTGTTCCGTTCGTTATCTGATTACAGTTTTCGGGTTGCCGTACTTACGCCAGAATTCGCCACCTAAAATTAAGTAAATTGGCGGCTTTTCAGCTTGGCAATTGCAAGATTCGGCAAAAAGTGAAAAGATACCTGTAAAAATTACCGTGATGGATTCAGAATTTTAGCGTCCTTCAAAAAGCTAAAACGTACAGAAAAAATCACATAAAAAAAATTCAAATTAGCTGATGCGTAATGGGTGTGGCGCGTAGTTCTCGAAATCCGAGTGTTTAAAAGGCCGTCCGCGAGTCACCCGAACAGACCCCATTATGGCTTGGCACAGCTTTTTTCGACCCTGTTTTTTTGACGCCATCCTAAAGAGCATGGTCGAATTAGTAGGGTGGGATGCTTTTTAAAGTTTAAAAAGTTTAATTTTGGAGTTAAAATGGGCCTCAAAGTCGCCGACACCGAAAAATTATCTCGAAAACTACTGAACCGATTTTACTGAAATTTTGCGACAATACATAATTTGAGACGGAGATCATTTCTCTAATACATTGCAACACCTGAAAATGGCAGGAACATAGGTATACCGCGTAGTGAAAACAGTTTTCGCGGAATTAGTAGTTTTACGGGTCTTCAGAGCGCTTAGCCACTAATGTTAAAAAATGCGCGCAAAATTTCTGCATAAAATGGTATATCTTCCGGAGCGCTACACGCGCCCGTAAAAAGCGAAAAATCGAGTTTAATGCGGCGCCAACGCACCAAATTCTGCAAATTTTTGCGGGGGTAGCATGGCCATGCTTCAGGAGCCCAAATCAGGAAGCTTGCAAAAAAGAGCAAAAAGAAATTAGCTTTCTAAAGGTAGGCTGGGATCGATCTAGAGCCGTCCCAGCGCAAGGATCCCGACCCACTACCAATGCACCACAGCGACAGCCGAACAGGCCTGCAGCCAAATCGGCCCCCGGAGGCCACCCTCTCTCTTTTCCCCACTATCTCGCCTCCTCTCGCCTGTCTTATGAAAGAAAATAGCCGAATTTGGTGCGTTGGCGCCACATTAAACTCGATTTTTCGCTTTTTTACGGGCGCGCGTAGCGCTCCGGAAGATATACCATTTTATGCAGAAATTTTGCGCGCATCTTTTAACATTAGTGGCTAAGCGCTCTGAAGACCCGTAAAACTACTAATTCCGCGAAAACTGTTTTCACTACGCGGTATACCTATGTTCCTGCCATTTTCAGGTGTTGCAATGTATTAGAGTAATGATCTCCGTCCCAAATTATGTATTGTCGCAAAATTTCAGTAAAATCGGTTCAGTAGTTTTCGAGATAATTTTTCGGTGTCGGCGACTTTGAGGCCCATTTTAACCCCAAAATTAAACTTTTTAAACTTTAAAAATCATCCCACCCTACTAATTCGACCATGCTCTTTCAGATGGCGTCAAAAAACAGGGTCGAAAAAAACTGTGCCAAGCCTTGTTCGGGTCTCTCGCAAACGGCCTTTTAAGCCCGATTTTCTACCAAATTCGAACCGCTTTTCTCCTCCCTATAGAAAGACCAAGTACCCCCCCCCCCGCAAGCGATCGGAAAAGTGAACTAAAGCTTTTGGGGAAAAAGGAGAAAGGCGAGACTCGACTCCCTCGTGGGAAGAGGAGAACTTTGTGTTGACTGTTCGTTTTTATTTGAGTACCCTTTCGCGTAGACATGGGGCGCGGGCGGAGAGTAGTCTTTACGCACTTTTAAAGTCACTTCCTGTCAACATTTTTTTTGCGAAAAAGGGCATTTTTGATGCCGGGGGTCGGCGCTTAATTCGGAAAACAAGATTTGCATATTATTTTGCAAATCATAGTGCCAAAGGTGATTTTTTTCGAAAACGAGCTTTTCAAAACACTTTTTCGAAAAGTGATTTTCTAAAAACTATTTTTCGAAAGTCCTGCTTCCGAAAATCGGTTTTTTTTTGAAAATCAAAATATCGGATTTTCGGGAAATATGATTTTCGCCACAATTAGTGTAATTACCGCATCGACATTGGGTTTACACAGTACCGTATGGCGGTTGGCCCGGGGCATACGGTACTTGGCATGTGGCAAAAATTTGTCTGTAACGGTCCATTTTTAAGGACCGTAAATTTGTATATTTACTTACTTGAAGGGGTTTTCCGTTATTAAAACGTGTCCAAATATTTAGAAATTTTTACTAAGGATACAAAAATGTCAATTTTTTGACGAAAATTACAGATTGTAAGTTTTTTGATAAGTATTTATTTTAAAACTTGTAGAATATGATAAGTTAAATTTTACTAAAAGCAGTATTGGAATAGTCACTAGGTATTCCTGGCCGTCTAGAAAAAAATCGTTTCTTACAATTTCCCAAAAATGACACATTTTTAAAGCTATTAAAAAGTGAAAAACTGCTCTCCGCCCCCGGTCTGCTACAGTACACTCCTGCGCCCCCCCACCCCCGGCCGTCGGGACCAAAAAACCAAGGTGCTAAAGTTGTAGACGGGGAGGCAACATTGTAGTATTTGTTCTTGTCTGGCCGCCCTCATGTTCGGAATGTTTCCTTGAATTGGAAGACCAAAAAACGGTCAGGTGGAGGGCCAGCCAGACGGACGGGAAAGCTAACATTTCGGCCTCGAGCCCGACTGTGGTCATGTTTGGATACAGTACGACGACGCTTTTCCAAGCGACGCCCTTCCCAAAAATCGAAACGCTTTCTGGACTTTGAACCCGTGCGGGCAATTTGGGGAGGCGAGTAGAGTCCGTTTGGGGAAAAATTTATCTTTGCTTGGGTGGAAAGCTGGTACGGTTCATTGAGGAAGAGGGAGAAAGAGAGAGAGAGAGAGAGAGAGAGAGAGAGAGAGAAAGAGGGAGAGAGAGAGAGAGAAAGAGAGAGATAGGACATTTACAATTAGCTTAAACTTTGCAATTTCTCCTTTAACTCCTTTTTGCTGATGACTTGAAAGGTCCTTTAAAATGACTTTCAATTAGCTTAAACTTTGCAATTTCTCCTTTACCTCCTTTTGCTGATGACTTGAAAGTTCCTTTAAAATCACCGAATTCTAGTGACCGGACGTCGCGAGGGATGCAACCGAAGAACACGTGCCGAGGTGAAGCTCAGCCGGCAGGGGAGGACGGTCAACTGGAGAAAGGGACAGGCACGCGACCATCGAGAAATCTCCGAAGAATCTTCTGTGAACTCCATATCACCGTCATTAACTGTAAGAAATAATCATTGCTTTGAAAACCGAAAAATTCAGCTGGATCGGCCACTCTCCATGAGTCCGCCGCTCGAAAAAATGGTGCAATCGTTGATGACGTTAGAGAGGTAGGGTTGTTTGCGAAAACCGCAAAAATTAATTTAATAAAAATTCCTAGCTTTAGTTGATGATTACTTTCTAGATACTGCCTACATGAAGAAGATGAACAACTCAGCCAGGAGCACATTTTTAATCTGGAGTACAACCTGGATCTCCAATTTGTAGATGTATTGACGCGACAGGCTCCAGTTTGTTCGAGAGTTCCCGTGAGTTTTGGCTCTCTCTCACGCTCTGACTCTCTCTATCTCTCACGCTCTCACGCCTTCTCTCCCACTCTCTTCCTCTCCACCTCCCTCACTATCTGCCTGTCTCTATCTTATCCTCGGTCAGGCTCACTCTCCCTGAAGCTGATGCTCCCTCTAAACTAAGCGTTCTAGGTCGGCTTCGCCAACGCGAAGCACATGGAACTCCGACCGACCGACATTCTCCTGCGTGGAATTGCCAGATTGGTGCTCTATATGGTGGACTGGTTCCGAGCAACAAGGCAGATCTGGGAAATCTCGGAAGAAAGCAGGGTACGCTATATATATTGGCCTCAAGAGGATACGGTAGATCAAAACCGTCAAAGGGTATTTGAGGCCTGCTAAATCTTGTCCATTTTGTTGTGAAAGTTATCATAGTCGGGGTTTTTCTTCTTCTTCTACATCTCATTTTTCGATGTCTAGGGCTGATTTTCTGAAAATTGCTGGCTGGAAAATATTTGATTCAGCAAACTATATGTAAAATTACAAGCTAATTTTGGATTTGGTACTCCGAAAGCCGGAAAGTTTGATTTTTAGGGTAAAAAACAGTTTTTCCTGACAACGATTTTAGCTGGAAATTACGGATTTTTACCTGTTATCCGCGCGCTAACGGTACAACGCCATTATGACGCCATTCCAGAGTACGAAAAATCGTTTCGAAAAATTTGTATTAATTATATTTTTTGTATTATCTGTTTCCGCTTTTTCTATAGGTCATTTTCAGACGCGCTTCTGCGCCAGCCGCGTGCACATCCTTTTCCCCCTTATCGTCGCCTACTACACCTACAAGTACAGCTACTCGGAGTGCGTCTGCGGTCTCGGCTACCTCTTCAACCTGGCTGAATGTGATCCGTAAGTGCCATGGCTTTATGTGAGACATGTATAGCCCCAGGGCCAGCAACAACACCGTCTTCTTGTCACGGATGCAGGAGATGATCTTTGAGCACATTGTCGAGGTGTTCAGGGAGTTGGAGTTCACCGAGGAGGAGTTTGTCGTGCTCAAGAATATCGTCATATTTTGCAATCGTGAGTGGCATTTTTGGGTCTCAATATCTATGCAAATTTAGCCATCACCCTGAACGTGTCGGATGCTGATGCCCAAACGATACGCCAAGCCAGGCAGTTCTATGAGAACATGATGGTTAACGTTGGTTTTATGCTTTTACCGATTCAAAACCAATTTCAAGCGATTCAATTTTTTTGGGCTTTTTACCCGATAATTTAACAACGCCATTGCCATACATGATTGATGCCCCAACTACCATAACTTGCATAATATCACTTTCTATGATTTTAAAATTTTAGGAATTTAAAATATTTAAAAACAAGGCGAAATTCCGAAAAATAAAGCAACGCCGCAAATTTCGGGATTTTCAGAAGAGATCTTATGATTTTTGCGAAATATTGAGATGATCCTACTATATATAAAAAAATAGTCTGTGTGTTTGTGTGTGTGTGCCACTTTGCATCCACTTCCGTCTATCTGTCCGGAGGATATCTCGATAGGGGATGAAGTTACGGGTATGTTTGATACGTCATTAGGTGCGCAATGGTTTTGAGATGATTGCACACATATCAAATTTTACAAAATCAGCCATTTTCGACATTAAATTTAAGTTTTTGTGAAAGCTCCTTTGTTAGGAAATAATTAGCATAGACCGGAAGTGGTGATTCGGCTATATAAAGGGCCAGAAGAAGTTGTTTTTCATTTTTGTCATCTGAATCCAGGACAATTATGCAAAGTGGAGGATAAAATTGGGTCGGACGGGGCCAGGGTTGAAAAGTCGCGAAGCGGCTTTTCAACCCTGGTTAAAATGAATTATTTTTATTTGTGGTCTTTAATAGCTAGAAAATTAAACAGCTGGTCAATATATGGTCTGAGGAATACCGAGATACTTACAAAAACATTTTTTCAGCTCTGCCGAAGTCAAGGCTCCGATCCGGCCCAAGTCCGCGCGCGCGTCGTCCGGATTCTGGAGCTCTGCCAAGTGCTTACTGTCGGTTTCTAAGTCGTTACGATATCGAAAAGCTTATTTTCATTTTTAGACGGTTTTCAATTTTTTAGTGCGTTGAATAATCTGTTTTTTTGGTGATAATGTAGGGTATCTTACGTTATTTTGGTTTTAAAAATATTATTAATTTTTCTATAACTTTCTTATACTAGTATAGGGTTTTTTTCAGAACATGGGCGGCTTCAGCAAGGCGTTCCTCACACGAAAACTTCTCGACGACGCACCCACATTCCTGAGCCGTCTCGTTGCGGAGCTTCATGTAGCTTAAGATATCCAATTTTCTCGCCATATTCCCAAAGATTCTCCACCATTCTAGCCGCCCAATTGTTCGTTATATTTTATTATATTTGTTTTCCATATCCGCTCGATTCCATTTCACATCAATTTACATTTCCACAAAATTCCATGGCAAATACCTGTTCTCCCAGTGCATTTTGATTTTTTGAAGCTAATTTTAAGGCTTAGGCTGAGCTTGAGCTTAGGCTTGGCTTAAGCTTAACTTAGACCTAGGCTTAGCTTGGGCTTAATTTAGGCTTAGCTTAGGCTTAGCTTAGGCTTAGCTTAGGCATAGCTTAGGCTTAGCTTAGGCATAGCTTAGGCTTAGCTTAGGCATAGCTTAGGCTTAGCTAAGGCATAGCTTAGGCTTAGCTTAGGCATAGCTTAGGCTTAGCTTAGGCATAGCTTAGGCATAGCTTAGGCTTAGCTTAGGCTTAGCTTAGGCATAGCTTAGGCTTAGCTTAGGCATAGCTTAGGCTTAGCTTAAACTTCAACTCCGGCTTGTGCTTAGACCTCGGCTTAGCTTAGGTCTCAGCTCAAGCTTACTCTTCTGCTTTCCTTTCAATTCTATCCATGTATGCTTTTAACGATTTTAGTTGTTATCCCGTGCACATATACATCTCACTCCCCTGAACATCTCACTGCCCCCCTCGCCCAAGTACCGTCTCTGTTACTGTGTTTTTTTTCTTTGCTTGCTACCCTCGACAAACAGCCATTTTGCCGCATTTCCATAGTATATTAAATCAATTATATCAATTATTATTTAAGCTGCTTTTCCCGTTCCGACCCAACCTATGTACATACTGCTGGAGTGTCCCCGGGTTCGCTTTGTGTAATAAAGCAACGAATGGTCGATGGAATGTGGAAACCACAATGCAAAATTTGCATAAAAAAGCGAGACAGCGATAGCGAGAGAGTGACAGAGAGAGGGAGATAGATAGAGAGACAGACTGGGAGAGCGAGAGAGAGAGGGAGAGAGATTGAGAGAGACAGACAGAGAGAGCCAGACAGAGTGAGAGAGAGTGAGTTAGAGTGTGAAAAGGAGAGAGAGAGAGAGAGAGAGAGAGAGAGAGAGAGAGAGAGAGAGAGATCGAATGAAATAGAGCGAGATTCAGAAGCAAAAGCTTGATAAAAAAAGGTGAAACTGTCCTCCAGGTAGTAACAACCAAATCACTTAAATTGCCATATCATACAAATAATGTTCAATTGGTGCTATGCTATTTTGCAAGCTCCCTAATGTTTCAATTTTTTCCATCTCACTCCACGGGACCTGCCTCCCCAACTGGTCGATCACGCATACCCGAGAGAAGTGTGAAATTTGTCGAAATCCCCGGGAAAA
This sequence comes from Mesorhabditis spiculigera, assembly GCA_958295435.1. Classification (NCBI taxonomy): domain Eukaryota; kingdom Metazoa; phylum Nematoda; class Chromadorea; order Rhabditida; family Rhabditidae; genus Mesorhabditis; species Mesorhabditis spiculigera. Next base: position 1,330,980 of record CATQJA010002647.1, on the reverse strand, counting down.
ATGGGGATGTGATGAAGGGCGGGGGGGGTGGATGTGATATGGCTGGATGTGATCTGGAAGAGAGAAGGATGGACTGCCCCAGTCATAATAGTTTTCTTTTCCTTCATCCCCCCTTCTCTCGACACCACGCACCCGTTATGGATTTCGAGGCGGTCTGCTGAGACGGCCACCGTTTTTTAATCTAGAATTTTACTGAAATTTAAGGCAATTAGAAGCGCCGCAAAAGACGGTTGTATTCGCTAATTGCCATCTGCCCTCAAAACGGTCAATTTTGACGTAATTAGCATATTAAAGGAGCTGTAAATCGCAGAAATCTTAGGGTAGAAACGCGACAATCGACCGCTTTCGGTGCTGGGCCTCGATAACAACGTGATACCCAGAAAAGCGTCCGCAAACGCTTTAAACTTTCCAAAAACGCAGCATTTGTCACGTTTTTCCAATGGATACGATTCCCGTCATTTGGCACCTTTCGTAGCCGTGGTTGCGGTTTGACGCCTTATATTTTTTGGCTTCACGTCCCCTTTAAAATTTTCGGGCCCAGGCCAACTATACGCCATTTATGAAATTATTAAAGCGTTTTTTAGCGACTTTTCGAGTGTTTCAATGATTTCCGAATTCGATTCGGCGTACAGTATGAATCACTGCACCCTCCACCATCCTTGCCCTCCATCCCTTACAATAGTATAGGCGGGCTTAAAATTCCTGTGCACCCAACTGAAACGCAGCAGGACGCAGTTTTTGAGTGCAGCAAGATGCAAAATCCGGGATTGGTCTTGCGACGCGGGGACCTTTCGGTGTCGAGTGGGATTGGCTGCATATAAAATTCCCTGCGTTTGAAGGGATAGAGTAAACCGTTTTGATAAGATACCTACAGACTAAAACGAATCATTTTTTGCTTTTCTATACAAGTTTGTGTTAGTGAACCTTTTGGCTAGCTTAGACACGGAATTTTTGCTAATTATTTGATTTTTTGGAAGACTAAAATTTACTTTTGAATTTCGGAAACGACAAGTCTTGAGTAAAGATTGCTAGGTATCTATTTGGTAGCTTAAAGGGCTGGTTCAGCCAATAAAATAAAAGAATTTTCGCGGCCAGGAGTCGAACCCTCTCTGAGTTTTTGTGTCTGCGCCCCTCTCATTTCCCCGATCTCTAATAGCTGTCGTAATGGGGGACTGTTTGGGCGCACTGTGCCTACGTCCATAGTTTCCCAAGGTACCAGCCCAAGCTCTAAAAGTTGACTAGCCCTTTAAAGAGTATATAATGACTGCTGCACCCATTCACTTTTTCCAATATCGCGCATGGAAAATCAAATGTAAAGGACCAAAATATCTAGATCGTCCTTCTATTTCCGGCTCTTTCCACTCGCCGACAACACGTCATTTTAGTATCGTGCTCCTCTCCAGTAGTAAAAAGTGGAACCCATTGAAACCATCTCCCAAGAGCGGTGCGGAGCTAAAACTTGGACCGCGGGTTCAAATTTGTCCCCATCCCTCGTCGGCTTATGGCCTGGCCGAGGCGACCTTGAACAGGATCTGTGGAAGTTATGGGGAGAATTTGATATAAAATTGCATGGAGGTCCGCGGGGTGTTGGTATTGATAATCGCGAAGTTTTCCATGATCTGTTGTTCTGGAGTTATTAAATTCGAAAAGATCGGCTCAAATTGATCATTAATGGTTTTAAAACTTGGGCCAAAAGTTCTAATCATAATCTATGGTATGAAATGTTAGAATTATTGTTTTCAATCTTACGCTATTTTGGAATTCTGTAATCTATTCATTTTCTTGAAAAAAAGTACGAACGTTTAAACACCGACACCTAAAATGCCGACCGCGAGGTGGCTCAATCAGCTAAATCTAAAATCATAAATTTCAATCCGGGGAAGCTTGTCGGCATCTTCGTTGTCGGCATTCTGGCTGTCGGCGTTTTTACTGTCTGGATTCTGAAGTCGGCATTTTCACTATCGACATTCTGGATGTCCGGTTTTCACTCTCGGCATTCTAGATGTCGTCGGCGTCGTCATTGCCGACTTTCTGGCTGTCGGCATTTTTACTGTCGGAATTCTAAATGTCGGCATTTTCACTGTTCGCAACCCATTTTTCAGTTTTTGAGTTGTCGGCATTTCTATTGTATGCTTCCCAGCAGTCAGCGCCTCTGATTACTTTTTTTGGCTATCCTCGTGTCGGCACCATTTCAATGGCCTTACTCTTGTCCTTTTTCCTGATTTCCATTTTTTTCAAACTACCCTTAATTTTAAAAGCCTGGCCGCATTGTCACGACAAAATCTCATCAGTCCGGGCTAAATCCGGAAATTCACGTGTACCGTACCACCTACCAAAGATCAGATCACTTCACGGCCATCAACGATCCCATTTTAGGTGATACTAAACCCGAGCACTACGCGACTTAACGGTTTTACGACCCCAAAAAATCACCTCAGCGTCGCCAGGATCGGGGTGGACTCGGACCCGGGAAAGGTGACGTGATCCTCAATCGCTATTTGGTCGGGCACAGCTATAAATTTGGGGGAGCGAATTCGGATACCGTACCCAGAAATGCTGGGCGAGGCGCAAGACCGGAGTCTCGGCAATAAAACCTCCTCCTCCCGGGCGGTGCGGTATAAAGGTGAGCAGCACTGGACGGTGGTGCTGGTTACTGATTTGTTTTGAGCATCACGGTTTAATGGGCTCAGCAAGGCGGAGTGGGATACAGTAGTGTTTCTCAAAATCCTTTAATTGAATTTTCGTGGGTTTTTTGCTGCTACTCTTTGTTAAAATACTAATAAGCTTAGTAAATTACCAGATGCAAACTTAGGCGCAGGCAGCTTCTCTGCAGCGGTCGTTTAGCGCAGTTAGGCTGGAGTTTCGATCACAATCCCGACAATGAAAATTTACGAAAACAGGCCGCACGACGCTAAACAGTAATAAGCCCGCGAGCCAGTGATTAGAGATACCGATCCTTTAATTGCTTAATATTTACATCCTAGACATTCAATATATTCTTTTCGTTTCAATGCCAATTTTTCTTTCTTTTTTTTATGGTGCTAAACAACTATTTTGCTTTACCAAAGCTTGGCTGTCTAGGTTATAGCTGTCGGAATTTTAGTTATCGGTTTTTTTCTGTCGTTTTGTCGTTTGCTTCTTCTTTTAATTAATAACCAGGGTTGAAAAACCGCTTCGCGGCTTTTCAACCCTGGCCCCGTCTAGGACCGATGAAAGTCTTCAATTTGCATGCTTCTTCCCCAAAATCTATCAGCAAAAAGTGAAAAACGGCTCCTCTGTCGCTTTATATAGGCTATCCGACTTCCGGCTTATGCTAATTGATCCCTAACAAATAGGATGGGCGAGAATTTTACAAAAATTTGTTTTTAATAGCGAAAATAGCAATTTTTCAAAGATTTTATGTGCGTGCAGTCGATTCCGGATCCTTCTTTACCTAATTACGTTTCTTCACTACCGAAACAATGCTTCCCTGAGGCTGTAGGTGCGGAACATCCTCACGGAAGTTGCATGCAAATGCACACACACACAGACACTATTTTTTTTATATATAGTAGGACCAGCGTTGGCGAGGGCAGTTTATGAAGCACATTAACGTTTTTTTAGACGCTTCTTCCATTCCAAGCTCAAATTTAAATCACTATATCGACAGTAATAGTGAAGAGTTTGAATCAAATCGTTTTCTTTCTGAATAAAATTGCAGAGTCCAAATTGCCAGTGAAAGTCTTAAATGGTTGCAACTTAAATCGGCATTTTAAAGGTTGCTATTCGTATCTTTTTGAGGTACTTGGTCTCATACTCGTTTTCACAATCTGTCACGCTACCAAATTTGCTAAATTCCCCCAGACAGCCAAATCCCCCATAATTAGCAACTATTCTTTGTTTTCATGACACCATAGAGCTTCTCTTACGAAATGCAGGATCTATACACCATGAAAACAGGAGTAATGCGCGGAAAATCCGGTAAGCGATCGGCCGGCTATCCTCAGCCCGCCCGTTTTACACGCCCTGGGTTTTGGGCGGACGACGTCATTCCCGGGGCAGTGGCTAGGTGTCGCGGCGAGGGGAAATGTCCCAAAAATACACGATCATCACTGCCGGTTTATTTCGGGACGGTCAGACGGGTTAAGCTCTTTTAATAGCCCCCCGCCGGCCGAACACCGGAACTCAATTTACATAAACACCTGAGTCCGAGCCGTTCGGAGCATTTGGACAATTTCTGTCCTTTTGTCGGTGTTGTGACCTTCAAAAGTTTCTTTATTTGAGAAAAATTGCTTAACATTTTTAGATGTAATTAATACCTTATTATGCCAAAAATCTTTAAGAAAATCCGATACCATTAGAAACGCTTTTTTGTGCGCGAAATTTGCATTACCAGGCCTTGAGTTAACTTTTTGTGTCCTATTTGGAACTGGCAATTTTTTTGACTAGGAGAAACCTTCAAAATTTTCTGGCTCCCTTTAATGCACAAATTTACCCGCCAAACTTGTCTAAGGTAATCGATTCTAAGGCACTGGATATTGATTTAAAACCGATACCTCTCTCATGCTCGCAGTCAGTCACTCTCAGTCTCTTTCGCTCTCTCTCTCTATCTCTATCTATCTCTCTCTCTCTCTCTCTCTCTTTCTCTCGCTCTCTCTTTCTCTCTATCTCTCCCTCGATCTCTCGCTCTGTATCGCTCTCTGTCGCTCCCTAACTCCCTCGCTATGTCTCTCCTTCTCTTTTGCACCCTTCTCTCTCTATCCCTGACCAACCCTTTAACTCTACCTTCTGCGATATCTTACCTTAATTCACTTCCGAGCACTCTATAGCACGAGCTCCATGCATTGCTGCTGCTCTCTCCTGCGAGCATTAGCTCTGAGGCCCACAAGCCGTCACTATCCCTTTAAGAATATTGGCATGATTTTGATGTGTTCAGAGAAGTTTTTGTAGTTTTCAGATTGTGTTTTACGTGTTTTTTTGTCGCACTAATGCGGTGCCTAAACATTTTTCAACATCTGTCTTGCAGAATCCACATCCAGGGTCAAGACCCCACCATCGTTCCACGGACCCATTCAACCCACGGGGTGCGGTTCGCAGCAGAGACCGGCCATCAATCAGCAGACATCGGTTCGCTAGTCTCGACGATCCTGGTGTGAAAAGCCGGCGAGCTAAGCAAGAGAAAAAGAGCGATAAAAAGAGATGAAGGAGGACCCGGTCAGTGACAGTCTCGCTCGATAAAAACCATCATTCCCACCCCGATCCCCTATCAACAATCGTCGCGACCAAAATCCCACGCGATCAGGGCAGGGGCAGAGAGACTGTGGGGAAGGGATGGCAAAGGCTAAACGACGCGAGATCAGACGCGTAGAACTGGAAATTGGGTACAGTTGGTTCGGAACCAGAAACCGATCGCATCACTCAGCGAACATCAATGTTAAATGGCCGCGAAAGTACGGAAATTTGCTTTTCCTGGTAAGAGTTTACTTTACCCCCCACAGCCGAAGGCCCCAAGTTTTCGGTATTTTCGCTTATTTTGTCGGGATTTTTGCAACGCCATTCGATAGAGCTTCGAAAAATACACTAAGAGTTTTAATTTGAGCCGACAATAATGTAAAATAAAAAAGTTATAGCCAAAAACTTCCGGCTGGGGGTAAAGTAAACCGTAGTCCTTCTCACCATCTAGCCTGCTACGTGTTAGAAAAATTGCGCTTTCCAGCCCATTTCACTTTTTGTAGAGAGTGCAAAACGATATGGAGTGAGAGAGAGAGATAGAGAGAGAGAGAGCAAAGCAGAGCGAGAGAGCGAGTAGGCTAGATCCATAAAGATATATGGTGTATTTCATCAATTTTCGCGCTTTTGAAGCTTCTCAGTCCCTTTAAAAGCGCAACTGCGACTGCGCGACGACCCCTTTAATCCCCAAATAGCATATTTTACAAAATTGGCAGAACGTTGTCTATACTTTGTTTTCAGGCCCACGCCCTTCAGCACTCGCGGGCCCCGTCGCCAATTCTGGAGGTTGACGATGAGGCGAGTAGCGTGGAAAGTGTCGTAGCTGCTCCGCCACAGGACCCGTTTCCGGTCCAGGCGTCTTCTGACACCACAGACTCCAAAGGACTGGTCGGTTGCTTTGAGCCTACTGACGATATGGATAGTTTTAGGCGGCTGTCGCCTCGACTTCTCAGGACTTGCCGACAAGTGAACCGAAAAGTGTCGAGTCGGACTCGGAAAACCAGCACCACCCTGCCGCGGCGAGGAGGAGCAGCTTTTTGGGCCCGAGGTAGGAGCAAAATGACTTGTAAAAGTATTTTTTCGAGGCGTAGGTAGTACCGTCTTGGTTTTTGGTATTCCAGAATTATCGACATCATTTCAGCTGTATAAACGTAAAGAATTCAAACGTAAAAAACGTAAAAAACGTAAAATCGTAAGCGCAACAATTATGCCGATTTTTTTTAATACGAAGCAATTCACAAAGTTTTTTCAGAACTTGAAGTAGTGAATCATATTTCTAGGGGTCTCATCGCTCGACAGATCTCATTCGGGAGCCCGGAAACGGGCAGAAGAAGCAGGTTGACGTCGGAAACTGCCGATGATGAAAAGTATTGCCATTTTTCTTTGCCAAATCACCCCATTTAGACCACCTCTCTCAGCCCCGGCTACGATGCAGAACAAACTACAGTTCTTGGGCCAGCATGGCGGAAGTTTTGATGATGACCAGAAGTAGGCCTAACGAGACCAATAAAGAAAGTATAATTTTCACTTCCAGGGCCGTAGAACAATACTATGAAAATAATCACTATTCCGTGACTGGAGGAATGTATGCAAAAAACACGGATACGATGAATCGGATACCGGCGAATTATCAGAAGATCTTGAGGGATTTGAGACACCGGTAAGTTAGTACTTTGGCCTTTCTCTCTCTCTCTCTCTCTCTCTCTCTCTCTCTCTCTCTCGCTCTTCCTAAACAGTTATTTTAGCGAAATGTCCATCGGAAAGCAATCCACCGCCTCGAATAAATCGAAAGTCCTACCGATACCTGGATCTAATGAAAATCGTATGCAAATTTTTAAGAGCTCTTTAAGTTGGCTTTAGGTTTTGCCAAATCTTTCTATTGGCTGGCACATCACCATAAAAATATTGGACTTCGCCATCTTTCTATGTTTACCCTCGTCGTAATCTACGCATTAGTGGGCGGATTGATCTTCGCTGCCACAGAAATTCCGGCGGAGCATGAGGTGAGAACGAGCGAGAGAGAGAGACATAGAGAGAGAAAGAGAGCTAGTGAATAAGAGAGAGAAAGAGAGAGAGAGAGAGAGAGAGAGAGAGAGAGAGAGAGAGAGATAGTGGGAATGAGAGAGAGGGAGGCAGAGAGAGGCATAGAGAGAAAGAGAGCTAGTGAGAAGAGGGAGAGAGAGAGAGAGAGAGAGAGAGAGAGAGAGAGAGAGAGAGAGAGAGAGAGAGAGAGAGAGGGACAGAGAGCCTAATCCGTTGATTTAGCAAGTCGCCGGCTACGTTAAGAAACTCGACGAGACCCTAACCGTCATCGCCAACGAGATCTTCGTCACAATTCAACAGAACGCTACTTCGTTTTCGGAAGTGGATGGCATTAAGCAATATTTAAAGGCAAGCGCAGGAAATTCGGATCTTCAAGAAGAATCTAGGACTCCTACATCCAACTCCTTCAAGCCGAGGAGCGATTTTCGGGCTCAGCTTTTGAAAAGGCTAATGATGAGTCGAAAATGTTGTGGAACTACTGGTCGGCCACGTTCTATTCGACGAATATTTTTATGACCGTCGGATACGGTAAGATCATTTAAGATCATTTTCATTTGTGTATCTCTCGTGCGCTCTTTCGCTCTCTCTCTCTCTCTCTCTCTCTCTCTCTCTCTCTCTCTCTCTCTCTGTCTTTCTCTGTCTCGATGTTTCTCTCTATCTCTCTGTCTCTCCGTCTAGCTCTCTCGTTCTATCGTTTACCTTGTTATTTCAGGTGTTATCGCCCCACTCACCGACCTCGGGCGTGTCATCACCGTAATCTACGCCGTGATATTCATTCCGATCTCAAGCGTCGTATGCCGTGACCTGGGCCAATGGATGCTCGTCGGATTAACGAAACTTTATGCTAGGCTGCTGATAAGATGGAGGTGAGGAATCGTATTTTCTCGTTATATCTCGTGCTCCATAACTACACATCTCTCGCGTCATCTCCCTTTCACGCTCTCTCTCTCTCTCTCTTTCTCTCTCTCTCTCTCTCTCTCTCTCTCTTTCTATCTCTCCGTTTCCCTCACTTTTCCATGAAAAATAAGTTTTTTTTCCAGAACCGCGCGTGGTGTCGACACCCGTGAAGATGAGGACATCGTGCTCCCGATGAAATTTGCTGGTTTGACGGCAGTAGGTACGTATTGAGCGAAGAAGAGATAGCTAGGGGAGAGTGAGAGGGAAAGAAAGAGAGATAGAGAGAGAGAGAGAGAGAGAGAGAGAGACAGACAGACAGACAGACAGACAGAGCGTGAAGACGACTAATTGCGTACTTCAGTATACTGGTTCTTCTGTGCACTACTCACCTGGTACTACGATGATATAATGGGAGAGCCGGGAACCGGGATGACGTACTGGGCATCTGTATACTTCTCTTTCATTACCTTGACTTCTGTTGGGCTCGGAGACTTGATGCCGAACAATGTTACTGTAAGTTTTTTGCATATGTGAAGAAAGCGAGAGCGTGAGAGAGAGCGAGAGAGAGCGGGAGAGAGAGCGAGAAAGGGGCTCATGCTCAAATCCGCCTGATTACAGCGATCACCACTCCAAAAAGTCTGGTACTTCCTCGGTCTACCCGTGTTCAAAGTGGTGAACAGGATGACTTACGTCTCCCTGGAAAATGGTGTCTTTGGTACCCTGACGGTACTGGAGAACAAGCTGGAGATGTGGAACCAGGACGACAAGGTAAGTAGATGCTTTATATTCTCAAAAATGCATTTTTCTCGCATTTTTATGAGTAGGATTTACATATTCTTTCAGGTGGTACCGAAATTCGATCGTGGAATGTCGAATGGGGCCTCATTACCTCAGGTGCCTGCTCTCTCTCTCTCTCTCTCTCTCTCTCTCTCTCTCGCTTTTTCTCTCACCTCCCTCTCTCTATTCATCTCGATCTCTCTCACCCTCTATCACATTTTTTTCAGACTACCCTGACTGGTTTCCCATCCGATTCGGAAAACACCGTGACATCTGGAAAAGTGCGAAGACGAGACTCGCTGCGGAGCAGGGCTACAGTTGTGAGTAATTTGCATACTCGCCATTAGTGAACCATTAATCCTTCAAGAGAAAAATTATAGCTGTGGTATAGGGCTGATAATAATGCTTTGAATTTCTATAAGCTGATCCCGTTTCAGGAGGAGCAAGAAGCTCTCAACGAGCACTTGAACAACTTCACCGTCAAGTCCATCAAGCAGTTCATGCAATCACGGGGAGATGTCTATGGTGGAGACTTTGGCAGGGTGAAGGTGACGAAGGCCCAACTGGACTCGTTGAAAGATGACCCGAAAGTGTAGTAGAATTAAATGATTTTCAGTTTTTTTTTGTACTTCCAGGTTTCATTACGTGATGTGATTGTCAAGGGGCTTACAAGCCAAATCGTCCCCTATGCTTAGCGCCTCTTTTTTCGTTTTATGAAAACAAATTTTGGTCCAAAATCGGGCCGCTTTCCGGGAACTTTAAAGCGATCAGGAAGACCCAGGAAAAATTAGCATAAACGGGCTTTAGTTCTAAAACTAGATAAATCTTCTCCGCTCATATGCTCCGCGTCGATGCTACGTATCTCAGGTCCTCGGGTCCATTCAAAATCCGGTTGTATTCCACCTGGATTTGGGGTGGAACGCATGAAAATCGGCTGGATTTCGGGTGGACGCACAGGCATTCGAGTAGACTCACGACGCAACGCGTGCCGCACGCGACGCGGCGAATGGAAATCGAGTGAAAACCGGGCGGATCCGATCGATTTCCAACTGATTTACCGCGCATCCACCCGCAATCCGGTCGATTTCCACGTGGAATCCGGTCACGTCCGCTACTGGAATTCCGATCGATTTCGCGAGCAGACGCAGACCGGATTTTGGGTGGACCCGAGGACCTGAGATACCAAGGCGTCGTCGGGTTAACATGCAAATCAGGATGCAAAGTACAGAATCAGCTCGATGAAACGATTTTTTTTGCGCTTTGCATCCTAATTTACATGGTATCCCGACGTCGCGTCAGTATGCGTAACATATCTACTCTGCTCCCCCCTGCCCCGCCCCCACTATTTGCCCATTTCTTGCATTAGCATTTCCGGTTGGCTCGTTGCCAATTAGAGGGGACCCCCGATCTACTGGGCCTTCCTGAACCCTTTAATGACTCAAAAAAAAGTTAACTAAAATAACATTTGAACCGCTTAATTTGCGTTTTTAATTCATGCTTTTTGCTTATTTCTAGCGTCAATTTTGTCCTTTTTTCGCTAGCTCATAGCCCTTGCAAATACGTGTCTTTTTCCCTATCATGGTGCTTCCACTTTTCCGGTGCTCATTCTAAAATCGCCGGTGCTCTGTAGAATTTTCAGGTGATAAAAATTTGCATAAAACTGGTTTACAAAAAAAATCGCATTGAGCATTGCTAAGGTATTTGTACTTAACAAAAATACAAATTCAAGCAAAGAAAATTTACAGTCAGTAGCCAACCGGACTCGGGGCGTCCTGTGCTTTGGAGCGATCGATTTTTGGCAAAACGGCCGCCTGACTAAACTCCAAAACGATCGTCTTTCGAGGGGTTTTTGAGCTGACGAGCCTTTCGAGGTAGAAGGCGTAGAATCTGCTTCGGAGTTGTCGATTTAAGAAGAGACCGATGTAGACTTCGGAGAGACAAGCGAGGTCGTAGATGAGGCTTGACTAAAATTTTTCATAAACCCTCTCGTGATCGCTTTCGGATCTAAATTTTGTAAAATTTGTTTTATAGCTACGCTTTTTGAATTCCACAAAAGCTGATAAATTGCCTACATAGACTTATTTTTTACAAAATTATCAGGTTGGAACGAAAGTTCTGTCGCCGAGATTTTGGAGGGCTGGCTAAATTCGTAGATAGCTCCATTCTGCACATGCGATATGTCATTTTGTAGCTCTCGATCTGAATCGTTCCGGGAGGAGGGTCCTGGGCCCTCAAAATCAAGTATGGCCGAGATACAGGCTCTAGAAGTTTTTCACAAAATCACCGAAAAGGGATTTTGCAAGTGATCTCTGCATAGAGCGATTTGCATACGATACCTTTAACGCCAATCGATAGATCTCAAGGAGTAGATATCGATAGATCTTGAGATCATCAAATTTGGACACTGGATCGCCAAGATACGGCCTCTTGAAATTTGGCCCATTCCTTAGAACTTTTCTCGATTTCCCATACATTTCAAACATTTGACGGACAGGTGCCGAAAATTACCGCTTTATTTTTGGACTAGCGACGCGGATTTTGACAAAATGTATGGGATTTCGGGAAAAATTCTAAGAAATGGGCTAAATTTCAAGGGACCATATCTCGGCCATCCGGTGTCCGATTTTGATGGTCTCAACATCTATCGATATCTACTCCTTGAGATCTATCGATTGGCGCTAAAGGTATCGCATGCAAATCTCTCTATGCAAAGATAACTTGCAAAAACGCTTTCGCGTAATCTTTGAAAAATCTTCTTGGGCCTGTATCTCGGCCGTTCTTGATTTTGAGGGCCCAGGACCCTTCACCCGGGACCATTCAGACCGAGAGCTACAAAATGACATATCGCATGTGCAGAATGGAGCTATCTACGAATTTAGCCGGCCTCCCAAAATCTCGGCAACAGAACTTTCGTTCCAACCTGATAGCATTCAAAATAAATTATTTTCGTGTCAGAAAAATTGCGTTTAAAGGTACAGTCCGCTGTCGTTTGAATGGTGGAAGATCTTACAAGACAAATTGTGTTTTAGAATGCTGGGTTACGGTAGGTGCTAAAAGTCGGGCAAAACCGAACCCGGGACGCTCGCCTGGGGTAAGCGCTTTAGACCACTCGGCCATGGGAGAGACGGGAGAGGGGGAGGGGGCGAAGGGGCCGAAGAGCTATGAAGGGTCGGAGGCCAAGGCCGCCGGACAGCCGAATCCATGCCGCCGACCTGGGGGTTTTTTTAACGAGCGAGGAATGTACCTTTAAGCAACGTAAACGGTATGGTCGATACTTTTACTTTAAAAGTAGAAGTTTTCTGCCGTTTTATCAGTGTTTAGACCTACCAAAAATGCTACAAACTCGGTGAGACCGCTGACGATCGTTAGACACCTCTGAAAATTCACATTTTCAAAACAAAAATTCGGTAATTCTCAACTAGACCGAGTTTCTGAACCACAAACGCAAAATACAACCACTTTTCTACTCACCAAAAATATTAGCAACGTCAGCTGGACGCCCAGGTTCGCAACACAAATCAGGAACAGGTGGATTTCGATGGCGAAACCGGAAGCGAATCTGGAACTTTCAGGTTATGGAGAATTTAGGTGACCGATGCTCACTTTTTGCCCCTTATTCGAAAGTATATCATCTTGGAGACGGTAGCCAAATTAATGGCAAGGGAGATACCAGGGAAGATCTCGGATAGACGTCCCATATTTGGGTTGGCGACGGCCATTTGCTGCAAAAAAGCAGAAATAAGGCCTCACGCTCCCTCTCTCTCTCTCGCTCCGTCTCTCTCTCTCTCGCTCTCTCTCTCTCTCTCTCTCTTCTGGCTCCCTCTCTCGCTTTCTCTCTCTCTCTCCCTCTGACTCTTTCTCGCTCTCTCTCTTCCCTCTACCTTGGCCGCCTCTAGCGTCAGCGTCGGATACCCCCCCCTCATCAGCTTCATACAAATTGTTCACGCTGAAGTTTTCATAAGAGAATGCGACTCCTATACATAAGCATAACAATCCAGCAGCTATAATAAACCAAGTAGTCCAGATCTAAAGAATATATTTTCACTGCAGAAAATACTGTATTGTCAAAATTCCGCAATTAAATTTTCATGGCGTTTAAATTCCTGTAATTTTGTAATTTAATAGAATTGAATAGCAGGATACCCAAAATTCGTCCTTTCAGTTAATTTTGGATTGGCGGCTACGCTACACTCCAAATGACGCGTATCAATTTTGCCTACGTCCATGTGAAAAAGCAAGAAAAAGAGAATTTTTAAAGACTATGCGACGTTTTCGTGGTTTACTATACCTTTAAAGTGAAACAACTAACGCGATTATGCATAAACGGCATCCAGATTATCGTGAATCGATTCAGATGTAACAAAATCGGATTTAAATTTTGTGTATAAATAGCAGTAATATAGAAGGTAAAAAAGACGCGATATGGCGTGAATGACCTCTCGATGCCGACGTACCATCCGGAGAATATTGTTAATTCACGTAATTTGAAGGTGATGAAATAATTGAGGTATGTAATTAGGTTCTGAAAACAGTATTCAATTCATTTTTCGTAAATATTAGATCCAGATTAGAACAAATTAATCGAAAAAGCTGATAAAACTCACCACGACTATCACTAGCAGGTAAACCTTATAGAACGAGCTCTCCATTAAGGCCGGACTTTTTAATAAGCATATAATTGTTAATATTACCAAAATAGCTGAAGGGATACCATAGCTTAGGTAGATTAAAAATTGATCCAGCATTTTTTGTGAGATTCTGAAAAAATCGCTACCGCGGGGAGGACGCAGATCCGGGCAAGACGCATCAAAAACGCAGAAAAATTATGTATCATCTCCAGGGACTATCGTTTTTTGTCCCGTGGAACAGGGTCAAAATAACGGATTTTTTAGCTGTTTTTCGAATCTGTGAAATCGATTTTTAGAATCCGTGAGGAAAAATACCAAATTGAAACTGAAACTGAGTTCAATAAAAAGATTTTTTGAACTGTCTGAAAACCTAAAGTCAGGAAGTTCGCTCTCAAAAAATCACAAAAAAAAGCAAATCTTTTTTCGAGCTAAAGTACCAGAAAAAATAAATTCGCAGACGTCAAAAAATGTACAATCCTCGGTCTAGGTAGAGTATCCCTGGGGATGGGCCTGTTTTTCAGAGAATCGAAAGGACTGGAACATTTGGAATTCCCTAGTTTGATGAATAGTGTACCAGCCGAGACGCGTAAAAAAAGTATCTAAAACCCAACGAACGCGTTTCGAACTTAATTCCGAAGCGTGGTCAGGTGGAAAGGGCTCCAAATCAATCTTCTCCACATTTTTTGACAACGACTTGAATGAGACACGGCACTAGTGCTGTACTTCGTATACCAGTCGTAGTTTAGTGGTTACAGGCAACAGTCATTCGTCAAAAAAAGTATAGGTAATTGAAGAAGCGAATAACAATTAGCAGAGAGAGTCATCGAGGGAGAGAGAGCGAGAGAGGCAGAGAGAGACAGGGAGAGAGAGAAAGAAAGACAGCGAGAGAGCGTGAGAGAGTGAGAGAGACAGAGACAGACCGACAGCGACAGAGACAAACGAAGAAAGAGGGAGTGACAGAGAGACAGAGTGAGATCGAGAAACAATAGAAGAAATAGAGACAGGGAGAAAGAGATAGTGAGAAAAAGCAAGGGAGAGAACGAGAGAAAGAGAGAGAGAGAGAGCGAGTGAGAGAGAGAGAGAGAGAAATCGTAACTTGTGATTGATTAAAGACTGACATGCCCATTGAAACAAGCCCGGTCACCTGCGTCCGGCTTCTGCAGCTCCCAATTTCCGAACCGCCGAAGAACTTGTGGAAAATTCGGCCAATTATTTCGTTTTTGGCATCAAGTATCGGAAATTAGTCCGTACCAGTTTCTGGGCCAAATCCGGTATTCACTGGGGGAAGGTTTGGGGCAGCTTCCAGCCCCAATAACTTGTTAAAAAATGTTCTTTACTGTTGGGAGCAGAATTCGAAAGTGTTTTTCTGGACTATGCTCAAAATTTACGTTTGGTGAACGACAGCTGAAAAAATGGGCAACGGCGGCCATCAAAGCAAATTCTCTCCAAAACCGTCGTCAATCAACTGTGAAAAAGGTACATGTTCGGAACATCAAGACATGTATCAAATGGGCCATGTCAGATTGCAAGACTCCAGAAGCAAAGCATGAATGAACTCCTCTAAGCTGTTTTTGTCGTCCGATCAGATAAAAAGTGAGTCAAGGTACCTCATATCAATAAATTTTGTTGCATAAGAACATTAATGAAATTTTAATTAATCAAACTAAGCGCGAAAAAATGATTAGATTCGATTCCTCAGGTCTGTGCCACTCCTCCAAAAATGTCATCAATTTGCCAACAAATACACCCCTACAAGCTCAATTCTATGAATTTCGAAGGTTTATTCACAGTACAGCCGTCTGGGTGGGGAGGCCGACTTTGGAGACCTTCAGGATCCTCGAAGAGTCGGGACGCTTCTTCTTGAACGGCTTATAGTAATACATTTCAAAAAATTGGCGCCGGAGATTGGAGTTGAAGATCAGACCGACGAAGGACTCGCCGAGGGTCGTGAAGTCGGAGGCGAGGTTGATCTGAATATCAAAAATTAGTAAAATTGAGTTGTTGTGTTGTACTGCCTATGTCATAAGCCAAAAGCTGTACTACGTTTCACACTTAAGGACGGAAAGTTAATGGCCCAATTTCCCCTATGGTACAAAGTCGGCTCGGACCACCCCCGCCAACGCAACAAGGTTGCTGGCAGGTGGTGCGCAGAAATTCCCGCTTGCCCACACAAACTATTAGAATATGAAAATAGCATCAGTGAAGCCGTAAAAAATCGATCCCAGTGATTGTTCTGGTTCTTTAGGATTTTTGAACCCGGATGTTTTAAAGCCTATAAAAAACTGGCCATGAATGTCCTCATCCCAGCATCCATTGCGATCCTTGACATGGCAATCTGAAGAAGGTTTTTGAAGAGATCATTAGAGAGAGAGTGACTGCGAAAGTGAGAGAGAGCGTGAGAGAGTGAGATAGAGAGAAAGAGCGAGAAAGAGAGTAAGAGAGAGAGAGCGAGAGTGAGGGAGAAAGGGAGTAAGAGACAGCGAGAGAGAGCGAGAGAGAGAGGGAGAAGGATAGTAAGACAGAGAGCGAGAGAGCGAGAGAGAGATAGCGAGAGAGATAGGGAGAAAGAGAGAGTAAGAGAGAGAGAGAGAGAGAGAGAGAGAGAGAGCGAGAGAGAGAGCGAGAGAGAGAGAGAGCGAGAGAGAGAGAGAGAGAGAGAGAGAGAGAGAGAGAGAGAGAGAGTTAACTGACCACTGCCCCCATCAGTATCAACTGCATAACCAGCGTAGCCATATTTATCATGATCAGGTTGATTTCGGCTGATCGGCCATTTGGGATCCTAAAAAAATCCATTTTGGTACTGACTAACTTGCGGCATGTCCACAAGGATTTGCCTACTTACTTTGCTTTCTTCCAACGGATCCACGCCAACTTTGCGAGCGTCACTAAGTTGATGACCAACGAGGCCAGCGGGTAAATTTGGGAGCACAGGCTCAGCGCCTTGTTGGCGAAGACGATTTGCTGAAAAGAAATAGGGATAAAACGATAGCTTTAGAAGAACGATTTTTTGCTTAATGGATCTGGTCTACTTCTTGACTTTTTTGCTTGAATTTTAGGAACTTGACTATTCAAAAGCGTTCCCGTACCGCCGCCGCCTCAGCCGATGTTTCAGCGTATCCATTATTGTTCACGTAAAGATTCGTAACAAATAAGCATTGATAAGCTAGGCAGTTTCCGCCAAAGAAGCAGACAACGCAGAGGAAGACCACGAAACTGTTGCGCCAGATCTAAATTATCTTACAGTACAGGGTGTCCCAAAAAAACCCCCCCCCCCTACCTAGCGGTCCGCAGTCGATTCCGATTTTTACGGTTTAGGTATCTATCGAAAGCTCTCGAAAAGGCGAGAAAACAAGGAGGGTTGAATTTCTTAATTAAGCCTTTTTATTTGCTAATTTTATGTCCAAAAACCATGAAAACTGCTGATTTATGCGAGATCTGCATGCTAATTGCGAAATTCCTGATGAAAAATTCCAGGCTTTTTAGGAAAAACTGAAATATCGATAGAATCAGATTAAATCTTAGAAAACGAAACCCGCTTGTTTTCTCGCCTTTCCGAGAGCTTTCGATTGGTATAAAAATCATTCCGATCCGATCCGATTGACGGCCTCTAGAGGGGGGGTTTGGGACACCCTGTATAGTTATGGATGACCGTCTACTCTATGCCTTTTTACTACCTAAATTTCCGCGCGATTTTTCAACTCTAGATAACTTAAATTTAGATAAGTCTCAAAAATATAGAAAGACTAGATTACCTGATTATGCGCCAGCGGCAACCAAACGATGGTGAACCTATTCAGATGAAGCAGAATTAGGGATAAGCTTTGGCAATGAAAAGCACCTAAATCAATAGGTTTACGCAACCAGATTTAAGTTTTGATACCTATATTATAAGTATAAAATATCCTATAAAGTCCAAAATATCGCTCCTCGATGCCGACATAGAAATCATTCAGGAATTGGAGCTCTCGTAGCTTGAAGGTGATGTAGGTGTTGACGTAGGTGAGAAGATACTAAAAATATATTTCTCTCTCATTCTCTCTCTCTCTCTCCTTCTCTTTCTCTCTCTCTCTCTCTCTCTCTCTCTCTATCTTTCTCTCTCTCCCACTCTCCCTCTCTCTTTCTCTTTCTCTCTCACTCTCTCTCTCTCCTCGCTCTCTCTGTCTCTCTCTCTGTCTCTCTCTCTCTCTCTGTCTCTCTCTCTGTCTCTCTCTCTCTCTCTGTTTCTCTTTCCATAACTTACCACAATCAGCACATAAAGATATAACTTATAAAATGAACTAATAGCCAGCATCTTCTTCTTTATTATGCATATTATCAGCAGCACCAGCACAATGAAACCCGGAATACCGTAGCTGATAAATATTAGAAAGTGATCCAGCATTTTCTGAAATCATAGATAATTTCTAGACGCGAATTGTGCCTCCAAAAGCATTTAATAGGAATTTACAGTCACGGACAAAAGTAAATCACCCCCCCCCCATTTTTCGACTTTCTAGGCCGATTTCCTGAAAATCCCTGGCTCGAAAATACTTAATTGACAACTTATTAGATGTAAAATTACATGCTGATTCCGAATTTGATACTCCGAAAGTCCGGAAATTTTATTTTTAGAGCGAAAATCGCGATTTACTTTTTACCTCAAACCACGGTCAAAAACTAACTTTTTTGTGTGGGGTTTTCGAGGTACGCCATTATGATATTCGTAATCTCCGATATCAAATTAGCCGGAATCAGTGTTTTCCGGACTTTTATGGGGTGTCTAGATATCATTTCCGGAAATCGGCCGGTTAGCCTTCAACGGGCCTTTAAAAGCGGTTTTCGGCGTATTTCAATAGCGGATCCAGAATCTACATTACATCAGGAATAATGTGTTTCCAATGCGCAGAAACAAAACTGATTTTTCTAGAAGCATGTGTTTAGAAAGCGCAACGGCGAAAAGTCGAGTTGTGGAAAGGAGGGCTCGAAACAGATCAAAAACGATTTTTCGCCAATTTCTTTTCAATCACATCGGAAAGAGCACTATCGAATGTGTAAGAAAACATTGTTTATAGCGCTAAATCGGGAATTTCATTTTTGGCCATTTTGTTAAGCGAAATCGCAGCACCGGGGGCGGCATTTTCTCGGTCGTCGACGACAATTCTTATTCTTAATTTTCGAGGCTTCGGGAATCGCGAAAAAAATGGGAACGAACTTTATTTGGGTAATTCGATAGCGTAGATTCCGAATTTGCTAACGAAACGTTTCGAAAACGACAGATTAAAAAGTTAGCATTTTTGGTTTTTGGGATTTTGGTTGCTTCCAATTCTTTCATCAGGAAAAATTGAGACTGAATTTTTCTTTGAAAAATGTTTTCTTACACATTCGATAGTGCTCTTTCCGATGTGATTGAAAAGAAGTTCGCGAAAAATCGTTTTTGGCCTGTTTCGAGCCCTCCTTTCCACAACTCGACTTTTCGCCGTTACGCTTTCTAAACACATGCTTCTAGAAAAATCAGTTTTGTTTCTGCGCATTGGAAACACATTAATCCTGATGTAATGTAGATTCTGGATCCGCTATTGAAATACGCCGAAAACCGCTTTTAAAGGCCTGTTGAAGGCTAACCGGCCGATTTCCGGAAATGATATCTAGACACCCCATAAAAGTCCGGAAAACACTGATTCCGGCTAATTTGATATCGGAGATTACGAATATCATAATGGCGCACCTCGAAAACCCCACACAAAAAAGTTAGTTTTTGGCCGTGGTTTGAGGTAAAAAGTAAATCGCGTATTTCGCCCTAAAAATAAAATTTCCGGACTTTCGGAGTATCAAATTCGGAATTAGCATGTAATTTTACATCTAATAAGTTGTCAATTAAGTATTTTCGAGCCGGGGATTTTCAGGAAATCGGCCTAGAAAGTCGAAAAATGGGGGTGATTTACTTTTGTCCGTTACTGTATATAGCAAAATCGGCGCACAATTTTCAAGTTAAATTGTGTGGCAATCTGTCCAAAATAACAATGATCAAATGCTTTTTCCGGGTTCCCAGGCTCTTTTGTTTTTGACAAAAAGATCTTTCATTGCTCGATTCCCAGTTTAAATGGTGCTAATTTTGTAGCCGGCGGTCTAGTGAACATTTCGGTGTTTGGGATCAGAAATCCTTTTCCAAAAACGGTGGTGTGAATTTTGGTTTGGAGACGGATGGAAGGTGCGGGAGCCGGTTCGCATAGCGAAATTAACCGGACGCAACGAATTGTTGTTCAATTATTAACTGTCGACCCGCAAAAGCAACTAATCGTATCTCGAAAAATCGTTCTCAGCTTATGCAAATACTTATTTCGTAGAAGTTTCCCTAGCGAATTTGTAAAAGGTTATTTAGAAAACCTACAACCTACAAAATTGGGCCTAAGTACAAAGAAAAATTCCGCGAAGCACCGGATAACCGATAGATTAGAGAGAGAAAGAGTTTTAGCTTTTCAAATCCAGGATCTTATGCTAACTGTAGAAAACATAAATCCCCGCTAGCGCCGCAGGGTTTAAAACGAAGCTAGCCGCACAAGCTAGCGTCGCAGGCTTTAGAACGAAGCTAGCCGCACAAGCTAGCGCCGCAGGCTTAGAACGAAGCTAGCCGCTCAAGCTAGCGCCGCAGGCTTTAAAACGAAGCTAGCCGCGCAAGCTAGCGCCGCAGGCTAAGGAATAAGGCCAACCATTGAAGCTAGCGCCGCAGGCATAAAGAAGGAGGTAACCGCTCAAACTTGCGCCGCAGGCTTTATCTCGAAGCAAACCGCTCAAGCTGGCGCCGCAGAACAAAAAGGAAGCTAATCCCTCAAGCTTGGGCCGCAGGATGAAGCAGCGACCTAGCCGATCAAACATGCGCCACAGGCCTAACAACGAGACTAGCAGTTCAAGCTTGCGCCGCATGTCAATACAAAGAGATTTGCATGGGAGATGCGTTTTTCTTTCTTCAGGGTAACTTTATGTGGAAGGGCGCTCGATTCATAGGGCCTAGACGGGGTCCAGCGGGGGAGAGTCGCGAAGCTGCTCCTCCCCGCTGGTAGAGAGCAATAAAAAAATCTCATGAGTTCTCCCAAAAAAAATATCTTTAAATCTCGTGAGTTTATGCTGATCGGAGAAAAAAAATTTCTATTTTGATGGCACATTAGATAATTACAACATTCAAAATTTATGTTTTGTCGAGGGCTTTAAAGGAAAGTGGAAAAGTGAGAATCAACCCTTTCGGTAGCCTTAGCGTCAAGAGTTGTGCGCGCAGTCAAACTGCACATGAATGCATGCCTCCTAGTGGACCTGGCCATTCACTGGTCTTTTAAGAAATTCTCGCTCTAAAATGCAGAAGTTCTAATGTGTGAGCGTTCCGGGTTCAAGCCCGGAAAGTGCCCTCAAACCCCATTTGACACCCCTTTCAAACCCCCCAAAATTGAATCCTCGTCAAACATCGGCAAACACGTTCGCAAGAAGAAGACAAAAGGAACGCAGAAAAGACGTAAGGCAATATGAATCTCTAGGGGGCTTCCGTATCGGACATTTTGTGCTTTATGTTGCAGAAAATTAAGGAATTCATTTAAATTCAAAAGATACCTCGTTATTAAATCTACCGCCGACGGCACAGCTGACATGTCATTAATGAGCTCATCGCAACCAACAAAAACCCACAAAAAATGGCCGGAAAATTAGTGTCTGGAGTGCGAAATTGGATCGTGATTTGGGGGTTTGGTTCCGGTGAACCTTGAAAAAGTGTAGTAAAAGCAAGATTTTCCAGCTGCTAGAAGTTGGGAGGATATTCTGCACTTCTCTTCACGTATTGTGTCGGGTCAAGTGAAAAATGTCAAGAGGAAACTCGCTATGGATGTGAAATTGTCACCATAGTCCAGCGGTTTTTTGGACGGAGACCAAAGTTGAATTCTGCAAAAGACCTGCAGCCGGGGGAGAGCTCGCAAAAATTCATAAAAACCGGATTAGCATATTGGGCTTTCAGTTTTCGTAGAAACTGTGCTCGATAAGCTAAAAAAACTACCCCCTATAGGGTCCCGAAGGAAACTCGGATGGGGACGTTTTTTACATCGCTCAAAAAGTTCCTAGTGGCTAGAATATACATGGGCGGTCACCCCGGAGGGTCACCCTCGGGGTGCCCGCCGCTCACCCCCCCTGGGGGTGACAACCTGGTCACCCTAGAGATGTAAAGTGCTCCATTCAAATAAATTTCTATGGCAAGATGGCGGTGTTTTGCCGCACATATTATACATTTTTCATTTTAAACGAGTATAAAATACCCTTGAAGCGGCAGTGGGAAAGTATATAACTTAAATGGAAAAATTTAGGCTTCTGATCGCTGCCCACAGCAAATTCTTGACCGTTGGTCATTTCCATCTGCGTAATTTGCATGGATAGGGTGATCCGGTTCCGCACCCTCACCCCCACGAAAAATGGAGGGGGTGACACCCCATCGTGCCATTCAGTCACCCCCTGGGGGGGGAGCGGCGGTCACCCCCAGGGTGACCCTCTGGGGTGACCGCCCATGTATAGGCTAGAACATAGGCCAGTTTCGTTTTCAAATATTTTTCATCGGTCGCTCGACAACTAACCCTTTCTTAAAACCTTAAAATTTTCCACTTTAATCCAAAGCCGTGCAAATGCGATATCCAACAACCCCGGCCCGCAACAGAAAAACGGCTTGTTTTCTCGCTGTTGCGAGGAAGTCCAAATTCCGTTTTCCGGACGCTAATGGATAGACGAAAATGAGCCAGAAATGGAAACTATTTCTGTCTCTGAGAACTGGCGAACGGTTACGGTATTCGATAAAAAATAGCAGAAAGGAAGCTGCGAAAAACACTAAGATACCCTGATGCGGAAGCAGATGTTCTATAAATAGCGTTCTTTGGAATAAAACGGAAATGGGCAACACCTTATTTTTCCGCAAGACTGTACTGTACTTTTTAAATCAGGGGGACGTTTTTATCTATATGTATGGTTATTCTGTTTTTATGGCGGGAAAATTAAATGTTTTGTTGGAAAAACTGGAAGAAGATTCACTACTGGAAGCGTTCCTTGAAATGAAATGTAAACGGTCACGAGATTCCCACCCTTTAGGTTTACCCATCCAGTTAATAGCCATGGAATGGCCGTAATTACCCCCTTTATCGTTGATTGAAACAAACGAAAATGGCACATCACCCAGCAGGGTGGTTAAATTGGATGCGTCCCGTTTTTGTGTTGTAATTTCGGGTGGAACTTTGGAGCTAGTCATTAAATATAGTATGTACAAAAATCCTAAACTAACCGACTGACTCTGGGAAAAGAGCAAACACAGAAGCGTGCTTATCCTTTCATCAGAAAGAAAAGAAAAATCCAACTCAAAAACCATATCAGAAAAAAAATAAAAGGGAATACTTCTGAAAAATAGCATTTTCTAAAAAATATACGTTGATGGCCGTGTGGTTTCTTCCAGTTTTTCATAACCAGTGGGGGTGAAGAACGCCCTTTGGAAATTCCTAATTACGTTTTCGTGGCAAAGTTTTTTTTGTATAATTTCTGGTGATGTGTGCTCTTCCTTTTCGAGTGGGGTTTTTGCGCAAGTGCTTTTCGAGGTCAACCATGTAGTTTTCAGAAAGTTTAATGAAATGCAGATTGCCGGTTTCGGTATCGACGCTGAAAAGCTTGAAGCAGCCTAAATAAAATTAAATTTAGCCTTTAGTTACCCAAAATAAATTGTAAACGAAGGAGTTTCCCTGGAGTGACAGCAGGAAGCCAGAAGAAAGAGAGAGCTAGAGAGGGAGAGAGACAGAGTGGCGGGAGAGAGCCAGAGAGAGAGAGAGAGAGAGAGAGAGAGAGAGAGAGAGAGGGAGAGAGAGGAGAGAGCAAGAGAAAGAGAGAGGGAGAGAGAACGAGAGAGAAGGAGAGAGAACGCGAGAGAGGGAGAGAGAATTATTAGTTTGTTTAAGGCTCTTCTTAAAGTCACTCGTAACAGAATTAGGTAATGTGTTTCCCATACCCTTAGTTTCAAAAGCAGCATTTCATTTTTTCTCACATGATTCGAAAAATGCATCGTCATGTGGAGATAAAAATTTCGCTCTCGCAAATTTGTTGTGATTTGCAGATTTTTTTCGAATGAAGAGTAGATTTTTTCTAAAAGGTCATAGCGAGATGGGCGGCGGGTCCGAAGCCAAAACATTGCGTGACTCATCCTGAGAGCTGGGGACCGACTCTCCATTTCATCGACTCGATTTGTTTCTTTCCGAAATCTGATAGTCCCGACATTTCCGTTTGAATTATCTATTAAAAACAGATTTTCAGATCAATCGTTCCATTTTTGCTGTTCCTGCCCAGTTTTCAATTGCATAAAACCACTTACGCAATGAATTTGGCCAGGGTGTAGTTTGTGTCCGCCAGAGGGCACCAAAATTTCCCAGATCTGCATACGATTTTTTAACTTTTATGCATACATTATACAAATCCTTTTGATATTTAGACCCGTTGAATTTTAATTTGTATTTTTTTAGAGAAGTTGACTCAATTAAGTAAAGTTGGTGCAACGGTGTGCATTAGATTACGGGCGGGAGTTTGAATTCAACAACGTTCAATGACTTGCAATTTGCTCTAGAAAAGAGCTAATAAGCTCTTCCTAAAAAGTTGAAGCTATCGTTGCTATGGAAAAGCTGGGAAAAACCATCAAAAATAACTTTATTCAAACAGCATAATTTTTTTAGCGTTTTATCTTCGTCTTTCTGGCTTGTCGAGTTTGATTTCTGTCGTTTTCGTTATAAGAATTTTATTATATCGAAATTTGCAGGAAAATTACCTAGTTAAAAGCCAAAACGCAAAATAAGGATTATCTAATCTTCTTTATATTGCCATTAATGCATCGCGATATCTTTTCGGCCCCGCAGGGCATCGCAAATCGATAGGGGCTGTTGATAAGACATGGTACGGAAATTGTCACAACTGGCTCGGGGCCATTTCGTCTTTGTATGCTTATTTTTCTATTTGTCCTAGCCAATCGGCTTTGTAAAAACATTGTTTATTACAGTACTCGGGAGACCTCTGACGGTATGCCGTTAAGCTGTACCGTCCGGACGTCAGCGAACATCGCGCTCGTCAAGTATTGGGGCAAACGCGACTCGGTGAGATTTAATTAAATTTCGATTCAATCGATAATCTTGATATCGTAGATTAATATCTATTGAAATAGCAAGGTATAAAATATCTAATCACTTTGTTTATTTTAGGACCTGATTCTCCCTCTAAACGACTCTGTAGCACTCAACATTGATGCGCTAAATGCCGACACAACCATCGTGGCCTCGTCAGAATTTTTGGCAGATTCCGTTGAGGTATGAAAAAGTTTTTAAATACTCAACGATGCCATTTACAGGTTAATGGAAAGAAATATGATTGTGGTGAAAACACCCGATTTTATCGAGTTTTTGAGGTATGACTTTAGCCCGTTGCTTTCTAGTTATTTTCAGGCCGTCAGGAAGCTCCTTGAGTCACGCGAATCATCCGCATCGTCGCGGCCTCATTTTGAGGTAACCTAAAATGTTTTAAAACGGAACCAAATTGAGTTTTGCAATTGGAAAAAACGTAGACGAGGATAAAAAGTGATAATTTAAGATATATTTTTAGTAAACTTAAAAAGCGCACATTCCGAATTTTGGTGATATTTCACAGGAGAGACGCTAATTTTCAGGTAGTCTCCACTACGAATTTTCCGGTCGCTTCCGGCCTCGCTTCAAGTGCTGCCGGATTTGCTGCGATCGCATATGGGATGAAGACACTTTTCGGGTTCAGCCAGGATGAAGCTTCGAGACTGGCTAGATTAGGTGAGCAAAAACCGTTCTCTCTCGCTCAAGCTCATCTCTCTTATTATCTCTCTCTCTCCCGCTCTCTCTCTCTCGCTCTCTCTCTCTCTCTATCTTTCTCTCTCTTCCCTATGTTCCTTATTATTAGGCTCGGGCTCGGCCGTACGCTCACTGGACGGCGGGCTAGTTCGTTGGCATCGTGGGACTCGAGCTGATGGTATTGATTCGGTGGCTGAGGTAAGTAAAAATTATTTAGATGTAATTAGCACGTCACGCACTGTGCGTCTTCTGTAAATTTTTGGAATCTGTTCTCTTCGGTTTTTAAAATAATTGCTCTTCATTTAGCAACTCTTCCCAGCCAGTCATTGGCCCGCATTGAGAGCCCTGATTTTCGTGGCGAACGATCAGGAGAAGAAGGACGGCTCGACCAAGGGAATGCAGGTATCGAAAAATCATAAAACCACAGTATTTCGTTCCGAGTTTTTGGATGTTGACGAAATATATTCATAGTAATAAAGCCATACAATAATATATCGAATCTTAAAATCTCCATCTAGATTTGACTTTATAGATGACCGTTGAGACGAGCAGCCTACTTCAGGAGCGAGTTGCTGGTGTCGATGAGACCATCAATAGGTATCATTTTTTTGAAATCATGAAGAATATCTAAGTTTTATAGTCTAACTGAAGCTTATGCTGCCAAAGATTTCTCCAAACTTGCCGAGCTGGTGATGAAAGACAGTGATAACTTCCACGCGTGTTGTTTGGATACGAAACCCCCGTTGCCGGTATGTTTCGATTGAATGCGAAGATTTGGAACTGAATTATTTAAGTCATACAATCCCATTTTTCACAGTACCTCAACGACACGTCACGGCTGATCATCGACTTGGTCCACCGTTTCAACAGCGGTAAAACTCCGCATGAAAATCAGGAAAAGAAGCAGCCGGAAACCCCCGAGGCGGCGTATACCTTCGATGCGGGCCCGAACGCTTGTATTTACATTGAAGAGGTAACGCTATTCTAAATTTATCTATATCTGATGAATTTTGTAGGTTAACGTGCGCGAGTTTCTGAAATACGCAGCCGGACATCTGAGGTTTGCGCCGGCAGCCAAGGCCAAAATCCAAGAGATTCTGGGCGTGGATGTGGAGGTATGCACTTGATGAGCTTTAAGACAAACTCTCTTTCTCTCTCTCTCCCTCTCTCTCTCTCTCTCTCTCTCTCTCTCCTTCTCTCTTTTGATCTCTCTCGCTCTCTGATCTCTTTAACGCTCTTTTTTTTGCAGACACTCCCGGACACACCCCTAATCCTCGACCTCATCTACAGCACCGTGGGCGGCGAGCCGCAAATCTTGGCGCACCAGATGTCTTGAATTCATTTTTTTTTTCAAGCCTCACTATTATTAGAAACCTTATACCTTCACTCGAGCTTCTTCCGCCTATTTCTCATATTTTGTGCTACCTTCGGTTTAATACTTGTTCCTATACCTTATCTCGCGCTGCCCTGGTCGCTTACCGTATTACCTGTGCAATTTCACTCATTCTAATCACACTCAGGCCGCAAAAGTCAGACTATTTTCCCTTGCGTTGTTCATTGAATAGGTCTCAAAGGGTGAGCACCAAACCTCAGAGTTGTAAGGTCCACTGTATCCATGATTAGCCACGTGAATTCACTGATTTTCGATAAAGCCGATTCCAGGAAAATCGCAGAAATATAGAGCGAGAGAACTTTTTTTAGTGGTTAGGGTGAGAGAGAGAGAGAGAGAGAGAGAGAGAGAGAGAGAGAGAGAGGCTGGAAATTTGAGGTGAAACCAAGCCGGTCTGGTTCAGATTTTTACGCTCATTCCCAATCTGTTTTCAAAACTTGCGAAATGACAATTGTTGAAAACGTTGCAACGTATTCTGATGTTCCACAATGTAAAAATAAGATAGCTTTAATGGACCATGAAAACGGCGGAAAAATCTTCTGGAAGTGCTAGATAACAGGATTTACTGCTGCTAGCTCTTCTTACTGTAACCCTTTTATGGTCGAAGTGGAAATTCGTTTCGTCAGATAGCACATCTTGTGCAGAATTTTTTGCTGATTCCGAATCCGTTTTCAAAAGTTGCGGAACCTCTCAGATTAAAAAGTTACAAGCGTTTTTAATACTCAAAATGTCACAAATCGCTTAATTTAAAGCGCTCTAAAAATTTCGTAAGATACTTTTGGGGGGAGAGTAAGGCGTGCTCCGGGGTAAAAAAAGTGCTCTTCGAATTGGCTGCCTCACAAGCCGGTAGCTCAAAATTTCGAAAATTTCGAAAATCGGCCACCGAAAAAAATTTTCTGCAAATTTCGAGCTACGGGTTGGCATTTTGGGTATTAAAAACGTTTGTAACTTTTTAATCTGAGGGGTTCCGCAACTTTTGAAAACGGATTCGGAATCAGCGAAAAATTCTGCACAAGATGTGCTATCTGATGAAACGAATTTCCACTTCGACCATAAAAGGGTTACAGTTAGCCCGCCGAGAGTTTTCGATAGATACCTAAATCGTAAAAATCCGGCACTGTTCCGTACCGGTAGAAAGGGTCTTTTTTGGGGGATACCCTGTAAATTCGCACACGTTCACTCGTTCTCGTTCCAACTTTTGAACACCCGAATTCGCCAGGAAACAAATATCGCGAAAAACAAGACGTTTTCAGGAAACACCTGCTCTATAATGAGACACCACACGTATTCGTCTCTCCATTCTGCCGTGGAGCCGATTATCGAACCAAAATGGAGCTCTTCGTGTACGAGTACCCAATTTGCTACGTGTTTTTCATGAGGCTGTCGTCGATCGTCGGCACCATTTGTATGGTCTTTGCCGTGTATGTAATATTACGGAAATCTCCGAGCTTCATGCATGATTATAAGTATCATTTGCTTTATTACCAGGTATCCACATATCAAAAGCCTGTAAAAAGTTAAATTTTTAGGTTTGGTCAATAACGTACGAAGTGTTCATGCACGGCCTTGAGCCGGAGTTGTTTTTCCCGGCTCTTATGGCCCGGCTTACCGGGTGGCTGTTTGCGCTTTTTCGAATTAATATTCTAACCGCCTGGGTAGGTTTTTAGGATAGGGACCTATACTGAATGATTTGGTATCATAATGTCGAAAATCATAATGTCGAAAATCATAATGTCGAAATTTCATAATGTCGAAATGTCAGAATGTCGAAAATCAGAATGTCGAAATTTACATAGGCTAATATTACCGGTGAAACCGCGAAATCCCAGTCAAAAAATTTTTTCCACATGCTATTTTTTTATCTTATTTCACGACAAGATTTTTTGCTTAGGATTCGGGGACTTTACCGGGAATTTTAGCTTACGTAAATTTCTACATTCTGAATTTCGACATTCTGACATTTCGACATTATGAGTTTCGACATTATGAATTTCGACATTTTGAAAATAGGCCATACTGAGTACCTAGTGGCTTACAAGGTGTCCCAGTAAAAAACACCTTCCTCTAAATCGACGCAAAAGTATCGGATCGGAATGGTTATTATACCATTCGAAAGCCCTTGAAACGCCGAGTTGGCAACATTCTTCAAACCCATATCTTTATTTTACAACGTATTTCAAAACATTAAGGAACGGTCTCTGCATCTAATTAACGGCTACTTCCGGTCATTTTGTATGGAGAATTTGAGGCAAACTAGCCTGTATGCAACCCTAAAAAACTGAAAAGTTTTACGAAATGACTTGTAAAATCGGGGCCTTAAATAAAAAGATGGTTTCGAAGATTGTTGCAAATTTGGCGTGTCACGGGCTTACGAATGGTGTAACTACCGTTCCGATCCGACCCTTCTGCGTCGAGTTAGAGGGGGGTGTGTTTTAATTGGGACAGCCTGTTTACTATTCCCACTACCATAGCCATCTCCACTCATGTGAATTGCATTTTAGCGTAGTGTTGAAAACCCGACCATTAAAATCTATAAAAAGACTTTCAGCAAATCGGCTCCGTTCTATTTTTCCACATGATCTTCTCAACGGGTCAGTGCATCATATATCGGCATCGTCAAATCCTGCCGATCGGCCATTGGTTACGGTATGGCTATCGTTTTCCTCGTGATTTGAATCGACTTTTTTAGGGTTGAATGGGCGACGATCTCAATAATATTCACGTTTCACTACCTATTTTACGACTTCGCTTTCGTGCATACGCTCTCGTATGGAAACTGTGAGCTCAACGGGCCGGCTCTAAAGAACAAGATTTTGGAAGTTAGCTTAAATGGCTTAACTTGCTTACTTTTGCTTTCTCTCTCTCGCTCTCTCTCTCTCTCTCTTTCTCTCTCTCTCTCGCTCTGTATTTTGGTTGCAGAAATTAAAATACAATTTTAAGGAATATCCACAGTATATTTTCGTCAGAGAATATGACGACTTCTTTTTTGGAGACGCCTCAGGCTTTTATCCTCTCACCGGGCTTACGATACAAATTAATGCGGCTGTCATCGCCATCCTTATGGGCGTGGAAAGCCTGATTTTTGTAAGTGTTTTTGCCGAAAACTAATCCAATACTAGGGTGTCTTCTTCTTCTGGCACGCCTTCTACATGCTAGATAGAAATCTCTATTTGAGCCAGCAGACTCGGCGATTGCAGTCGAAAATGTTGAAGGGCCTAATTTTTCAGGTTGGAGTTTTTGCCGCAAGTACGGCAATGGGCACACCTTATAAACCTCATTTTGTAGCTTTTAATCCCGTATATGACATTGCTCTACCCGGGTGCCTTCATCAGCGGTGTGCAAGTTTTGCAACTAAACGTGGATCCAGGTAATCAGTAATTCCTGCAGTAAGCGTTGCTTTTAATAAAGTCTAGGATTTTTCATTATCTAGCCCTTCCCGGTTTTGTTTGGGGCGTTGTAAAGCCCTAAAAGTATATAGCTGCAAAGACGATATTTTTAGCTTATATAAATTTCGCGTTTTGGTGCAATGGCTCGCACGCCTCCATTTCATCCATTTCGATAATACTATTTACGGAACCTTATAAAAGATATGTTTTTCAACTCGCCGGCTTCCCAAGGTATGCTATCTGTTTTTTTTTGATCAATAATTAGACGTCAATTTGCAAAAGCAAACGCGAGCGTCACGGTCACGCATGGACCGACGGCCCGAAGAAATCAGCAAAACTCTTCGTAATTGTTTTAAAAAATGCGGTTATGCAATAAAGAATTAAGCGTGGCACCTGATCCACTTTTTCCAGTTTGGACCTTGATCCCCTCCCAAAAACACGGTGAATATTGAAACGAATTCCCGAAAAATCAGCTGCCGCGCCAAGACTGAAAGAAACTGACGATTATTGAGCCAGGCAGCAGCTTTTCCTGAAATGACAAGCTTTATCTATGATAATGGAACATATTATATCTGGTATATGCGTGTATCCTTCATATTTGGGTCTATTTTGAATATATTTACCGTCTACGTAATTTTATACAAATCGCCAAACTCGATGCAGCAATACAAATATCATTTTAGCTTATCCTAAGCTTATCTCGTCTTGATGGTGGTGATCTCGATGAGCATCTCCCGATTATCGAGAGCATAAATCTCGCCGAATCTTTGCAAAACTGAGAGCAGTCTTATTGCACAACCCAAAAAAGTCGTTCTGCTGTTGTTCTGCTGATTTCGATAAAGTTTTTGAAAGCCCGGTTGTACTATATATACACATGTCATAAATTTATAAATACATTAAAGATTTACAGGCATAGCAGCACAAACTTATCTCAGGGCTCCAAGCGCTCAAAAATGGTTTCTTGTAAGGGTAACAAATTCCAGGGAGCAAGTCCTTTTCAATAACTGATCTCTCCTTTGGAATGTTATAACTTTTTTGATCGCAAATTGTGGCGGCAGCTGTTTTTGAAACACGCAAGCGAACAAGCCAAGCACTGCCACTTACGAAAATCACCTGCCATGCAATGCGGAATCTTGCAGGTTTATAGACCCTGGCCGCCAATTGTTTTATGCAGTCTTTTCCCATTTCTGACAAGATGACGGCCATCGTATACGAGGACCCAATATATTACATCTTCTTTATGCGACTTTGCTATGTGCTGGGGACGTTTCTGAATTTCTTTGTCGTGTATGTCATCTATGAAAAGTCACCGGTGTCAATGCACAGATATAAGCACTTATTGCTTTGGTATCAGGTTCGTAAAAGCAAATTTGTTCCGTTAGTAAAATCATCTGCCAATTTTATAAAATCGATAAAGCTACATATAGCATCGTTCAGTTTTCAAATAGCGCGCCCTAGCTCGACCCTCGTGGCTACAGGTATGCACTAAGGAGAGGTTCCCCGCCAATTTTATCGCGTCGGCGGGCAGATCGCCCTCCCCTTAGTGGGGCGAAAGGATTTTCTAGCAAAACCTCCAAAATCCGGATCTGGAAAACCAAAATATCAAAATACGGAATTTCCACTAGTTTCGAATATCGAAAATCTACCTTTTTGCCCATTAAAGAAACTTAGGAAGTCGTTAGGAATATGTCAATTCGTTTCGATCCTGATTTGCGAGGTTTTGGTTTTCGGTGGTTTATTGTCATGAGATTCATTTTCGATGCTCAGAATTTTCGAGATTCTGAACTTTCCAAATTCTGCTTTTTGAGATTTTGACAGTTTCCTTAACTTTCGAAGCGAGAGCCTTTTGAAGCGTGCATATTGGAAAACGAAACGATGCTATAACAATTGCCGTTTAAAGCGTAAACCTTGTAGCTTTGGTCGATAGCATTCGAAGTGTTTTTACACGGCCTCGAACCGCAAGTCTTCTTCCCGACACTTCTGGTGCGTACCTCTGGCTGGCTGTTCACGATTTTCGGCATGAACGTTATCACTGCATTTGTAAGATGATATCACCTTTTCCGTAATCATATCTTGTAGGAAATCGGGGCTGTCATCCTCTTTCACATGGTGTTCGCCACAGCCAAGTGCCTGCTGTATCGACATCGCCAGATTCTGCCAATTGGACATATCTTCCGGTGGTTTTTTTAAATAATTTCATGATGCTTTTTCCAGCGTGAAAATACGGACTATGGCGTTCTTCTTCGCGATTCACTATATTTTCTGCGACGTATTTTTCGTGCATACACTATCGCTTGGAAATGCCGAGCTGGGGAATGGACTCGGGATCAGGGACAAGATTTTGAAGGTAAACTTTGCAAGTCTTAGTATCTTTCACAGATCGCTTCAGCGGTACCCAGAGTACAGTTTTGTACTCGACCACGACGACTTTTTCGCCGGGGATGCGTCAAGTATTTATCCGTTCACGGGCCTAACGCTACAAATGAATGCGTGCGTGATTGTGGCGGTATCGATCGCGGAAGCGGCAACATTCGTAAGTCTTTTTTTCTTTTAGTTCGTTAGACTTCGTGCTGTTCTTTTTTGTCTTAATTCTCGGGCGGCATCTACCATGGAGGCGTATTTTAGTGACAATCGAGCTTCTACACAGGATCAAAGCTTATTTTTGCAAAAATTTTCTGAATCATTCTGCATAAGATATGTCGCGCGTAGAAACTCGATTGTTACTAAAAACTAGCAATACAACCAGGGATTCGCTCTCGTCGCGCACGCGTTCTGGATGCTTGACGGTCACGTGGCGCTGAGTCGGCAAACTCGGCGGCTACAGACCAAACTAATGAAAGGCTTATTGCTTCAGGTTTGGGTTTTTCAGCTTCAAAATGCTTTTTAGTTGGCGATTCCGTATCTGACGCTTCTCTTGCCATGGGGGCTATTCGCCGGTGTCCAGTTCGCCGACTATAAAATTTCTCCTGGTGAGCTGTAACGTTTTGTTCAAAACGAATCGTTCAGCCATCCTCAACTTCGCCTTCTGGTTCAACGCCTCGCACGCAACAATGTCGTCAATATCGATCCTACTGTTCACGGAGCCCTATAAGATGTTCGTGCTACGACTCTTTGGATGGAAGAAGTAAGTTTTTTACGTTTATTTGAAATTGTAATCACCCAGGATAACACGTGCCGTGACAACGACATCGCTGAGTGTTTCTCGGATATAAAGAATGCAAATAACGGCCATGGCAAGAAAAAGGAAATTCCATGACCTAAATACACTACCATGTGTCTTGTCAGCGTTTGGCAATTTGTTGCACCTCAGGCCCCTTTTATAAAGCATCCACCAGTTTATGCCGTGTTTGTTCTGCTTTTCATTTGCTGGGGTGAACGGAGACCAACGGAGGCACATGACTATTTTTTGAACGCCCGATATAACTGCCGACCCACCTATTAATAGAGGTGAAATGCGCGTGGAAACGAACATACCTCAAGCCAAACTTGCTAATCACATATTTGCGGTACAGCTCCGTCAAGGCAATAATTGCAATCGATGACATGGTCGCATGCATACCGTTGATGAAGAAAAATAGGTTGTTGATGTCTAGAAATCAGTCTAGTTCACACAGCCTAGTCATAGTCAAATCGTTATAGTCCTGTGACACGACGGTAGACCACTTTGGATGCGGCTATCACGGCTCTTCTTGCGTTTTTTTTGACGCGAAACGAAATATAGAAAGTGGGCTTTGTGATTTTGACGCTCCTGTTTCTTGCTCTATTTTTTTTCCTCGCTGATAAAAATGGCGGTCGCTTTTTTTGAGAAAATTCCTGTATATGAAAAATTGCGCCTTTCCAGTTCTACAAGACCTGCTAATTTGGTCTTCAGTCAAACTCAACCAAACAGAGATAATCGCGTTCAAAAAGCTGGTTGTATCGTTTTGACAGACACTGTTAGTTTCCAGTCACACAACGTTCGTTCCGCGACATTCCCGACGTGACATTTGCGCGCGGACACTTCCACGTAATGATTTTTATAACGCACTTGGAATGCGGCGCGACAATTGACATCGAAATTTTTACGCAGATGGCACCGCGGATATGCGTAAGCGCAAGAAGCGTTGCATTCGCATTTCAAAAACACACACGCTGCAATTTTGTTAATTTTCTCTGCCTACCGGGGCTTGCTAGAAAGTAATAAAAAAAGTGTTCTTCTATTTTCAA
This sequence comes from Mesorhabditis spiculigera, assembly GCA_958295435.1. Lineage (NCBI taxonomy): Eukaryota > Metazoa > Nematoda > Chromadorea > Rhabditida > Rhabditidae > Mesorhabditis > Mesorhabditis spiculigera. The sequence continues at coordinate 1,296,614 of CATQJA010002647.1, read as the reverse complement.
AATTTGAAAATTGTTACCTTTTTTTGGTCATTCTTCAGACATTGTTGACCAAAATGTCAAGAATGTTCGAAAATGTGTATCATTTTTAAATTGGGTTATCTCTAAAAAACTATATGGGTTGCTACAAAAAACGTTGATGGATCGTTATAGGGCCGTCCGGAATGACTGGGAAAAATTTTGGTCTGGCCGCTAGAAATCCCCCCCCCCCCCACTAACAGTCCAGAACCGCTGGTTTCACAAGATTTCTCAAAGTTGTCCGATCCTGAATAATTTCCTGTCTAATCGGTATCAAGAAGTATCAAACTAGCAATATTTCCTGGGCGCGGCTGTCCCTGGACGGGCCACGTCATCATGCCCCTACACGCAGCAAAAAAAGCTTATCAGCCCGAAACCCGAAAAAGGCATGAAAAATGGCGTGGGTCCAGGAAAGTGGGCAAGAACGAAAAGCCCGTGTTGGTTCGGTGCTCTTCTGCAACTATCCGGAATGCACAGAATATTCCAATTTTTACTAGTTACGCTTAGTCTTGCAGCTGCTATTTCAGCATCGGAAATTCCTGAACCGGTTCCGGGCGAGGTTCTGGATTTTCGGGATGCAAAATTCTTCGATTTAACTCCACAAAAGTTTACTGGGGGTTCAAATCTACAGCTGAACGATGGTAGGTTAAGAACGAGAGCGAGAGAGAGCGAGATGGCGAGAGAGAGATAGAGCGAGAGAGAGCAAAAGATAATGCGAAAGAAAGAGTGTTAGAGAGAGGGAGCGAGAGCGAGAGCGAGAGCGAGAGAGAGAGAGAGAGAGAGAGAGAGAGAGAGAGAGAGAGAGAGAGAGAGAGAGAGAGAGAGAGAGAGAGAGAGAGAGAGAGAGAGAGAGAGAGAGTGGAAGAAAGAGGAAGCGATGATAGGGGAGAGAGACAGGGAGAGAGAGGGAGAGAAAGAGGTCGATCAAAAGATTTTTCAGCGCTTTAAGCATCTGTAAATTCCAGGGAAAGCCGTCGCCCTCACCTACAATCTTTGCAACGCTGACTCAAAATTAGTGGACGTCAATGGGGATATTACAAGAGGTATCGGCGATTCGGTGACCTGGGTCCTGCAAACGACTGATTGTGGAAGGTAAGGTTCGGATTTGAACGGAAGCTATCGAAATTACGAAATAATTATTCGTGTTAGAAAAGTTTTCAGACGAATGTCTCCAATTCCTCAGTTACAGAAACTTTACAAGCGTCTACTACGAGCCCTGGGGATGGACACTGACTGGCTATGATGTTCAAGCTTGGATCGATGGGTTGCCGATTGATATCTTTAGGCCAAAGTAAGAGAGTATCTCGCTCTCTCTCTCTCTCTCTCTCTCTCTCTCTCTTTCTATCTTTCACATTCTCAATTTCCCCATTTTCAGCACTACTGTGGCCAACGTTTTCCAAATCTCCGGACGCTCCCTAAAGATCCAAATTACACAGACGAAAAATGAGACGAGCAGTTTTCATCAACTTTTTGGAGCTGGTAAGCTAGAGAGAGACACAGAGAGAGAGAGAGAGAGAGAGAGAGAGAGAGAGAGCGAGAGATAGAAATGTTTCAGACGTCGACGAATATAAAATGTTGAGTGCTGTTGCCACCACCAATCTTGGGACCCAATGGGCCATACCGCCAGGAACAAAGCAAAAATATGTGGTCTACCAGGTCAGGACGGGAGAGAGCGAGAGATAGAGAAGGAGAGCGGGGGAGAGAGAGAGCGGGAGAGAGAGAGAAAGAAAGAGATATTTAAGTACAATATTATAGCCCTCCAGCCATAAGTACGGTCTCGTCACGACAAAGGTCGGCCTGTATGGAGATTGCGCAAATGTGAATATTTGGAAAGGGTTGACGGAGACGCAGAGTAGTCTAATTTATGGGTAAGCTTTTCCTTTTTTGTCTTAGCCATACTCGTTTTTTTCGAATTTTTAGAACCTATCGATTTTTTATTTTTACTAAAATTATTCAAATTTAGCGGAATCGGACAACTTTGCACGCAGCCGTTTTACCGGAACACGAAAATCAACTTTTTCTATGGTCGCTATATGATTTTCGAGGTCGACAATAATGAGGCTTACTGTAATTTGACCGTGGTCACCGGGACGAGACGTAAGTGCAACTTTAGCCGGAAAGTTTCCTACGGTGACGTCGCGTAGGGTACCATAGCGTACTGTGGTGTAACAGCGTAGTGGAATCCGCGTATGCCTTTATTACGGACATGCACTTACACTTCACTCCTATAGTTAGGTGTAACGTAGCATACTCTACCGTAGTGCACGTATCGTAGCGTACTGTAGCGTAGTATAGCGCAATGCAGCGTAGCTTCGCGCAGTGCAGCGTGGTAGCGTCGTGCAGTGTAGCGTAGTAGCGTACTGTAGCGTAGCGTAGCCCAATGTAGCGTAGTATGATAAGTGCATTCTCGTATTTGAGACGTAAACTTACACTTCACTCGTATGGACGCTCGTATGACTGTAATTACCGTAATTCTTGCCAAAAATATAGTTTCAGCCACCTACGACACGTACTACACAAACACCGGACCCGGTGTTTTGACCTCACCACCGTATTTGGGCACCGATACGGATAATTTTACGATACAGTACAATCTGTGGAGTGTGGGTTTTTGCATTTTTGCTAGCTCCTATGTTTTTATATCTTTTTATTTCTAGGGTGTTTAAAATCCTTTTTATATGGTTTTTCCAGCAACGTGCACAAGGCCAAGGTATCAACCTCGACCTAATGAGCTTCCTGCCACAAGGCGCCACGCTGGAGGTCGATGATAAGAATGGGAATAGGGGGTGAGTACTTCGCTGAAAAAAATATTTTTCAAAAATTCTTTAAAAAATGAAAAGATTGGATAGCCTTTTTCTTCTTTTTCTAAATCGTTCATCTTTTTTTCGTAATTTTTCGTAATTTTCTCACGTGTTTTTAGACAACTGGACGCCCAAATCTGCCACTACCACACGGATCAGAAGCAGTTGTGGATCACCTACAGCTGGCAGTGCACGCCCGGTACTTTTTGTGACAACGGCTTGATCATGAGGTAAGATTGTGCCGAAATTCAGAGGTAGCTGTTTCGAAAAATTGCCTTCAAGTTACTCGTCGTTTTGAAGGCAGGCAGGCAATTGGCTATCATTTTCAGAGAACTGGGATTTCTCCAAATTTTTTTTCTGCTATCCGTTTCTCTATCTAGCTTTGAGTATGTAATTACACAACTTCGCGAGCGCGGCGCACTTGTTGTACCCGGGAATTTCCGAAAGCGGAAATGTTCTCTGGTTCGATGTGCTTAAGAGACTAATGTTCACCATTACTGTTCTCTCTCCTTCTCTCTCTCTCTCTCTCTCTCGCTCTCTCTCACTCTCTCTCTCTCTCACCCTCTCTCTCTCTCTTTCTCTCCCGCTCTCTCTCTCTCTCTGCCCATTTAGCTTGCATTACTTTCAGGTACTCCGACGGCGACAATGACTTCTACGCGACTACGCTTTTTCCTCCGACTAGCCCCGGTACGCAAAGCACAGCTGCTCATACGGATGCTTCCGCACCAAGCACCTCACCAGATCCCAACGCGATTTCAACAAGTTCAGGCTCGACAGATACGGTCGCGACAACAACAAAAATCGGCGCGCCGCGTGGAGCAAGTTTGACGCTTATCTTTGTCGTTCTTGGCTACTTTTCGGGTGTATTTCATTGATCTCGTTGTATGTGATTTTCATTGGATAAATTATTTAATGAAGAATGCCAAAACAAGAAAAGAGGAGAGGCAGAGAGAGAGAGAGAGAGTGAGTGTGAGAGTGAGAGAGTGAAAGCGAGCGAGTGAGAGAGAGCGATAAAGAGAGACAGAGAGGGGGAGGGAGACAGTGAGAGAAAGGGGGAGCAAGAGAGCGAGAACGAGAGAGACAGAGAGTGAGAGAGAGAGAAATAGAGAGAGAGAGAGAGAGAGAGAGAGAGAGAGAGAGAGAAACGCGGACACCATACCGGAAATGCCAACACCCAGCCATCAAACTTGCACCCCAAAGCTACGAGTTCAAAAAGCAGCGGAAGCGGGGTCCACAGTATAGTAAAAAACCCAGCTAGGCAACGCACCAAACCATTAATTAAAACCCACACAACGCGCACTTTACCGGGAGGACCCCAATTTCTGGGCACCGCCACAAAATCGTCCGATAATTCAGGGCTTTTGTCCATGATATTTGGTTGTGAGACCCCTGCCGGCTAAACGTGGCATTTGAAGAAAAGTGGTACCGGAGCATCCATGGCCGCCGGCCAACATCCCCCAAATCGGGACATGCTGGAAGATATTGTATTCGCGGTTGGCGTGGTGTTGGTGCTACTTGCGGTGTCGTTTCAGATATTTTCAGTGAGGTGAGTGATTTCCCGTCTTTAGATCCGGTGGTTGGAAATAGAGATGTTATTATTCAAATCAAATCTGAGGATTTGAAAGTTTCTCAAATCAAATCCAGATTTGATTTGATTTGCCGGCAGAATCAAATCAAACCGGATTTGATTTGAACCGGAAGTCCAATTCAAATCAAATCCTGGACCGATTTGATTTGATTAATTTGAGCAACTCAAATTTCCGAAGCAAATGCGAGAAAATGGATGCTTATCAGCAATTTCCGGTTTATTCAATGATGATCATATGCAAAAAAAATTCAAAATTTCCGTCTTTCCCTACATTTTTTGCTGCTCGACTTGTGATTTACATCCGTAAAAATGACTCCAGATTTGAAAGTTTCTCAAATCAAATCTGGATTTGATTTGAAAGTCCAGCCAGTTTCAAATCAAATCCAGATTTGATTTCGGCGGAATCAAATCTCAAATCTTCTTATTCAAATCAAATCGGATTTGAGTAGGATTTGATTTGAATAATAACATCTCTAGTTGGAAAGGTCAAAAAATGGCATTTTTCGTTTTTCTTTTTCTTAACATTAAAACTAAGGAGTCATACGATAATTTGTTCTATTTTCTAGTGGAGAAAATAGCAATGTACGAAAGTTTCCGATACTCAACGGTTAAAAAAACGGAAGCGCGTGAACATATTTTTATCAGCACTTTTTGAAATAAACAGCCTTAATTTGTCGTTTTTTAATTCGATTACTAATTTTATTTGTATAAATTAACAGCAAAAATAAGTAAGAATGGTGACCTACTCGACTAATGTTTCCTACACCTTTAAAAATGGTTCAAAAAGTTGCAATAATTGTAATTGTAACTTGTAGCAAAATTTTAGCTCTACAACGCGGTTAAAACACGCAAAATCGGTTTTTTTTTCAGATATATGCACGTCAACCCATCTCACTTTCAGCCCTATCTGCGCCATATTTATTCAGCAATTATCTTTACGGTATTTTGCCCAAATAATTCCCTGAATAAGCAGCCTAGAGTATCGGGATCCTTGTGTTCAACGTCACCACCGTCAAGGCATCACTCTACAACTTTGACTCCAAACAGTTCAGAGGCTTTCAAGGTATATTAGCGTTGAAAGGGGTGCGTGGAGAGAGAGAGAGAGAGAGAGAGAGAGAGAGAGAGGGAGAGAGAGAGAGAGAAGCTCAGTTATCAATCTTTTTCTAGACTTGATGGAGTCCTCCCTATCACTCCGCTTCTGCCAGCTCTCCCTACTCTGCTACCTCATCCTCGTCAACATTCTGGCTGTGACGCTGATCAGCTCGTTACGGCTGTTAGCGCGCTATAAGCCAGGCTTCGAGGAGCGAGTAAGTATTAAATTTTATGTGAGTAATTAGTAACTACACCGATTTTATTAATTTTTACAAATCGACAGGCTGACAAGGAGACGTTTTTGAGTGTCGTCGGGACTTTGGCACGGGACCAAGCCTATCTTGTGCAGAATTTTACGCTGATTCCGAATATTGTAACCGTTTTTGCGGAATAACCATTTCTCGAAAGTTATGAACGATTTAAACCTGAAAACAGCCCAAAATCGGCTGCTCTTAGTAGTCATCAAAGGCTTCAAAATAGGTTTTAGACAAAACCAGATAGTACATCTTCTTCAGAAATAAATTCTCTATAAAATGTACCATCTTTTCCAAACTCACTGAAAAGTTGGAAAAATTTGAGAAATTGGGAGGTCCATAATTTTATTAAAATTTTCAAAATTCCAGCATTTTTGAGATAAGTAGCTTATTTTATAGAAATTTTTTTCTGAACAAGATGCACTATCAAGTTTTGTTTAAAACCTATTCCGAAGCCGTTTATGACTATCGAAAGTAGCCGATTTTGGGCTGTTTTGAGGTTTATATCGTTCATAACCTTCGAGAAATGGCTATTCCTGAAAAACGGTTACCATATTCGGAATCAGCGTAAAATTCTGCACAAGATAGGCTTGGTCACGTGCCAAAGTCGCGACGACACTCAAAAACGTCTCCTTGTGAGTAGGGCTAGAAGCCAGAGCTGCCTGCCTGGGCTGATGCTAAATGTGGCCTTTCAGATGCTTCGCACCCGGATGCTACCGATTTTGACGCCAGTCTTTTTGCTTCCGCTGCTCTTTCATGTCGTGGCGGTCATCATCTTCGCTACGATGGGCTGTTCGGAGCAGAGCGATGATGATATCCTGGCTAGCGAGGTGAGACTCCGAATTTTGTGAATCACGCCTAAAGGAAGTTCGGTTAAAGGTAAAGTTTCAAAAACTAAAAACACCGGTTTTCCTGCCTTTCCCCTTCTTTATTTTCCAGATTCGTTAAATTTCGATAACTTATTTTAACTCGTGATTTCAGACAGTTCGCCTCGCTTGCCTCGTCTTTGCCGCCCTTGTCGTTTTGGGCGCTCTTCTGACCGTGGTCATCAACGCGGCACACTATTTTGTGCTAATCGGGTAGGTCGTACAGTCTGTAGTTTACAATTTTCACTTTCCACGAATATGCTAAAACCGAATTCAGGCGTCGAAACCGTCGAAAAGCCCGGTGCAACTCGATCATCCGCACCGTCTGCTTCGCCTTTTTGATGGGCCAATTTTGTGTGTCCCTGGTGAGTATTAGGGGATCGCTTTTGGATTTTCGGGGAATTTTACAAGCTCTCGGCATCAGATAGGGGGTAAACAAGATCATTGGCCGTATGATTCATTTTGGGGAAGATTTATTTTTCAGAAGGGGGCTGTGGTACAAAGACTTTATTGCAAACAATTTTCTGGGAATGGTATTGTTTTTGGGTACGAAAAATTAAAGCCTGATGCTAGAGAGAAAGAGAACAAGAGAGAAGCGAAAGTGAGAGAGAGAGAGAGCGCGCGAGAGAGAGAGAGAAAGAGAGAGAGAGAGAGAGAGAGAGATAGCTGTACTCTGTACTCTACTGTAGAGGCGAGATGGATAAATCAGAAAACAACAATTTAAAAACGATCCGCGCCATAATTTAGATTGTGAACGAGAGAAAGTGAGCAAACGATGGAGAGAGGGATACAGAGAGGATGAGAGAGAGTGTCAGAAATTAGCCTATTGCTTTCCCAACGATGGCAGATGTCTTATTCTACCCCAGGGCCGGGGGTACATCCAGCCCTAAACCTCCAGCTGCCCTGCCACGCATAGTCTATTGCGAAATCGCGCATTTTCGGCCCCAACACTCGTGGGTTCGAGCCCCGGCCGTGACATCTCGGTTCGGTTGCGAGTTCCCCGGGTCGCCGTTCCGGATTCTCGGTTTTAGAGCAACCAATAGAGACGTTTGTGCATTTAAAGGAGCCGCCTGGAACAGTGAATTGCCAGGGGGCAATTGGTAGTGCACTACATTTTTTGGGTTTTTGTTAAGTTTTCGGAGTCACTCTCTCTCTCTCTCTCTCTCTCTCTCTTTCTCGCTCTCTATCGCTCTCTCTCTTTCTTTCTTTCTCGCTCTCTCTCTCTACTTCTCTCGCTCTCTCTGTCTCTTTCTGTCTCGCTCTCTCGCCCAGTATTTTATTTCTAAAGTTCAATAAATGTTTTTCAGACAGCGTTCGCCTTCCTGCTCAACAACCCGAGCCTAATGGGCCTCGTCCAGACGCCAATCATCGGCCTTTCCATCGACATTTACGGCATTTTCATCCCGATCCTGTGCATCAATTTTACGGCCCAAAACGCGGGCCCCTCCGGTGCTTGGATTGTGATATTTTGATGGGCTTTCAAGTCTGAAGTTTGGTAATTTCATGATACTACGGGTGATAGTATTGAGTATGGTAATAAAAGGTTTTTAAACGTTCGCATTTGAAGACAATTTATTGTACCTTTTTAAGGGCTTCCAGCCATGGCTCGGTCGCGGGGGCATTTTTAATTTTAAGGGGACATGAACCTCAAGTTTATAGGTTATAAATTGTTATCTTTATTACAATACGGCGCTGGATGCTTAGGCTTGCGCATAGGCTTCGGCTTAAGCTTAGGCTCAGGGACGTCATGCTTTAAACCAGACATGGCAATCGGCCGGGCCGCCGGCTTTTTTCGGCCGGCAAAATTAGAATACGGCCGAGCCGCGCGGCTTGGCCGGAACTTCCGGTCCGGCCCCGGCTTTTTTATGTTTTGAGGCCGGAGCCCCGGCCAAGCCGCCGGCTTTTGAAAAGCCGGAAAGCCGGACCCAAATGAGATTTTCGCGTTTCCGGTACGCAGATTGCGGATTCAATCAATAATTAGCTTTATGGCAAGAGAAAAACTACTCCGCCATAGAAATTTGGTCATTTCCATTCACAATTTTTCATAGGATTAACGGATTCTCATGTAAATTAGCAACTTCCGGTTTCCCCGGCTCGGCCGTACCGGCTTGGCCGGGCCGCAACAAAAAGCCGGCTGGGCCGGGAGGCCGGGTTTCCGGAAGTAAGTCATTAACGCGGCTCGTATGGGGCCGGGTTTTTATGGAAATGGGGCCGGCGGCTCGGCCGTGCGGCTAGACCGGCCGGGATTGCCATGTCTGCTTTAAACCACACTTTTCGCTTGAAAAATGCCTCCGATACTTTTCGAATTGTCAAACCGAGACCAGAACTCTCAATCATGGTGTAATTCCGTAGCCAAGCGTACTTTAAATTCCCCACTTCCAACCCTGAATCACACCAAAAATGCGTTCCAAATGGCAACTTCTGTTCCACACAGAACACATCAAAACTTAAACCCAGACTTTTTAAAAGACAATTATTACTCCGGGGAAAACCTAAGCAAAGATCAGCTTCACCCCGCCTTAATTTAGGGATCAGAGTTCTCGGCAATGTTCCGAGCGATTACTATAAACACTTCAAAACGGTATCGGACCAGTTCGCCGAAAACCATCTCGCCGAAAAACCATCTAGCCGAACACCATTTCGCCGAAAACCATCCCGCCGAAAACCATTTCGCCGAAAAACCATTTCGCCGAAAACCATCTCGCCGAAAACCATTTCGCCGAAAACCATCCCGCCGAAAACCATTTCGCCGAAAACCATCTCGCCGAAAACCAACTCGCCGAAAATCTAATTTTGTATGCAAATTTTTTCAGCCTTGTTCCATTTTGGTCTTATACTGGAAAAAACACTGAGCATGACTGAACCAATCGGTTTTCGGCCTCAAATCATAGGGGAAGTGTCCGTGCACAGAGACCCTGAAAAAAGCAACTTTCTTTACTTTTTTGTGATCTGGGGGATGACCGCAAATAGGCGAAAAAATGGTTGCATACAAAATTAGATTTTCGGCGAGTTGGTTTTCGGCGAGATGGTTTTCGGCGAGATGGTTTTCGGCGAGATGGTCGGAATTCCTTCAAACCACTATGTGGATCCCAGAAGGAGTTCGTAATTAGCGAGTACCTTACTGCATGAACCCAGGCAATCCCCAAATGACAAATTCCACTTGTGCACCTGGAAAAATGGAGGGAAAGGGAGGGGGAAAGAAAGAGAGCCTAGGTTTTGATCTAGCAATATACAAACCTATTTTACTCTGCTGTTTCCCACGCGCGCGAATTCAGCCAGGCCAATTCAAATTCAAAATTTCTAACAATGTGTTCGGGTGTGATTTAACGACGACCTGAAAAAATAGAATGGAGGCGGTCCCACAGCAATAATACCTATTCTTATCATCCACATGATCTGCCAATTTCTAAACGGTTTGAGCCACATCGAAAGCTTGTGCCTGAATATCTCGCTATGGTGATGGGTTGCCATAGTCTATTATCCTTTGGTTATGGCATGCTACTACTGCAACTAGCCTTTTCATGCAAGGGTATCGTACCGACTTCGAGAAATACTGGTAGGTCGCTCTCAAGACGTGTGAAAACGTTACATACCTCTCAGTGATACCTAAAGTGTGTCCCAAAAAAATCGACCCGCCTCTAGCGGTTCGGAGAAAGAAAGCTAGGATCGGAGTGATTTTTACATTATTCGAAAGGCCTGGAAACGGCGAGAAAACAACAGCTTTTTGTTTCACAATTTTTTCAGTCGGAGCTCGATAATAAACGATTTTTCAAAAGTCAGCGTCCTGCTGTTAATAGCTTTAGCAAGCAATGAACAAGCAGATTTAGAAGAAAACCTGTCGTTTTATGGATTTGTCTCTTCAAATTCGCGAATTAAAATGTAAGCGAAAAACGAAAAATGCTTGTCTTCTCGCCTTTCCGAGAGCTTTCGACAGATACCAAAATCGTCAAAATTGAAAAATTCAGTGGCCCGCTAGAGGGTGGTCGATTTTTTTGGAACCCTGAATTTACTCCCTACTGTCGTTAGCCCAAGTATTACAGGGGAATCAACAGCTACGACCCAGACGGGCGTGACAAATGCCACGACTCCTCCTTGTAAGGAATAGTTGGTGCTTCAAAACCCTTAAATTGCAGCCTGTACAAGTTGTACCATGGACGGAGGTAGCTTTTGGAGCACTACAATAACGACTTGTGAGGCGGTAAAGCAGGTTGTCGGTAAGTAATGCCGATAGATATGGGAACAAGGCGTTTCAGCGGAAGCCGAATGCGCCAGTGTCTTGGGTCGGCGGATTACTTGGATGCAAGCGGTTAGAAGTCAAAATTTATACGGAGCGAGAGAGAGAGAGAGAGAGAGAGAGAGAGAGAAAGAAAAAGCGAGATGGAAGAGAGAGAGAGAGAGAGAGAGAGAGAGAGAGAGAGAGAGAGAGAGAGAGCTAAATTGATATTGAGATAGAGAGAGCAAGAAAGAGAAAGATAGCGATAGAGAAAGAGCGAGTGGCAGACAGACAGAGAGGCTAATCAAGGCTCCCCATTCAGCAAGGCGATTGCTACCAACTCGAGCCTATTTGTCCAGATGGAAGTTCCGTACTGGTCCAGGCGGCTAGCGGCCCTATTGTGTTGCCGATGGATGGTTATGTAGGTTTTTGCGCGTTATGCAAACCTCCTGAGAACTATGCTGCGAAGCTTACAAGCGACCACGAATTCGCGGCGCGGTGGAAGCTAAAATGTTTGAAAAATGATCCGAAACGTCAAAAATGTTACATTATAGTTTTCTATAAATTTTTGGTGATTTTTCGGGAATCAAAGAGTGCTAAAAGCACGATAATATTCACAAAATCATGGCTCCCTCATCAGGACGCCGGCGACTATGAATTTGTCTGCGACGAGGGCACGTATATGTTCCGCTACACGGCTGCGGGCATTTATTCGCCACTTCAATCGGTGAGGAAAGGGCCCTGCTTTTCCAAAACAACTGTAGGTGGGCAAAATGGTCATCAATTCATCAATCACCAGGGTTGAAAAACCGCTTCGCGGCTTTTCAATCCTGGACCCGTCTAGGACTTCTGAAAATTTGACTTTACATAGGGCTTGCCGAATGCCGCTCACCAAAAAAATGAAAAGCGCACGCTCCCTCCATTTTTATAGGCTACGGCCACTTCCGGTCAATGCTAATTGCCTCCTAACAAAGAGGTTTTTCGATATATTTACAAAAACTTAATTTTAATAACGAAAACAGCCGATTTTCTTCAATTTTATATGTGTGCACCCATCTCGGGACCATTACGCACCGAATGACGTATCATACGTACCTTAAAAACCTTCCCCTGAGGCTGTAGGTGCGGTACATACTTACGGAAGTTGCATGCAAATATACACACACACACAGACACTATTTTTTTATATATAGTAGGATAACATTTCAAAAAATTTTAGATTATGTGTTTCGAAACTGAATGAAGAATCGAACAAGGAGGCGACCTTGGGGAAGTTCGGGATAAATTTCCATTTCATTGAAGTGCCGATCGGATAGGAATTGCCAAAAATTGCACTCCTAAACCACAACATCACAGTAAAACCACAAATTAGTTGTTTTGGCTACAAGCTAGAAAGTAGGTCTTAGAGGTTTAGTTGCAATTTCGGGGGGGCCACGTACGCAAAGATCAGCTTCACCCCGGCTTAATTTAGGGATCAGAGTTCTTGGAAATGCTCCAAGGGATTACTATAAACACTTCAAAACTCTATTAGGTCCCAGATGTTCTTTGTAATTAGCGAATACCGTATTCCATTTCATCCAAGAAAAATACCCAAATTCCACGTGTGCACCTGTAGAGCTACACAGAGAGAGAGAGAGAGAGAGAGAGAGAGAGAGCGAGAGCGAGAGAGAGAGAGGAGGAGGGGAGGAGTGAGCGAGAGAACTGGAAAGGATGTGTGAGGTAAGAGAGATTGGTATTCAACAGAAGAAGTTGAATCTCGGCATTTAAAGTACTGAATTAAATGATGCCCTGATTTCCTTCGAGGAACTGCGATCGTTCTTAAAAATTGTGAAAGTGCGCCAGAGAGAGAAGAGCGAGAGAGGGAGCGAGAGAGAGAGAGAGAGAAACAGCTTATTTGGGTCCAAAATACACCTCTAAATATTGGATGAATGTAGTTTCTGATCTCGATGTCCTGTAGGTTCGCCGAAAGTAAATTCTATCACGCGCCGCCAAGATGACCAACATCAAACACCGAAAAACCCACGCCCGCAGGGACCCGAGACGAACGCCGCGTGAACCTGGGCACCGAAAGGCCAGCGCAATCCAATTTTCGGCGAATCTATTAGGGTTAACATGTTGCTATTAGATTCAGGCGTAGCAAAAATGTGTGTGGGCTGGCTGGCCGGAGCGGACAGCTCACAGGGGTCCCAGGGTTCAAGGTATAACTTTTTGAGGATTAGGAAGTCTAAATAAGGGTTCTGTTCTATTTCGCGGGGGGGGGGGGGAAACTGTGCGGGGGGAAAATATGCTTCGCCAAAACTTCTATCTTTTCGCTATTTCTCGGGATTTTTGCAACGCCATTCGATAGAGCATCAAAAAATATACGAAGAGTTTTAATTTCATCTAAAAATACTGTTTTATAAAATAGTTATAGCAAAAACAAGGTTGATTCGGTGTTTCCACATGGGATCGTAGAGTCGAAAGCTAGTTTTCGACATTTTCGATAACTTTCAAAAATTTCTTGAATGCCATTCGATAGAGCGTCAAAAAATATACTAAGAGTTTTAATTACAACTCAAAATAGCATCATGTAAAAGAGTTATAACAAAACGAAGAAAATTCCCCCCGCACAGTTTTTTCCCCCCCCCCGCGAAATAGAACAGAACCTAAATAAGGAAATTAAAACTTGAAATATGACGCGAAAGAAAGTTAATAATACAGGGTGTCCCAATAAAAAAGGTCATGCTGGCATTTTGTCATTTCGAATCCGATCGCCCTGAAATTTGGAACAGAGCTGCGGAAGGCAAATTAAAATGTTCACAGAAACTTTCAGCCTGATCGGTACAGTAGTTTTCGAGTTATAGCAAAAATAAACGTGCTTTTACGTTTTTAACCTGGATTTCGCCGGAATTGAGCCTTGGAATGTATGGCAAAAATGAAGCGCCGACCCTTTTTTACCCCGGAAAATTTTTTATTACGTAAAATTCGTCTTGGAAATAGGTTGTTTAAGTAATTTTAACAAGGTGTTATCATCCCCGATGTTAAGAAGAATGAGGGATTTACGGCCGAAATTGATGGTAATTGATGCACAATCCAAAAAGATAGCGAAATGAAGAAAAAGTGTTGAAAAAACAGTATTTTTGTTATAACTCGAAAACTACTATACCGATCGGGCTGAAAGTTTTTGTGAACATTTTAAATTCCCCTTCCGCAGCTCTGTTCAAAATTTCAGATCGAACAGTTTTGAAATGGCGAAATGCCAGCGTGACCTTTTTTATTGGGACACCCTGTATATCTTCATTTTAGTGCTTCAACTGCTAGAAAGTTATAATAGATATGAAAATAAGGTCTAAGGCACTTGGGGGGCAGTCCGGATTTTGGCTACACGAAGCTCCAAACGCCGTTTTTGTACCGGCGTCCTCTGGAAAAGCTAAGAAAGCCTAAGCCTGGGCTTAGCTTCATACAAACGAAGCTTGAGCTTATCTTGACTCTTTTCAAGCTAAGCTTGTTAGCGCTAAGCTAACCCCTAAATGGCCTCCATTTTGACCTCGTAGGACAATTTAGAGCCCAGGGTAAGCTGGGCTTAAGCCTAATCAGAAGCCTAGGCTAAGCATAGTTAAAGCTAAGTTAAGCCCAAGCTTAAGCCAAAAACCAGGTAGCTTAAGCGGAGCGCCTCGTAGCCCCTTACTACCAATTTCGAAGGGCCCCTCCCTAACTGCATTAGCACCGAAAATAGGTTCGAAAGCCGAACGTTTTCTGTCCAAAATTACATCTTTTCGAAAAAATTTTACATTGTGTACATTTTTAACATATCGTAAAAACCTATAAAATTATTCAGATTCCGTGACGGGGTCTTACGGTATCTGGAGAAAAGTTGTTTTTCTTACACCCACCCCCCGCTGAACGCCCAGTACCCTGATCAATGCGAAACACTGCTACTCGTACTTGCCAAACGATTCCATACAGCTCCTTCAATGTACCCGCCCTTCCTCCATTTCTGATCCCGAAAATGTCGTCAAGAATCGGCAAAAAACATGTGGGCGCCAGGTTGGTGTGTCACGGAGCGAAAGCGAGGGGGGGCGATAATAGAATACGGTCCCGCGGGGATTGGACCAGTAGCGCCATCTCGGGGGCAGCCACCCTGTTTTCAGTCTGATCATTGGACGTCTGACCACGGACGGCCCCGAAAACGACGTGACTTTACTCTGTGCACTACAGTAGCTGACTCTACGCTAACTCAACTGCTATTTTCACTAGTATAGTATTACTGCGCACGTTATTACCGTACGCTACAGTCCTTTTTGCATCAGACTACTGTTCCTGCCATTCACTACCGTAAGCCCTGATTTCCTAAATTTTCTTCACTATTGTGGTACGCTCTGTACTTTGATTATCACAGTACAGTATTTGACCACGCACTACCGTAATCCTGCTGACACAAAACCACCGTATTTAATACAGTTGCGCTACCGTCGGCCCTTAATACAGCCATGTCTACAAGAAGTGTACCTCTGACGGTGACGATGCTAACAGAGTGTAAGTTTCGACATTTCTGTGATCCAAAAATACGCTACTTTACGTCATTACGTAGCATTGGCTACCGTAGTCGAGTTTGAAATTTTGTTCAAGGCTTCTACCGTACGCCGGTGATTGTTAAAACCCCCCCAAAATGGCCCTTTTCTACGAATTTCCTCGATTCCGATACAATCCTCATAACGCCGTACTGTAGTTCCGGGCGGAAACCATCGGAACAGCGAAACAGGAACCGCGGAATTCGACTAATTCGCAAAAAAGCTAAAAATCTAATTCTGCTGAAGTTCCGTATGTTTATTTTTGACAGTGCAAAGCTGGATGAAATTAGCGTTGTTTTCGGATACCAAATTTTGCTTTTCCATTGGGAATCGCCGGGTACATTGTCTTGTAGGCAATAAAACAGGATTTTCAAAAAATTCAAGATTTCAACTAGAATGTGGCAGTACTGCTAAAAATAGGCATAAGTTTTTCACAAATGTCGCAACACTTAAAATATTTTTTTGCAAAAATTATAGTAATTTTATTTTATTATTATAGTAAGCGGCTATTTTAGTCAATTTGGCCTTCTAATTAAACGCTAGAACAAGCAAAGATACTAAAAATTAGAATTCTGACGTTGTCGATAATTTTTATGGCAGGTTTTGAGCTTCATAATTGAGAATGTCATTTTATCTTTTTACCGACATTTTTTTGACAATTTTATCGCCAGTTTTCAGTTTCAATATTGGAATACCTATCAGAATATCGAATTTTCTGAATCACGAATTTTAATAATCTCGAAATATGTCTAGGCTGGATTTAGGGCGTAGGCATGCAATTTCCGAAGCCTTTAATGCTGATTTAGACCATGGAAATTTCGGGATTTTGAAATTCGGGATTCTGAAAATTCGAGATTCTGAATATTTGAGATTCTGAAAATTCTAGATTATTAAATTTCGTGATTCTGAACAGTAGAGATTCTGAAAATTCGCAATTAAGAAAATTCGAGATTCTGATTTTCGAGATTTTGACAGATTCCCTAGTTAACTTGTTTAAATTCAGGCGCCCTAGTCGTGATCGTCACGGCCCCGTTGGCTATTGCCATCCTCGCAAAACGAGCATATAAAGAGCGAAAGGACCACGTTACTATATTATTCCTCATCGCCGCCGACATCTTCTACGCGTTATCGTTTGGGTATATGAATGTTGAGCGTTATATCTTTCGCCCGCCAGGCTACAATTCCTCTGGTCACTCACAAGTGCGTGTAGATTAATGCTTTCTTTAATTCAGCCGTACCGAAGGTGCCCGCTTCTGACTGCAACTTCCACCCGACGTGTATATTTATGTTTTTGAGTGTGCAAGTGCTGGGATCGATTAATTTGTCGGTAGCTGTGGATAGGCTTATAGCTACCGTATGGCCTACGAAGTACTACCAGCTTGGCCCGAGGGCGAGTGTCATTTTAATGTCAGGTGAGAAAGAGCGAGAGAAAGAGAGAGAGACAGTGAGAGAGAGGGAGAGAGAAAGAGAGACAGAGGGAGGAACAGAGCTCTTGGAGAAAATTGGAAAGGTATCGATTTCCGGGGGTGCCTGATTTTATTCCTCTACCATCTAAAAAATGCCTAGTAGCATAATAGAAAGTATTTTAATCGTGTGTTAGTAAAATTTAACTATATTTGCAGCGTAAATCATCGAAATACGGCACAGCGCTTTGAAAAATGCAAATTGTCCGAAAATCGGCCGTTTTGGTCGGAAATTCATGTTTTTGTATTTTTAATAATGGGTTATAAAAGTTTTGTGTTTACTTCTTAGCTAAATTTATTTTTGATACGCAAAAAAGCTTGTTAAAAGCTTTTCATGAGCTTTTTTCAGTGCCTTTCCTCGTAGCCATCTTTTTCTACGTGCTCAACTGTATCTTGAATTATACGAGTGAAGAGGTCATTTCGGCGACCTGCCCTTACTACTCCTTCCCACATCCGGTCCTCGACCCATTCTTCACTTATCATCGGCTCGTGAGTACGGCGGCTACGATCCCGATCTACATGGTTATTGGGTTCTTGTTGTGGCGGGTGAGTAAAACAGCTTTTAAAGTTTAGTTTTCATAAAATTTGAAAAATTTCGAAATATTAGTTCACGCACTCGATTTCTTAAAAACATCTGTTTTTTAAACTTAAAATACATTTTAAAAAAATAAAACTATGAAAAAATTTCAGCGAACGGTGCGGCATCGAAATCTAAACGGACGACAACAGAGCAACCACTTGGCCATACATTTAACGCTAGGTAAGTTTTACGCTAAAAAATACACGAAAGGTCGGTTTTTCTCGTGAAAACGACAATTTCTTGAAGCTCTCAAACTAATAAAAGGTTTAAAAATGGTTTTTACTACGTAAAAATACCTCAAAAACCTTCAAATTGGGCTGTTTAGTTTCGAAAACCACAAAAAATAATTCATACAATAGAAGGCATTTAAGATACCTTAAAAGTTATCTTATCTAACAAGTTTTTTCAGCAATGACGACCCTAGCGGCAGTGATATTCATGATGGTCCCTGACATCATCACTGCAGCGATCCCAAGAAGAACGCTGGGCGGCGATTTCCGGTTGATATTGAGCTGCGTGGTGCTGGGCAAGGCAAGCGGAAAACGCTTATTCTAAAAGCCCGGCTTTTCCAGGCTTTCGCCAACTTTGCCATCTACATCTGGCGATTTCGCGAGCTGCGCACACTGTACATTCAGCTATTTACGAAAAGCTTCCAAGTGAGGCGGAAAACTGTGATCGACATGAGCTCAAACAATTTGACGCCTATAAAATAAAGATTAGGAAAGAAAATTCTCGAATTTTTAACATGACACCGTATTTCATAAAAGCCGGCCTCTTTCGATCAATCGAGGAAATCGGCACCTAAAAACTGATTTTCGTGTAATTTTGTAATGTAATGCTATACACAATTTTGAGCTAATGTATATTCATTGGTTACCCAGGGACGAGCAAGACGGGGGGAAGCACAAACTGTGAAGCAATCGCATGATCATCAAAAATTGACGATGAGGAAAGGAAGGAAGGAAGGGCAAACCAATTTGGCACATCGGGGCATGTTAGTAAGTTTAATGAAAGGGGGCTAGGAGATTGCGTAATGAAAATAAAGGATGGGACACGAATCTATTTTTGGGCAGAATTTGAGGGGGAAATATGGGTTCTTTGGCATTTCCGGGGGGGACTAAACTTTGTTTTTCTCAGATCCAATTTTGTGATACAAAAACGGGAGTGTTTTCAAATATTTTTACTCGCCCTAAACGCAAAAAACATATTTACCTAAATTTAAAATTATCGAGCTTTTCCAAGTTTTCCAAATGTTTCCATTTCAAATATAGCTAAACAAAATTTAATTATTGGAAGTTTCAAAAATTTTAAGTGTTCTATTACATTATCACCTGAATCCTCAATTCTAAACCTTGAATTCAATTCGACAAAATTCGAGTTTTACGAACATTCCGGGTCTTCGAAGCGTTTTTCTACTTGAAATACAGCTAAATTCGGCCAAAAAAAAACCAAAAAGATATTTTCTGACTTTACTGGAAGTATCTGGACGTCTAGGAAAATCCCCCCCCCCCCCGGAAACGCCAAAGAACCGCAATCAGTTCAAAGTGAATCACTCGTAGCACTGGGGTGAGAAAGTGGCGCGGACTCGCGCAAACTAGTTGACAAGATTTTGGTTAGACCGTTGTAGAGGTGTAGGGGTGTACGTCGAGTATCACGGGTTATAGATGTAAAGTGGGCAGGCAACGGGTACGGTATAAAGCCAACAACAACAACTGGGGGTGTTAGCGGGGGAATGGTGAGATCTTTGGGGTATGGAAAAGCATGTTTCAGTGGGTGGGGCAGGGCAACAACAAGTAATTGACAAAATTGCGGCGAAAATTCGGGCGATCATTCGGCATTCATGCGCTCCATGTACTCGACGATCTTCCCGATCGAGTGGCTGCTCTTTTTCGTACTCTGAAAAAAATATAGATTTGATATTGTCGAAATTAGTAATTTCATATGGCCGAAATTGATCATTTCGAAATTTAGAAAGACTAAATTTGTAATGCCGAAATTTGATGATAAGATTTCCGTATGCCGAAGTTTCATAACGTCGGAAATTTCAAAATACCGAATTCTGCATAACGTCGAAATTTCGAAATGCCGAATTTTCATAACGTACGTCTAAATTTCAAAATTTCGAAATGCCGAATTTTCATAAAGCCTACGTCTCAAAATCTTCTGTTTATCACGGCCAACTTTCTAAATTACAAAAACACCGACATTTGCCACAAACAAGTCTTTCGTGAACCCCCGGCTAAGACAAAAATTAAACCCGTACGAAATTTCCAGATTCTAAATTCTTACATTTAAAAAATACTAGGCATACTTCATTTACTAGGCAAAAACGTACCACAATCTTCATAAATTCCAGGAATCGATTGAGCTGCTCGATCATCGAGTCGAGGCGGCCGTTCGGCAGCATTTCGCGCACGCGGGCTGCGGCGTCCTAGAAAAGCAAATTTAATTACGCTAAAAATCAAATTTTATACCTCATTCTGTTGCAACAAACAGCCAACAAGCAGGGCCATGTAGGAGGCGATGACGCTGTCTTCCATATGGGCCGACGCCTTGTTCATCGCCACCTCGACGTGCTGCAGCATCTCGTGCTCGGTCATGTCCTCCAGCTGGTTTCGGTCGAGGCGGCCGTCGGTTCGGGCGCCATCCTCGTCTTCGTCGGGCTCTTCCTCGTTCACGTCCGGCTCCTCCATCATCAGATCGTTGTCGAGATCCTCGTCGACGGCTTTTGCCGCCTCCTCGTGCGCCAGGAACAACTGAAAAAAATGGAAATTTGTAAAAATTTGGACTGAAAATCAGCGGTTTGATAACAAATACGTGCCAAAACTCCTAATGGTTTTTAATAAAAGCACATATTGTGAACCGAAAATGCCTTCAAAATCATCGAATTTTTTGAAATCGATAAAAAGAAAAATTTAATAACTTTACAAGTACAAAAAATAATTTTGTTCAATAAACTCAGTTTTCACGCTGATATCGCAAAAAAAAAGTATAAAAACCTTGCACTGGCCATAATGAAAAGTGTATCCCAAGGAAAAAGGGGTTGCCACCCCCGAAATTGCACAAGAACCAGAAAAATAGTAATTACCTTTGTCAGCGCCTCCAGAACGGGCAGCTCGCACTCGGTCTTGGCGACGACATCGAAGATTTCGACCTTGTTGGCGATGATCTTGCGCCGATTGGAGGCGCAGCGCTCGACGAGGTTGACGAGGAGGGACGGCATCTAAAAATGAATGAATCTTTAAAATTTAGGTTTCAAGAATTACAGAATTCGTTTTAACAGTTTAAACGAAGCTCGAGAACTAAAAATTCTTCAACATTTTCAAAAATATCATAATCAAAATCATACCATGACGTGGACGTCAAATTTCTTCTCCTCGGAGGCGAATTTGGGGGCGAGGTAGGTGAAGGAGATGAGGCAGCGCTGGAGGAAGCCCTCGATTTGGCCGAGTTTCGTGCAGCAGAGTTCTAAAAGCAAAAAAATCGAAAATTACAGCCCTTTTGCTTACCGTTCTCGTGACTCAAATTCATCAACACGCGCGCCAGAATCGTGAGGTAGCCAATCTGCGACGTGGTGAACTCGGAATTTGGCGGGTGGCTGGCGATGACTTTGTGCTGGTATTCGAGGAATCTAAAGAAAGTGAAATTAAATAAATTTGTAGATCTTTTTAAATACAAAAATCTTCAACTACACAAAAATTAAAGCTCACTTTGCGCATGCATGTAGCAGCACCGAACCGCGATGGCTGACCAGGAAGGCCTGGTTCTTCTTGTGGTGGACGGTGCACTAAAAATCAATCTTGAAAACGCCAAATTTTTTGTCGTACCGTCTCCAGGATGCGGAAACAACGCTCCAGCGGCTGGAGAAGCTTCTGAGCGGCCGCGTCCGAGAGCTCTTCGCCGGAGATGCGCCTGACGAGCTTCTCGACTAAAATTACAATTTTTATGCGCACAAAAACCACTAACCAGTTGCCACGAGCCACTGCATCGTCCCGAGGTTCAGCAGCTCGGTTTTCACGGCCTCTTCGCTGTTTCGGGCCAACGCGTAGACGAGCGCTTCAAGGGTCAGGCTCGAGGGCTAAAAAAATCATAAAAAAAATGATGAAAAAACGATACCGTGATCTCGTTATCGTCAAAGTTGAAGACCATCTTCTGGCCGGCGAGCTCGTTATTTTTCACGTACGTCTTGAAGATGTCGCAGATCTAAACGAGAATTTTTCAAGAAAGTATTCAAGTTTAGGAGTCTTGAAAATCAGAAAGCAAACTGACGAAAGTCGTGAAAATTCACAAAAAATAATAATTATTTACCTGTGCGTGGTACTTGGCGTTCGTCGCATCGCGGGGCACTTGCTCGATTTTGAGCAGCGAGACCATCAAGCGCAGCGTGTTTGCATCGACTTTCACGGAAATCTGGTCCCGGCACATCAGATAGACGAGCGTGGCCGCGCAGAGGGCAAAGTTCTAAAACTTCAGTTTGTTGCAAGTCTTGGTTAAAAAATGCGACTTTTAATGTCGTGAGTTTACCGGAATTTAAAATTATATAAAATTTACCGGATCTGACGGCGCATCAAGTAGGGCGCGGAAAATCGAGCCGATCAGCCCCTTCGTTCGGATGAATTGGCGGAAATCGGAGGCTGTGCATTTCTTGGCGAGTGAGATGGCGCTGAAAAATTATACTTTTTAAGGTAAAAATATTATTCTATACGTTTTATACACGAACGTAAAGTAAACTACGAGAGCACGCGTTCGCAAAAAAAAACATCAAATTGCTCACCTCAAACATTTCGTATTCACAGTGGCCTTGGGGTCGCCCAACGAAGTGAGGATGTAGGTGAGATCTTGCTTGTAGTGATCCTGCTCTCCGATCTCCAGGCATTGATGCGCGTCTTTGACGTTTCGCACGCGTTGTTTGTAGATTGGGACAGCTGTCTGGAAAGCACACAAGAATAAAATCAGTCAAAAACCATGATCCTACCCTTCCGAATAATCCGGTCGGAGCAGTCGTTGGCACCGGAGCCGGTTGCTGGCGCGAAGTCTCGACGGGCTTTTCAGCTTCTTCATCTGAGCCGTCGCCAGCCGACCACACGTGACGGTAGACTGGGCGTGCTTCTTTTTTCGGCAAAATGCGAGCGAGCGCTGGTTCTAAAAAGAATTAATAAATTACTGGCTCTTTTAATTTCATTTGTTTTAATACTATTTTGCTATTTTTCGATAGTGAAAAGCTTCAATAGTTTTATTAAACCAAAAAGAACTTTGCGATCCTGCGGTCCCGACGCGCTTTTTTTGGGCAACAAATCAAAATTTAAACGATTTTCCGTTGTTTTAACGAATGCTTCCCACGTCTATGAAACCGGGTTTCAATTTTTTAATTTTCACCTTCGGGCGATTTTGCACGTTTCGGAGCGGGTGGTTGCACGATTTCCTCCTCGTCTTCGCCGAAATCGAAGTCGTCGACCCGGGGGTGTTTTCCAGGGCGTGCTTTCACCTCCTCCCCGTCCATCGTCACGTCATCATCAGAAGCATCACCGGATCCGGAAGCCGGGGACTGAAAAAGTAATAATAAACTGAAAAATCCAACAAACTCACATTGTCAATGTTCATATCGCCTCCATCCGTCGACGTGGATTCCGGCAAGCTAACCGGCGGGGACATCATTTTCTGCTCTGCTGAAAAAAGCAACATAAATCAAAGCTACTCGGGAATTCCTACCCGGCGGATTGGAAGAAGCTGATGAAGACGGAGCATCCGAGACGACCGAGGGCAGTGCATTGTCCTCATCAACCGGAAACGGACGGGGCGCGCGTCTTGGAGGTCTGGAGAACAAAATTGTATCAAAAACAAGCCGTGATCCTTACGGTTTCGAGAAAACGGCGTCGAAGAGCGAGGCGGACGTGCTGTCGTTGCCGGCGCTGCCGAACCCGCGGGCTTGCCTGCCGCGTGAGGAGGCCATCCTGAAAAGGGAAGAAATTCATAATTTGGGGAACGAAGACGCAGGAAAAAGAGAGCAAGATTGAAAGAATTTAAGCTGGAAAACCGGTACGATGGCCATATCAAGATACTAAGCTATCACACTAAACAAGTTGACCGCATTCTTCACGATTTCGTAAATCCTACTTTCTTTTGATGCATAGATTTTTTTTGCTGAAATCAAAGATAGAACAAAAAAAGTTGAAAAAATTAACTGAAAATTGTAGAATCACTAGAGTAAGCTAATTATCCAAAAGAACCACGCATTTACCTTTGCTAAATTAATTAAGATTGCTAATTTCCGAAATGCCCTTTGAAAATCCCCGTTGACCTTGAGTTTTTCGCAACCGCGGACTCTTTTCCCTCAAAATCCGGCCGGCCGTCACCGGCTATAGCGTGCCCTTGCCTCGCCCAACCGTACCCCGGCGGTTGTCATAGGAATGGGGAGGGGCTGGCTAGCAGCCAACGGCGTGGTGTTACGTCGGAAAAGCGCGCCAAACCAATAGCCATTGTAGCGGCTCGTCATTTTTCGAAAATGTTGCAACTTTCGTCACTCGAAATTCGCAAATTCCGGAAATCGCCTCACTTTTATTTTAGTCTAATCGAAAGGCCACGACTTTTCTTTCAAATGAAAATTTCGAAACAGGTGTTTTGTTATTTCTTTGCGATTTGGAGTGGAAATAACGAAGTTAGATTTTTTTACTTTTTGAAAACCACGAAAATTGAAAAATCCTAGTGTTCGTAAAAGTTGACAAAATTCCAGGGCCACGCGCCGCTCCGGTGCGACAAAATCCGAAATTTGTTGTCATGTGTAGTGAATTCTCGCAGCGGAAATACCGTAACCGGGTGGTGGTCTGTCTTTCCGAGGAATTTTTAGAAGCGCATCCGAAGCTTTTTGTGCGTTCGCGATGCTACTTTCTAATTTGCAAGAATCTCTGCCTTTTTCCTGATTATAATCCCGCTCAAAAAGTTTTACAAACTCTTAACGCACTAATCCTATGATTATCGCATCAGCGATCTGTTATCCCTCTAATGCGCGCCGTTCTGATTACCTTCCCGCCATTTCTTTGCCCGCGGCCTGGGATTTGAATAGGGCGGGGCGTTGGGCAGCCCAGGGGTCACGCACCTCTGGCGCGTCCCGACACCTCCCAACAAGCGATCCAATCAGTTGTTGCTTTTTTTGGCGAGCTAACTACCTCAATTGTTTGGCTTTCGGCCACTTTTTTCGAAACATATTTTCATTTCACTGAACATGCAAAGTTTTTTAACCTTTCAATTTTCAGAAACAAAATGGCTGGAGGCAAAGGAAAGGCCGGCAAGGATTCGGGCAAGGCCAAGTCGAAGGTGATCTCGCGCTCCGCACGCGCCGGACTCCAGTTCCCCGTCGGGCGTATCCACCGCTTCCTGAAGCAGAAGACCACCAGCTCGGGACGTGTCGGAGCCACCGCTGCTGTCTACAGGTACTGATTTATTTCCTTGATTTTTTGTCAGCGGCTTTTGTTCTTGCCTAGAAAATTTGGCTTCAGTTAGGCCCATTTCTGCTTTTGCTTCGTTCTAATCTCCCTTTTTAGTGCTGCCATCCTGGAATACCTGACCGCCGAGGTGCTCGAGTTGGCCGGTAACGCCTCGAAGGATCTGAAGGTGAAGCGTATCACCCCCCGCCATCTCCATCTCGCCATCCGTGGAGACGAAGAGCTCGACACGTTGATCAAGGCCACCATCGCCGGCGGAGGTAACGTTTATAGTTTTTGGTGTTGCGCTTTCACCCTGTTGCTTCATACTAATTTCCTCTTTTAGGTGTCATCCCGCACATCCATCGTTACCTGATGTCCAAGAAGGGACAACAGCCCGCTCCTGGCGGAGCCGCCCCGGGCCAGAAGCCGTCGCAGGCCTAAATCTCCAGCGTGCCCAGCACGTACAGCTACACCAACCCACTGCCGACCCCTTCTTTTTGCCCCCATACATTCACTATTTACAATTGCCCCGTCCCCCGATTCCATGCTACGTGCCTATCGCCCTCTATTTCAACTTTTTACGTTGCAATACATTTTGTATTTACCGAGACGATCTCATCTTTTATTCAAAATTTTTCATTAATAAAACGTTGTCAAGATCCACGCGCACGGTATGGTATGCATGCATCACTGGGTTTTACTATTTATTGCAAGCGGTTGCCGATTCGGCTGAGATCAAGGTTGTATGGGCGTAGCTTCCGGGTGCCGTTAGAATTTGGGACTTCCATCAGACCGGGTTGTGTTGAAAATAGCTAGGGAAGTAGGAATCGTAAGCAATAGCGTCTACACTTACTTTTGACGATGTGGAGCTTTTCAATCGATAATATAAAATCCAAAGGCTGACGAAAGGGAGTAGGATCAATGTGTACATCACGATCAGGCGATCACCAACAATATTAATAATTGACTCGTCCATATTGGGGGAACGGAGAAGCGAACGGCCTCCCCTCGATAAAGATCTTCACGTACTTGGGCGGGTCTCGCGTGTGACCGAGGTTTTTGCGTTTGAAAAGGGGGAGGTTGAGGGAATCTACAGGAAGTTGAACGGATCGATGGTTTCCGGTCAACTATACAAGGAAGGTGAAGTTGTTGCTGATGTTTTAGCGGGTTTTAAGGAAGTGCTGCACATTTCATTGTAGGCTCGCTAACCGGTTTTACGGCGCCAATTGTGCATTATCATTTTAAAACAAGGCTTTTCACCGCTTCTAGTTTAAAAACTTTCAGAATAAAGTTATTTAGAACCGAAACGTTGACTAAACGAGCTTTGTGTTTCAGTTTGAGCGCTTTCAGAAATTGGGAAAGAAACTTCAATGCGCTTTTCAACTCTAAAAATTTTCCAGAAAGGGTCTACTCTGTCTTTTTTGCGTCACAGTTAAAGAATAAATTTATTCAGAACCACAACCATGTGGATTAAACGCGGGGATCGCTTAAAATTATAAGAATGTGGTGGCAAGTGAAAGTCTTAAAAGATCACTCCTTGCTGAAATTCTCAGGATAGACCCCTAAATCCTCAGTCTAGATATATTTCGGTATAAAAATCACATGTTTTTTGCAAAGTGAACACAACAGTGGAGACGTGGAATGGGGGATGCTTTTTTGTAAGTAGCTTGGCAAGAGGCGAGAGTACTTTTAGATAACATTTTCGGTGCAATGTAATAAAGTTAAAGAGATCCGTTATCGGAAAATATTAAAGGGTTTAGGTTATAATTAAAATCAAAAATAAATTATTGCGATTTCAGGAGCATTTCCTCGAACAGCGAGATCAGGTTGTCGAGCCCGTGCGTGTAGTTCTCGTCGACCATCTCGTTGGCAGGGTAGACGTGACCGAAATCTGGAAATTTATGCTAGAGTTAAATCGCGCATATATTTAATGAATTTTGGATATGTTTGAGAGGTATTTCGTTTCTCGTTACCATCTTTTTAGTTTTATTTGATCCGAATTTTCTTTAAATATAGGCTAGGCGTCAGTCGGAATTTTGCAGACACACGCTAAAATTGCTGTTTGTCGCGTAATATCTTTGGCAAAATATTTCAAAAAAGCCGAGAATCAATTTCCGTTCAATTTTCCCTTACCAATCATCCTCACGTCCGGGTTGACCGGTTGCGCGGGGTCGGTTTCGAAGATGAACAGCAACGACGAGGCGAAAAAGTGGAAGATGCGCTGCTGGGCGAACCATTCGCGGAAGAGGGTGGCTCTGAATTAATGAATATAAGATTTTATACAAATAAGGCAAAAAGTAACTTATTAACACGCTGCAGCTTTTTGCCACGTTTTTCACCATTTAATTTTTTTAAGCGTACGGTTTTCAATAAAAAAAGCTTTAGAATTTATTTTGTGACCTTTCGGCCGCTTTTTCGAAGTTTTCCTTCCTAAGTTTATAAAATACATTTTCTTCTTCTGGGTTTTTCTATTAAAAACAGTTTTTTATTTTATTGTACATAAGTTCTAGTATTTTTAGACTCACTTTCTCAAAATATGCGGCACGGCTTCCGGGCGGCATTGGAAGAATTCGTAAAGAGCCTGGCCGATGTTCGTCTCGTCCTTGCTCTTCCCCCAATCCCTGTCCTTGATCTCCACCGTCCCGTCTTCTTTGTGAAGCTAAAAGAAATACATTACTTCCTTCAGAAAAGTAAGGTAATTACTTGATCTTTACCAAAACCCACCCGGTAGCCGAGAATCCGGAAGCCAAGCGATCGCTGGGGCGGGTATTTTTCGGTCTCGGATTTGATCTGAAGTTTTGAGTCAAATTTTTTTAGTAGAAATTGGTTTTTTTGGTAATAAATGATGTTTTAAAAACAGGAGACAAGCAATAAGGCATAGAAATCGAGTTTTTATACCTTTTTCTCGCTAGCGTCCGGATCGTAGGTGACACGACCCATTTTGATATCCATAATCGCTGGCCGGGTGTAGCCGAAGGTTAGATCGTCGAGAATCAGGAATTCCTAAATGTATTTTAGGAATTCTAATGCTAAAATTCACTAAAAATTTTATTAAATTTTGACTAACTCTGGAAACGCGATAATTTGGGCGGATTTTTCGTAATTTTAAATTTTTGTAAGGAATTTTCGTTGCTTTTTCTGCTATAAGTTTTTCAATTCCATGAGTTAACAAACTATAGCTTTAAATATCTAGTTTGATAATTTTATCATGATTTTCTCAATATTTACATGATCCTGCCCGCCGATCGGGACCTGCTTCAACCCGTAAAATCTGGGCACGCCGCCATCGGCGATGAACCGCGCCAAGTTGATTTCTTCTTGATTGGTGATGCTAAAATGGATTTAATTAATTTAATTAGTGCATTGTTCTAACCGTATTTAGCTTTTGTATTTTTAACGCTAATGAGTAGAAAATGGCCGAGGCTAAATACCTATCACAGGGAAACGGCTCTCCGTTGTCTTCCAGCGGGTCGTAGTCATCCGAAAACGTTCGGTTGAGGAGCTGGTAGAAGCGGATCTGAAAGGAGGTCCTGATTGGTATTCTTTTCGATAGATCTCAGCGAAATACAGTAGCTAGAAAATTAATTATCCATTTTTTGATTATTCAAATTCCCTCTTTTCTTCAAATCTTTTTATTATTCTTGGTTAATTGCAAGAGCATCTTCCGGAAAACTGAAAAAAAGGTTTTTGAAGTAAATTTCGGTAATTGTTGTAACCCGACGGAGCGCGTAATAGCGGAAAAAGCTATATTGGGTCTGCCCTGAGTATTTTTTTAACCATTTAAGGTTTATCTGGTCCCCTAATGAAGGTAAAAACTGATTTTAAAGCCGGTCCCGTGCTAAAATTCCGCAATTGCCTTAAATACGCTCATATTTTCTGGCCCAAAAAGACGGTTTTTTTCTGGTACCACATACCATTAGAAGTGGGCCTTACTAAAACCCAATTACAGCAGATTTCACGAGTTCCTCTAGACACTCTCTGGAGGAGGTTTTCCAACGTAATTTAGCACAGAAAAATATTTCTACAGAAATTCTGTCCATCGGGTGCTAGTTCTAGTTAGTTCTAGTTTTTCCGGTATTTGGAAAGTTTCGAACTTGTAACCACTGAGACATCAAATAAAATTTGTTCTTTAAAATTTAAACAATTCACACAAGAGTCTTGTGGCGTCCCCATCCCAAGCAATGGCTTGCCTCTATGGCCTAATGGATAGCTTCCAGGCCTTCCGGGTTCGACCCCCGCCCGCGTCCTGGTTTTTGCTTTTTGAGCCTCGAAAAGGTTGGGTATCCCTTTAAGGCCGGTCCCTGCCTCGATTCCAAAACTTTCCTATCAACACCCCCCTTATTTTCGAGGGTTGCCCAATCATACGGTGGATGGGTGGGTGGTCTTGCGCAACCCAAGGGGACACATGCCCTGGGAGAGTCTTTAGCAAGGGAGTTAGAGCGTGGAAGTGTGATATCCTGGCGGACAGACAGACAGACAGCAAGACAGACAGTCAGAAAACAGACAGAAGGAAGACAAGAAGGTACAGATAGCACGTTGCGTAACCGCCCCCGGCCGGGTCGTGTCACCCACTTCCGATGTCTTGACTTGGGCTGAGGACGAGGACAAGTGGCCTTGCTCCCGGATCATCCAGAAGATTAGGTTCCAAATTTTGACCTTTCGGGTGATTAGCGGAGATCATTTGGGAATGATATGGAGAATGGGGAGATAAGCGCGAGGACTACGGTAAGTTGCTAGCGTAGCTAGCTGGTAGCTACCGTAATCCGATCTGGATAACTTTGAATTTAAAAGATAAAAATGCGTCGATTGAACACAATTTTATTGTTTGTAAAAGTCCACAAATGCCTAGTAATCTAATAGTAAATATTGCAATAGTTTGCAAACTTTACGCGTGAAAAACTACCGAAAAACGTTTTAAATAGAATTTGGATCGGAAATCGTTCGATTTTGGTAAAGGTAGATTTTTTTACTTCGACTTGCGAAGCTTTTGAGTTTACTGTGTTAAAAAATACCGTAATAACGCCGCCTCTTTCCGCTAGAAAAATTAGATACTAAAGCAAAAAAGAGTTTTCCTGAGCCCGACTCCCCCCGATAATACAAAAGCACCTAATTTCGGAAACTCGGAGATTTAGACGCCATTTTTCTACGATCTAGCCGATTCGACATTTCGAACAAAACTTCCTAGCTACGATATCTCGCAGAAATATTATGTTTTTTTTAGGTTACTATTAAGGCCGTCCCTAAAAATCTCCATGCCAAATTCTAGATCCCGGCCTTGACCACCAGTCGAATATTCAAATCCACCCCTAACAGCCTGCCCAAACTTTTGATCGGATCTGCCAGCCCGCGGGTGCCAATTAGGCACGCGGGATACCGTAACCCCGGGGAAGCAGTTGCACAACACCCATTCCCAATTACCGTCTATTAGGGCCAAACTAATACGAGGAGATGCGCCACACTTTTCCGATGCGCAACTCTTGGTGGGAACATGCGCCGGGTGGGCTGGAAGCTCAAGTTACTAGGTTATGGGGTTACGGTAGGTAGGATACGGTTCAAAAATCGCTGATTTTGGGACAGTAGTTTGGCGCATCAATTGGTTACTACAGCTTGAAAACAAAAATCTCAAACATTGCCTAGATAAAATGAAACATGCAAAACTAGCGCTAATTGGACTTGAGAGATTCGATTGTTGAACGGGGTACTGTAGCGTCAAAGGACCTCTTCAGGGTTTTTCAGGGCAACGGAAGGTCCCATGATGTGTATTTTTATAAGCTTATGGCTTCAATTTAAAAAGCAATACTGTAGTGTCGAAAAATCATTAAGTTAAGATTTGCATTTTACCTCGCAATCTCCGCGCTTCCCGGATTGTCGCAGTTTCAGGATGAATTCGGAGCCCTTCTCTTTCAGAAAACCTAAAATATTTCTTTTAGTATTCATGCCCTTCGATCCCTTCATTAAGGAAAGTACAGGGTGTCCCAAAAAAAATCGACCCCCCTCTAGCGGACCGCAGAAAGCTCGGATCGGAATGATTTTCACACCATTCGAAAGCCCTTCAAACGGTGAGAAAACAAGCGCCTTTGGTTTTCCAAAAAATTTTAGCCTTCGCTCGATATTCAATGATTTCTGTAAAAAGCGTAAAACCAGCATCGTCCTGTTTGCTTTAGCAAGCAATTAACATGCCGATTTTACATAAAATCTGCAGTTTTCATCGATTTTGGCCCTAAATTTAATGAATTAAAATTCCCATATTGAAAAACGAAAAGTGCTTGTTTTCTCGCCTTTTCGAGTGCTTTCGATAGATATCTAAATCGTCAAAATCGGACATGACTGCGGCCCGCTAGAGGGGGGTCGATTTTTTTTTTTGGGATTTTTTGGGCTCAATTTCCATCCAATTTCTGCCGGTCCCTTTTCCCCGTTGCACCACCGTAACCTCGACCCCAGCGCCACACCCTTTCCCAAACATTGCCCCCGGCTAAATGGCACCCATTTGGTTTTAGGGCGAGAGAGAGAGGGAGACAGAGAGAGAGACAGCGATAGGAAGCGAAACCAAGCTTTTGTTGCCCATATTGGCACAGCTGAATGCAAAAGCTGGGAGTGGCTCCATAGCAGTTTTGTGTGGGTGGGTGGATGGGTAAATATTGATGAATGGGAGAGGGTTTTCAAAATTGGCATCTGTTCTCGGTTTTAAACTAAACTAGAGAGAAGAGAGAGTGAGAGAGAGAGAAAAGTGAGAGAGAAAGTGAGAGAGAGCTCGAGCGAGAGAGAGAAAGAGAGAGAGAGAGAGAGTGAGGGAGATAGAGTTAGAGCTAGAGAGAGCGAGAGATGAAACATAGAAAAAACGTAGCTAGTTTTAGAATCCGGCCAAACACGGAGTACTAGAAGATTTTCTATTCCAAAAATTCCTTTTTGCACGTCTGTATGTGAAATCTACAGATTTTTTAACCTCTCTGCCTTCTCAATCCCTTTAAAAAGCAGATTTTGTGCATTCAAAGAAATTTTTTAAGCGTCTTCGTTCAGCTACCCTAATTACGTTTCATTTTCATGACATTCCAGTCAACCCCCAAATTATGTACTCGAATGCTAGGATGGAAGATACTTGACGTGTTCCCGCTGCCCCCAGGCCATATTTGCCAGAGGATT
The DNA here is from genome assembly GCA_958295435.1 of Mesorhabditis spiculigera. Lineage (NCBI taxonomy): Eukaryota > Metazoa > Nematoda > Chromadorea > Rhabditida > Rhabditidae > Mesorhabditis > Mesorhabditis spiculigera. Next base: position 1,264,631 of record CATQJA010002647.1, on the reverse strand, counting down.
ACCACCTGTACGCCACATCCGGCGAGACCGTATGCAAATGAGGATAGCTGAGAATAAGGCGCACCCACTTGGCCCCACGTCAAGTGCCCGCCACCAACAAAAACGCCCATTATCCCGTTTTGGGTGACGGCATGGCTTTTGATATTTGAACTAACTTTTGGGGGGTCTATTTGGTTAACTGGGAGTGATATCCTGGATGGGTCAAGTGGGTGGAAGTTCGCAAGGTATGGCTGATGATATAGCTAGCGGCTTAAGGTTTGAATCTGGAGACAGGGAGAGAGAAAGAAAGAGATAGAGAGAGAGAGAGAGAGAGAGAGAGAGAGAGTGAGAGAGCTAGAGAGAATTTGCCAGCATAATGTTGAAAATCATGATGTCGAAATTCAGAATGTCGTAATTTTTTGCGAATCGTGGTTTTTTCGGGAAAATTAACTTCTGTCATTTTGGGATTCTGGTTTTCGACATTATGATTTTCGCAGAAACCCGAGCGACAGAGAGAGAGAGAGAGAGAGAGAGAGAGAAAAGAGAATGTGAGAGATATAGCGAATGAGAGTGGGTGTGAGAGAGAGAGAGTAAACGAACCACTTCGATTTTTCGATTTTTATCCCTTGTCTTTTTATATGTTTTTCATCTTTTAGCTTTTTTAACTTCTTAGCCAGCTTTACAGCGCGGGGTAAGCTAGCAAAGTCTCCTTTGGAATCTTTCTTTTTGCTGGGCTAGCTAGCAGAGAGAATTTGGAAAAGTTTTCACTAACCAATTTCTCGGACGCCATTCTTCACAACAGACGGATGATGGCCGGCGATCTGCTCCTGGAACCACTCATACTTGGGCGGAATCTCGTGCTGGGCCGGGTTGCTCGGCTCGCCGCTCATGGGCACGACGTCTAGAAATTGACACTATAGAAAGAAATATTAACAAAAAAAAGAAATAGATGTAAAAACGAAAAATTGCAAGAAGAAAAAAAGCTAAAACGTGACGCGTAGTAGGAAAGGGCCAAGGATCAAGAGGCGAAATTAAATTTTAGGCTTGAGTACTCGAAAAATCAACGAATTTGGATTTTTTTGCCCTCGGAATTTCTATAGTTTTTTTTAATTGATTTTGATTTAATTGGAATGTTTTAATTCTATTTTCCGGATTAATAATAGCAAGGGGGTACGTTCCGAAAGCTGCTGACTATATTTTAGCTTTTCGTTTTTCGTTCCGAACCAACAAAAAGCGATGGTGGAACTTATGTGCAAACCCTTCCCACTCACCCGCAAAATTCTATTATTTGCTTTATCGAATTGAGGTGCGCAAATTGGAATTGGTTAGCTCTTGAATGCGTGAAATTGGCCAACTATGTAGCTAACCGCAACTCGGTAATAAATCCGAAATCGACCCCCCCGCCCGCCCCCCCCCTGGACGGGTCGGAAATTGGAAGAAGGCGGCGGTCAAGCCGCCGCCTTCCTGGAAGATAAGAAAAAAGGCTATGTTTTTGACGCAATAGGCTGGAAGCGCCGCCGGAAATTGGGGTGGTTTTTCGGGGAAAGGATTTACACGAACGGTTTGCTCATGCTTTCCGGACGGCTTCGCAATAGAATTTTCGATTATGGGCTGAAAGCAGCCAAGCCAAGTAGCAAAAATCTATGTAGTTTTTCAAAACCACTTGAATACTACAAAAATTTTGTATTTTGTAACTGAAAGCGCCGTCTAGTCGATAAATATAAATTTCATGCGGCGCCCCCGCCGAAAATCTGAGAACCAAATACATGGTTGGGCTCAAAATAGCGTGGGCGGCCTTCAAAGCACTTTTTTGAGTCCTTGATCGTTTCTTTTGTTGATTGAACTTGCTATTAAAGAACTTGAAAGCAAGTTTAAGGAATTGAAGTTGTAGAAAAAGCAACAAATTTCCGGAAAAAATCAGGCAAATTGGTGAAAGGGTGGGTTCTTATCAGTACTGCTCTTTCGCCGAATTTACGGCAACATTCTATTCAAGCAATTAAAGGGATTAGGAAAGGAGAAAATCAACGCCATGAGTCTACTAGGTCTCGACAGCTACGTCACAGACCAAAAGACGCATTCAAGCGCAAGTGTCTTGACCAGCTACTCCAACTGCTTCAAGGCATCGTTTCGATCAAGGGAGATACTCCGAAAGAGAAAAGAACATGCTTGGAAAAACAAATAGAAAAACCGGCAATTTCCAAAGAAAGGAGGAAGCAGATTTTTCCGAGAAATTTTAAAATGCTCTTAGCTTTCCTATTGAAGTTTAATTAATTTTTTTATACGTCAACGTGGCAGTAAATTGCATAGCACAGAAAATTTTGTCGCAAAAATAAGCAAAGGCAAAAAACGAAAAAATAAATGTTTTAAAATTTAAAATATAACTCCAGGCCAAATTAAAGCTCCGTAAGAACTAAACAACAAGAAAACCAGTAATTCCCAAACATCAGCCAGGAAACGTGGGGGTAGGAATCACATTTGCCCCGTGTGCTTTTTGTGGCTCAACCGCGAGACCGGGGATTGCTGAAAAGACAAACAGGCCAGAGCGCGCGGTCGAAATAATGGTCGGCCAAGCTGACTCATCATCGGGCAAGAGGGGAGAACGGAAAACGGACGCGAAAGAGCCCCGGCCATGCCAAATGCCAAAAACACGTCATGTAATGGGGATAGAGGGCGAAATAATGGATTTTCCAGGAAACGCCAAATTACGAACGAGCGGAAAGGGCATAATTATGACGATAGCGGATTTCGGGGTTAGCGGGCGTAGCCCGCTAACCCCTTTTGGTTTGAGGTACCCCCCCATACGACTCTTTTGAGGTCCTTTTCCGGATTTAAAAAAGAACGACGCATCCAATCGCAAAACTGAATACACCATCGGAACCGGCGACACTTTTTACATACTATAAGCTTTTAAAATTTGAAAAAAAGTTAAATTTAGAATTTTAACAGCCGATTTAAATTGCGTTTCGAGGGGGGGGGGTCTGCGTTTGTATGTATGTGTGTGTGTATGTACGCAAAACCTTTGTAGTCGTCAAAAAGTGCCTTCCCACCATCCGTTTGGGCTGAAATTTTGCACAGTTATTGGGTGAGTGATAATCTCGGACCGCAAGAAGAGTTTTTTTCAAAATAGGCTTTTAAAAAATTTCTATTTAATTTTTAAGTTTAGAAGCTAAATTGCGGCCAAAACAAGGGTTAGTGATGTCCGTTTGGGCTGAAATTTTGCTCAAATATGCATTAAACCATGCCGGAATAAGTAAAGAAGAAACTGCATCGAAAGAATGCTTCTTCTCTGAGATAATATAACTTTAAACCTTTGCCATACGGGGCGCCACCCTCCCCTTTGGCGGCCCCAGTCCCGAGTCAGGGCGGGCGGGTCTAGCTTCCCCAAGAGAGGCCTCCAGTCTCCCCGTTGGCCTAGTGGTTAGCACGCTGTACTGGAAGACTTGGCTCCCGAGTTCGAACCCCGCCCAAAGTCCTGGTTTTTGCCGATTGGGCCCCGTGCTTCCTGATGGTTTCTGGTGCCTTCACAAAGCGCCGCAGGCAAATTTTTTTGAAGTTTTGCGTACAAGGGTTCATCTGAATAAGTATTCCTTGGCTTATTTTACGATCTTAGCAATAAGATTGAGGCAAAAAGGGCTAAATTCTCTCTAAGGCTAAAAAGAGTCTTTTTAAAAAAGGGCTGCTTTTGGTTTTCGCAAAAGAGAGATTCTCGTTGGCAACAAAAAGAGCTAAATTCCTTTAAAACTCTTAAAAATGCCACAAAATGTGGGATCAACCAAAAGTTGCTGGCACCTTATTAAAATGGACAGATCTAGTTTCTAGCGGTTTCGGCTTGCAAATAATTTCTGTATTATGATCTATTTGCACTTTCTTGAAATTAATCTGTGGACCTGACCTGTGATCTGGGATGGTACCGAGTTTATTAAGGTTTTAAATAGCCAGCAACTTTTTGTTGTTCCCGCATTTTGTGGCATTTGTAAGAGTTTTAAAGGAATTTAGCTCTTTTTGTTGCCACGAGAATTCCTCTCTTTTTGCGAAAACCAAAAGCAGCCCTTTTTTAAAAAGACTCTTTTTAGCCTTAGAGATTAGGTATTTATTAAGGCATTCATTGAGAGACAGAGAGAGAAAGAGTGCGAGCGAAAGAGAGAGAGAGAGAGAGAGAGAGAGAGATAGAGAGAGAGAAACAAGGAGTGCGGGAGAGAGAGAGAGCGAGCGACCGATAGCTAAAATTATGTTGCTTTCAGCGCTTTTTTTCTTCATTCGTACTAGAATTTTAGCGGGTTGGGGGGGTTAGCAGGAAATCCAGAATATTTTTTTGATTCATAGTGTTTTATTAAAGCGTTTATCGCAGTTTTTATTAAATGAATCCGAAAAATGACATTTTTCATAATTTTCCATGCTAATTTTCTAAAATAAAGACGGCGGAAAAGGTTATACACTCTGTGGAAAAACTATGAGACCAGTCGTTTTTCGGCTATAACTTTTCCCCGAATCAAGCAACCATGTTGATATTTATGATTTAGGCTTTCTTTGGTATAAGAAACCTGCATGGAAAAACTGAAGCGGATCCGATACGCGCAAGGTAGTGTTTCGGAAAATTGACCACCTGAAGTTGTAGAAAAACTATGAGACCACTTTTTGTATTGGACTCTAAGAGTTTCCCTTGGTCTTTCCCTCCTCTGTTTTTTATGGAAAACGTTTAATTTAGCCCAAAACTATACGTTTTCGTCATTGGTTATGTTTTTGCTAGCCATATAAATTTTTCCAAAAAATCGATTTTTACATAGAAATTAGCTTTTATTGAAATTTCTCTGCCAAATAAATTGTATTTCAAAATTTAAGAAATACCATCCTAAAGAGCACGACTTAACGCACATTTTGGTATACAAAACTTTTTCGGCAGAGGCCCAATAAGCAATATTTCGCACTTGCAATTTGTGATTCTGCGGCTCTTTGTTAAAATGCCAAGCAAATGGATGGCAACCTCGAGGACTTCCCACATCGACGTGTAGTTTCCCCATTCCGGCCTGTATAGTCAAGTGGTGCCTACCAAAATGTGCGTTAAGTCGTGCTCTTTAGGATGGCATTTCTTAAATTTTGAAATACAATTTATTTGGCAGAGAAATTTTATTAAAAGCTAATTTCTATGTAAAAATCGATTTTTTGGAAAAAATTTATATGGCTAGCAAAAACATAACCAATGACGAAAACGTATAGTTTTGGGCTAAATTAAACGTTTTCCATAAAAAACAGAGGAGGGAAAGACCAAGGGAAACTCTTAGAGTCCAATACAAAAAGTGGTCTCATAGTTTTTCTACAACTTCAGGTGGTCAATTTTCCGAAACACTACCTTGCGCGTATCGGATCCGCTTCAGTTTTTCCATGCACATTTCTTATACCAAAGAAAGCCTAAATCATAAATATCAACATGGTTGCTTGATTCGGGGAAAAGTTATAGCCGAAAAACGACTGGTCTCATAGTTTTTCCACAGAGTGTATAAATACTTTGGTTTCCTAATTAACAAAGCTACCATTAATCGGCCAACCTATTCCCGAAGTTTTTTGCGGGAAAACAGTTGCATTAATGACGCCGGAAATGAGCCTGCCCCCCATCCCGTGGTGCTCTATTTTCGGCTGCACCCACGCCGGTGAAGCCCGTAAAAAGACCCGATACCCGAGTAAAATTCTGGTTTCACCGGCAAAAGTCACCTGCCGCCCCCTCACCCACCCACGAATCTAATTTCGGCAAAAATTGTCGTAAATACGGGCGAACGAATCTAAGAATTGTACCCCTCGGGATTCACGTGGTTTTGGAAGTGATGCAAGAAATCAGGGCTTCTTCTTTGGAGGGGCCAAGAACGAAAGAAAAATAGAAATCTTAAAAGTCACTGTGGGAGCCTGAAAATGTGATTGGCTTCGTCATGGGATGCTTGTTAAGCCTAAAAAGGCCATGAAGTGGAAACACCTGGGGATTCGCAGGAAAAATACGAAAATAAAATCTACTGATTGCATTCATGACGAATCTCAGGTTTGCTAGTAGAAACCAGAACTTGGACTCTCGAAAAGGCGCAAAGACTAACAAGGGGACCACCTAAGGTCAAGGTGGCGTTTCGTTATGGGACCCAGCTTGTTTTGTGCAGAATTTTTTGCTGATGCCGAACCCGCTTTCATTTTTTTTGTCCCGTAAGTGATCGTCGATAGGTAGTAGCGCACTAATGAAATACACCAATCGAATCAGAAAAAAATTCTCTACAAGATAGGCTATTAAAAATCGAATGCCCTATGAAAATAAAAAAGTTGGGCATCGTGACAGATGACTTCCCGCGGGATTCCACCTTAAAATCGCTATAACTTTTTAAATTGGGCAATTTAGCAAAAAATTGAAAGCGGGTTCCGAATCAGCAAAAATTTTACACAAAATAGGCTGGGTCCCATAACGAAAAGCCACCTTGACCTTAGGTGGTTCCCTTGTAAGGGTCCTCTCGCATTATCGGGGGGCAAACCAAGATTTCAATAAAAAGTAAAAGTCGGAAAATATGCCTTCGAACTGTCTCAAAATACAATTCATGTCACGGACTTATGAACGTATTTAGTTGCGTTAACAACATCTTAGTGGTCACTTACGATCTGCACATCAAAACCAGCAAAACATTCCGACTCGAAAGTACTATTAAAGTTCGCCGCCCTGACGTTCAAAGCACTGCATATGACCCGAAAAGCTTGTAACCCTCAATTTCGCGCATTCTTGTTTTCTAGCTTGAGTGGCAATTACCGTAATTATTAGCCACTAAGCAACCACGGACTTAATTACCCGGAATTATAACGACAGTTCCTCAATTCACAGGTGGAAATTAGCGACAAAGTAGAGTAAGCGGAAGTCGCCCAAATTCCGTCAAAATAAGGAAGTATCTTTCGCTCTCTCCGCTCTCTCGCTCTCTCGCTCTCTCTCTCGCTCTCTCTCCCTCGCTATCTCTCCCGCTCTCTCCCGCTCTCTCTCTCGTTCGCTCTCTCCTCTCTCGCTCCTCTCTCTCTCGCTATCTCTCCCGCTCTCATTCCCGCTCTCTCCTCACTCTCGCTCTCTCGATCTCTCTCTCGCTCTCACGCTCTCTCTCCCTCTCTCTCTCTCTCCTCCTCTCTCTCTCCTCTCTCTCTCTCTCTCTCTCTCTCTGTCTCTCTCACAATTTTCAAACAGTTGAACTTCAACCACAGTAGACTGCTGGCTTCATGAACCCATTTTTTAAAAACAAACAATTGATTTTTAAAAATTACTTTATTAACATTGCACAAATTAAAAAAAATACAAAAAACACAATTACAAAAATGAGAGCATCAAAAAAAGAATACCGTATATCGCACATTTTCGATAAAGGTGAGAAAAGCAAGATATCGAGTGAAAAGCATTGCCAAGGTTTTTAGCGTTCGGATTACGGTGTCGAAAAATCAGAATAAATTTTTTAGCCGCTTTTTAATTATTTGAATTTTCCCAAGCCATCAAATACCAAAAAAATATACAAAGAAAAAGAACATAAAAACATGGAAAATTGAAAGAATTGGGTGAAAGCTAATATTTTATATTCCATTACAAAACCGGAAAGACATTAGGCTACGGTGTTTGGGGGATTTTTTTACCTACAAATCGAAATTTAGAAAAAATAGAAAAGACATTCTAGTTTGGAACAAAAATTCGTTACATTTTAGAAAAAGTCCATTTTTTAGAATTTTTATGTTTTTTTGGACTCTACAACAATTTTTTTGTAGTTTTTTGGGGCATTTTTTCGAACAACACAACAACGAGAGGTGAATCCAATAAATAGGGCTAACAACAATTTTTTCGATTTTAGTGATTTTTTGTAAAAATCATTTTGAGGGACACGTGACCGGGCGGCATTTTTCCGTTGCGTCGGTAGCATGGCTGGCGGCATAATAAATTAGATTTATAAAAAATCAGATTAAAGGGGCCGGAAAGCGGGGTTACTGTAGAAATTTGCATTTTTTTACGAAGCTTTTAAGAAGCTCAAAATTCAAAAATTCAAAATTAATGTTAAATTGTCATGGTCGAAATTCTAATTTTTCAAATTCAGATCTTACGAAAAATTGAAAGTTGCTTTTTTTCTATTCTACAAAAATAATTCAAATTTTTACAGTAACCCAGCTTCATGAAACCCCTATCAGTTCCCTTGTAATGCAAATATTGGGCGGGAGCGCATCGAAAATAATCGAAAAATGGGGTTTTAAACAAAAATTAAAAGTATATTTAAATTTACAAGTTCTGTTTTTTAAATCATGCAAATTACAAAAAATATATCCAAAATCTCAAAAATTACATTTATTTCCCGATTTCTCTTAAATTCTCGACGTTTTTCCGCCCAATTACTCGTAGTTGTAGATGATATATGCGTAGCAGGGTGGCAGGGAGGGGCTGGGAAAATGATAAAATGTGCATAATCCTGATTTTCAGAAACGCAGTTTGCATCCTGTTAACCCTTATAACGTGATTTTCTAAATACTAAAATAAAGAATTTTTTGAAGCGAAAAAATTTACATATTCAGCCGGCGAAAACTGGAATTTGCATAAATGGCTACGATTTTTGAAAGGAAAATTAAAAATAGCTTCAAAATTAAATAATTTAGAGCTACAATATTTTAAAAATTAAAAATAATTTTGAAAATCCAAAATGTGCATATTTCAACCCCCTATTCCCAGCCCCACCCCCTAGGGTGGCAACCGGTGTGGATCGCGCGGAGGCGTCTTACAAAGTGGGTCGAACTCCAAAATTAAGTTCTCAAAAAAATAAATCTACCTAAAAATAAGATATAAAATTAGGGAAAGGAATTTACAAAGATAACATTCTAAAATTAATAAAAAATACCCGCCAAGAAATTCGCTCAAAAATTCAATATTACCATACCTGTCATGTGGCGCTCTACGAGACCTTGGCTACCGAGAAATGAAAATACAAATAAAATAGTGAAGTTAAAAAGTTTTGTACACGAGAAGGGGGATTTACATAACTCAATTAAGATAAGAAAGACAGAAGGTAACGAGAAATTACAGCAGAAAAATTAAAAATTGAGACAACCGTGAGCTTTTTCAGGAGAGCTAGAGCTACCAAATTGCATACCTAATTTACATAAAAATATTTCGGATCGGAACGGTCATAAAGTTTTTCCAGAGCGATTTACATAGAAAAATGCATAGAATAACCTAATTTACATAGATGAAAAGAAAACGACAATTTTTTTTGATAATTGGTGGCTTGGGAAATTCATTTTTCAAATTAAAACACCACTAAAAAATCTTAAATTTTGTGATGCATACCCGATCAATCCGCAATTTTCTGGTTGCCTGTTCATTTAAAAATGATAAAAAATAGTGGAAATCCGAATACGTTAATTAGGGTTTTTTCAGTAATTGGCAATGCTTTTCAAGGGCGATTCAAAGCGATTCAAAGCTCGAAAAATATCGAAAATGTGCGATATACAGTAGTCGAATTTAAATGCATAAAATTAGAATATGGCAAAGATTTTGGTCAGGTTAGAGATGCTGTTTTCCATCCGGATCGATGGCACAAGATTTCCGAGCGGGATTCCGCCCGGAAACCGGTAATTATGTTGCTATCCGGAAAGCTCCGAGATTACCGGGATGAAGCCCCGTAATTAGGAGTGTGTGGTCGTCAGAGAAATACGTAAAAATTAATTTTTAAAGGTACTATATGACTACATCTAAATAATGCAGAAAAAATTTAGCTAAAATTTGCCAAAAATCTCAAAAAGTTGTTAAAAATCCGGGTTTTTGATGCACTTCCGGGCTAGAAAATCGTCTAAAGCCTGACCAAAATCTTTGCAAAATCAGATTATGCTTTGAATGATACATTTATGAGATAATCATTAGATAAATGTCAATGCTCAATTACAAAAAAGATAGGCTTGATTACCCGAGCGTGTGGTGGAACCTGTGAGGATTTTTCTGAGGTGGCAACCGGGCGGAAGTGGGTGGCTGGAAATAAAAATTAGAGGGTTAAAGATCTTTCCAAAAATTTAATAGAATCTTTGCTAGCTGCCGCTAGCTTACCTGAAATGACTGGAAATGCCCCAAAAATCTCTGCTAGCCTGCCCAGGTTCTCTCCTTACTGTAGCTTTTGGGTCATCCGAGCTACATTATTGTAGCTTAAGGTATTGAAGATACAGTAGCTATAGGTACTCCAGTGTACTGTAGTGTCACCTGAGCATAGGCTAGCGTATGGTAACGTAACGCATTACAGCGTACTCAGCTCAGAACGGTTTACAAGGCCCAAACCCACCATCCCGAGCTCAAAGCTGTTTAGAGCTCCTCATGGACCGTCTTCAGGTGTTCTCCGTAGTTGGTAGCTTCTGATCCAACGAAGGTACGGTACTCGTCGACGATCTCCTCGATCGACAACTTGCCGTCTTGGTCTTTATCAGCCGTCTGGATCAGATGTCGGCTTTCTTGGACGGCCACCTGAAAAAAAGGTTTGAGAAAGAGAGAGAGAGCGAGAGCGAGAGAGAGAGTGAGAGAGGGAGAGAGAGGGAGAGAGAGAGCGAGACAGTGAAAGAGAGCGAGAGACAGAGAGAGCGTGGGAGAGACAGGGAGAGAGTGACAGGGAGAAAGACAAAGAGAGAGAGAGAGAGAGAGAGCGAGAGAGAGAGAGGGAGAGAGAGAAATAGAGGGAGAGAGATGGAGACAAATAGATCTTCATCACTAACCTGATACAAATCCGGAATCAGCCACTTCCGCACCTCTTCTCCTCGCAGGAACCCGTCCTTGTCCAAGTCGTACTCTTGGGCGAATCGGGTCTTTTCAACCTGGGAATATGCATTAATTGAAGCCGAATTTCCGCAAGAATCCACGCTGGATTGCCTATGCGGATTTTTTTCAATTTGTCGGGCCAAAAATCACCTGATGCCAATCGGAGTGCGGTTGGTCTTTCATCTCGCCGAGGAACTCGTTGAGGTCGATGGCGCCATCGCCGTTTTCGTCTTTCTCCATAAGCGTTACCTAAAAGAGGGTTGCCTCGCCCCTTCGAGTTCAACTACCTCCACGAGAACCTTATGCATATGGTCATAGTTCTCGGGATTGAGGAAGGCGCGCAGTTCTTCTTCCGAGAGCTTTCCGTCGCCGTCTGAAAGTTGGGGTTTAAAGGCACGGTGACACCAACCCTGATCGGCGACAGCAAAGTACTTCCTGTCCTCGTTGAGCAACTTCTTGTCGTCGTGGTCGAGCTTGGCGAGGTCGGTCTCCGGGAATGAGTCGGCTACGTATTCATCCCAGCTGATCTGAAAAACGATAGTTTATGTGGAAGATAGAGCGAGAGAGACAGAGAGAGAAAAAGAGAGAGAAAGAGAGAGAAAGAGAAAGAGAGAAAAATACAGGGCGAGAGAGAGCAATCCCCGATCCATACCTTGTTGTCGCCATCGCTGTCCATCTCCTTCATCCGCTCCCCAGCCTCCTCGTCATCCAGCGACTTCATCGAGTTCCGGATCCACTCGGTCAGCTCGGCCTCGTCGACCTAAACAGCTTTTTGGGGAGCACGAGCTCAAGGACCCAATATTTTCCTTGTAAACTCACAAATCCATCGCCATTCTTGTCCATCCGTTGGGCGAGGACGCGGAGTCGCTGCTGCGACTCCTCGGCCGGCAGATGGTCGAACTCCTCGGCGCGGTGCTTGGACCCAAGGATTGCCTGGATACGGGGAATTAACATAGATTGCGAACGTTTTTTAAATTTTAAGAAGACGGGGTGCGCTGCAATACGTTACGCTACGCTACAGTACACGCGTGTAAGCTGCAAAATGATAAGCTACTCTACACTGGAGCACGCTACCGTACACTCTGGTACGGTAACGTACCACTGCAATGGGATACGCTAATGTGCGCTGGAACAAGTTGCAATACATTCGGCTACAGTGCCTGGAACTGCTTAGGTTCCGCTACAGTACGCTGGAGTACGGTGCAATACGTTACGCTACAGCACCCTACGTCCTATAGCCCCAAAAACTACAGTAAGACCTCAAAACTAGACCCGAAGACCCAAGGCCCGCCGCGCGCCGGGATGCAAATGAGATCAATATTAGGCAGCCGTACGCTTCAGTACGCGATAGTACGCTTTAGTACGCCTCAGTACGCTAAACACCTACGCGAACGCAAGAGTACAACTCAATACGCTAGGCTACAGTAGGCCCAGGACCCGAAAACTACAGTAAGACCTCAAAACTAGGCCCGGATGCCCCAAGGACCGCCGCGCCCGGGATGCAAACGAGGTAGTGCTCACGCTACTGTACGCTCCAGTACTCGTCAGCAGGCTAAAATACCTACACTAGACGATGGTACGACACAATACGCGAGGCTACCGTGACTCCCAGCCCAGAAAACTACAGTAAGACCTGAAAACTAGGCCTAGAGACCCAAGGACCGCCGCGCGCCGGGATGCAAATGTGGCAAATGACCCGGGTTTGATGGGCTACTCCGGGGTGTCCGGCGGGAAAATGTTTATGTTAGAGAACGAGTGATGGGTGGAGGAGCCGGAGAAGACGGATCATTTTCACTGTCTACCATGAGTACATTCGGATCAATCGCTTCTCAACCCATAGGAGATAGTGGCCAACCCAGGGAGACCCAGATTTCGGCGGCTGAGCCCGGGAGGAGGAGGAGCCGGGCAAATGTTTTGCATATGAGTCACAGTTAGGGATCAGCAGAAGCCGGGAGGGGTTAGGTTTGTTAGAGACTGTCTGGAGTAGGGTTGTCTGGATGGGTTCGAAGGGTTTCGAAAGCGAAAGGGCAAATCCGATGGAGATCGAGATAGACGTCAACTTCGTCATGTCTAGCAAAACCACGATGGCCTCGACTTCGACAAGTTTAGCTTCGGTTACTCGGTTAATCGAAATTAGGCTTAGGTAGATTAAAACTAGCCCGAGGTATCGTAGCCAGATTTCAGATGATTCGAATGATCATTGATGATGATTTCAGAATAAAGCGTCTAAAAGAACGGTGAAGGTAAAAAAAAATCTCATGCACTCTCTCTCGCTCTCTCTCTCTCGCTCTCACTCTATATCACTACGTTTATTAAGCCGAGCTTAACCTTGTTAAACCGGGTTTCCTAGCTGCTTTTGGAGCTTGCGGCTAGGCCTGAGACTTCCAGATTCAGGTCCTTTTGCCTTCGTATGCAGGCACAGAGTCCAAAAGGGAGAGAGAGAGAGAGAGAGAGAGAGAGAGAGAGAGAGAGAGAGCGCGAGAGAGAGAGAGAGGGAGCGAAAAAGCCCAATGGGCTTCTCTTAGAATAACCCCAATTCGTTTTTGATTCCACTTCTCCGGCTCCTCTCCGGAACTGGTGCTCCCCAAATCGGCTCATTTTTGGCGAGTCTGAGTCTCAATCGTCTGCCACTATTTTATCCAGACCCTACCCCGTCTGCGGGCCCTCTTCGGTTGTCTACGAAATTTTTTGAGGTTTTCTTTCTCTGATTCCTCCATAATCTCGTGCTCACCAAATTGCGCCTGAGCTTGACTCACGTACAAAACCAGGCTTTGCTGCTTCTAATCTAGAAATGTCTAGAATCTTCTCTCTCTCTCTGTCCTTTTCCTGCCTAGCTTTTTCTTTTTCTTTTTCCGTTTTCTTCTCTAATTTTCCGAAGTTTTTTTTGTCGATCCCTACATTCCACCACCCAACCCTTACCCCTAAATAATTCAAAATTGGCGCACAGCCATTAAAGGGACAGTCAAGGCTCGCGGGGCCCTAGAACGATCATAGCCCCAGGGGGTTAATGACCCCGAAAGGTCAATCGGTTAGGTTAGACCATCCTGGGGGATCGGTGTCACTTTAAAGATGCCCTACCAGATGACCGCAGCCATCTGACGGAATCTGGCACTGTTTGGGGTCCAATGGGCCCTTTAAGGGCCACAATTAGCCGCGCCCCGACCGCTTTTGAGTGCTCTAGGCCTCCATGTGTTGCCATCTAGCCCCCTAGAGGTCATAAGCCAGATGATTTTCGACAGCCTGAGCGCCGGAATTGCCGCCAGATGATGACAATTAGAGCGCGAGGATCGTGACCAGGGAAGACAGCCAGACGGGCGATTTGAATTATTGAGCATGGGTTTTGCGGGAAGGTGAGGGAGGGAGAGAGAGAGAGAGAGAGAGAGAGAGAGAGAGAGAAAGAGAGAGTGAAAGCTAGAGAAAGGCAGGGAGAGAGAACGAGAGAGAGAGAGTGAGAGAGAGAGACAGAAAGAGAGAGAAAGAGATGACTAGGCAGACTCTTCCTAAACGATCTTTGCTAGTTGTTGGCCTAAGAAAGTTTTGAGGAAGTTTATGCGCAGAAAAGGCGAGAGAGAGAGCGAGGGAGAGAGAAAGAGAGGTAAAGAGAGCGAGTGTGGGAGTTTGAGAATGAGATAGACTCCTATAGAGAAAGGGACGAATTCATGCTTCCACTCCCCCAGATGTTCCGGATACGTTAAACCGAAACCAACGTAACAAGACGTTTTTCGACCAAGGTGATTTTTAGAACTTTCTTGCCACCATTAAAATATCTTAAATTATCTCCTCCTACACATACCTGATGATCAACATCATCACTCTCGCCATCGGCATGATGATGGCCACGCATTCGAGCACCAGCCCCATCAATCACCCGCTCCTTATCGGCCATCACAGCGGCCACGGTCAGCAGGCAGAGCGTTAGAAGTAGTTTGAGCATTGTTTCTGAAAATTGAGATGAATGGAGTTATATTTAGGCAAATAAGAAGAACAATTGAAAACCCGAAGACAAGTTGCCTTGACTTTGGGATTTAAGCTAAGAAAAGTATCGTGTAAACACGGATTTTAGCGGAATTCAGGGATAAAAATGTGGTTTCTTTCAAGAAAAAGACTAACGGACAAGCGGAAGGCCTTTAGAGCCATTTTTAAGCCTGAATTTCCAAACGGGATCTCGAATCGAGTAAGGATTTTGACTTTATCATCATTTTTGACTTTTTTAATTTAAATGAACACGTTCTGACGAGTGCTACAGGTTTCCAACAGATTTTAGCAGCACTTAAACGATCTTTGAAAAACGCGGGGTTAAATAACGTAAGAAAAAAAATGTGGGTCTTGAAAATCCTAACGTTTTTCAGCAATTTTCCTGTATATTTTGGTAAGGAAACAAAGCCAAATTTGACGATTATAACGTCTGAATTAATTAAAATGTCAAGTACATAATGCTAGCGTTAGGTTGCTGGCGTTGCTGCCAATCGATACGGAAACGCCAACGGCCCTCTTTGCTTGGCCGGCCGTTGCGCACACTAGTCCCTTCTCTGGACGGCCGCTTTTCGCGGCGTAACTGGTTGCCCACGGGTTCAAATTTTGAACAAAACGTTGGGCTGAACCGGAATAGCTTCGAAAGTAGCTTAAAACTTTGAAAAAGTCGGTATTAAATTCCATGGTGGTCAAAAGCCCTCAAACTGCCTCGAAAAGTTGTTGTTAAGCGCAATATTTTAAGACATTAATTAAAAAGCAGTAAAAGCAGGTATTAAGTTATTAATACCTGTTATTAAAGGGGCTCCGAACTGCCAAATCAAAGCCCTTTTGGGAGGCCTCTTTGATTTCTGGCAAATTGCCAGCGGGCGCTGCGGGACGAGAGCCTTCGCTCTTTCGATTTTTGCTCGAAGTTGTTTTTGCCCGGTTTCTTTGTGAAAACACTATAATTCGCACATTCTGAGCTCATTTTTGAAATCCTCACTCAATTTTAAATAGGTTTGGTGTTTTAATCATCAAATTTGGCCCAGAAACAGCCGAGAACGCGATTTCGAGGTGACAACTGGCAATTTCAAATTTGCGAGCTTCCCGCGACCCTATGTTTGCAGAGGCCTCCCACGTACAGGGCTCCGATTTTCGGGCCGTCACTCAATTTTTGGCATTTCGTAGCCCCTTTAAGTCAGCTAAAAACTTCTAAAAGGGCTATGTTATGGAAAAAAAAAATAAAAAAGACAGGCCCGGCTCGGGAAATCGATCAAATATAGCTTCTGGCTCGCAAGGTCCTCCATTTCTCGAGCCCCGGCGGCGAGACAAAATATCTATACAAACGGAATGGATGCCGGGGCAGGGTGGAATTTTTATGGAAAATGGAACTGGGAGCGGATCGATACAAATAATATGAGTACGGCTGAGACAAGCGAGCGCTAGCTCGATGGAATTTTGGCTGGACAAACACGAAAAAAAACACGAAAAAGCGCTTTATTATTTGGTTTTTTTTGGTTTAATTATATATTTAACAAATCGCATCTAAAGCCAACTGATTAGGCGCCAAAAATAATAAAAATACAAAATAACGCGACAAGGAGAGAACGTTTCAGGCCAATGTTCAAATTCTTTTTCTTCTAAATGCGTTGGAAAACTTAAGACCATTTCAGAAGGTCCCTAACTTTCCGGGTAACGTCACTCCCGAAGCTATCATAAAATTCAAATTAGCCCGAACAAAGGGGATTAGCGGGTTGCTTTGCAAAAGTTGATGCCCCGGCGTGAGAGGCTAGACAGGTGACAAGCGAAATCGGATCCGCCGCCCTGGCTTTTCGGCTTTTCTTTTGTTCGCTGGAGGGTCACAGTTGGGTCAGCCGAGTTGTAATCCTCAGCACGCAAAGCTTTGTAAAAGGTTTGAAAAAGTGGTGACGTCACGATGGCCTGGAAATGCCTTGGAATATGATGGCTGGTGCACTAATAAACGATGTCTTTCCTAAGCTAAGCCTAAAAGCAAAGCTTAGCTTAAGCCTAAGCCTAAACCTAAACCTAGGCCTAAATTAAGCCTAAGCGAAGCCTACGCCTAAGCCTAAGCGAAGCTAAGCCTAAACCTAAGCCTAAGCCCATGCGAAGCCCAAGGCTAAGCCTAAGCCTAAGCATAAGCTAAGCCTAAGCTTAAGCATAAGCTAAGCCTAGCCCGAACCTCATTAAAAGATTCTCTGTGATGTTCTCTCTGTTCCCGAAATCCTCAAAAAATCCGGGCAGACAGGCGTCATGTCCGAGGAGTAAATAGAGCCACAAGGAGCACCCAAACAAATGTGGGTCTACCTTGTCCATCTCTGCGCCCCGTGGGAAGATTAGGGATGATGGGTGCAAAAGGAAAAAGCCTAGAAATTTCCGGGTCCACCAGTTACACCGTTCTTTGGAATAGAATGGAAAGTAAAGAGCTATCAGGTATTTTCCGGATTTAAGAGAACCAAAAACATTAAAAAAACTGTGCAGCACCTAAAGATATCTCCGAAACCTAAAATCTGAAAACTTAAGGCTCAGCTTAGGCATGTAAGTTTTATTGGAATAGTCATCCTCTTGTGAAAGTATTATTAAAAACGTAGCTTCCCGTATCAAGTAACGTACAAAAACGTATCAAGCCTTCCGAACCGTCGATTTTAAAGAAACATTGAAGCCCATTTCCACCGGGACGAGGGCTTTTAGTCTCACAAAACTCTCATCAAACGCGTAACGTGAATTTTCAGAAGTTTACTGTGATGATGAGCCTTTGCTACTGTAATTCTCTGTCTTTCTATTGCTTTTAAGAAACTAAGCCTCCCCCTCTAAAGACAATTTTTCGTAAATTCAGTTATAGTCTGAGGTGCTTTGCAGTTTTTTGGGACAATTTGCTTGTTTTTTAGCACATTTTATTCCTGCACGAATTATATAAAAAAGACAACTATCTCTCTACTGTATCAAAAAAGCCATGCATTCCGCGAAAATAACCAATAATAATACTTTTAATAAGTGAAAACAGGGTGGAAATTGGTGTAAACTCATCGAATTTTACGGCTCAAGAGTTATCGAACACTTGACGACTCCAGCCTATCACATTAAACGGGGACACGGAGGAATACTGTAGTTAGTATCGTATCGTAACAAAAATTATAATCATAAAAATTAGACAATTAAAATGGAATTAATACTGAAAAATGGCACATATCCAGGAGCTCCTAGTAAGGCCCGAAGGGCTCCGAAGGCCACCAAAGTAAGTAAAAAGTGGAAAATTAGGGGTGATTAAGCCCTAGGGATTTTCCAGGTCTTCCGGAAGGCTCCGGTTTTTCGGAAATGAACACGTGACAAGCCAGGGACAAGAGAGGTGACTTGAAATAACAACGATATCAGCGACACTGGGGTTTTTGGGTAGGTTAGCAGGGATTTTTGGGGAATTTTTCGATTTTCTCGGATTCTTTTAGTTGCGTAAAATTGGCTTTAAATGGGTTACGGTAATTTTTTGGAGAATTGAGCTTCTCCTGGGCAAAATTTTGATTTTGAAAGCCAAAAAAAGTAGCCGGGAGCATGTCTGAAGTTGCGAAAATAATTTGGAAAATGGCAATCAACCTTTTCTCTCTTTCTCTCTCGCTCTCTCTCTTCCTCTCTCGCTCTCCGCTCTCTTTCTCTCTAGCTTTCTCTCACTATTGCTTGCTTTCTTTCGTTTTCTTAAAATTTAAATATTCCTAAAATTCGCTCCAAGGCCCACCAACCGAAACTTCGAAAAATCCTCGAAATTCCCAAAAATCCCATTACTTCCCGGCCCCTTCAAAATTTATAGGTTGCTGATGAGGTTGATATATCTCCTTGGCTGCGGGGGACTTGGGGGGCAGATGGTGGTGAACTCCTCGAACTGGGTGGTATCGTTGCAGTGGGTGAATTCTTGGCTCATGTCGACGTCCTCATGGCGCACCAATGGCGCCCTGGGAGGCGGGGGGCACATTTGAGCACCAAGGGACATTCTGCGGAGGTTGACGTAGGTGTGGGTGACGTCACCGTCCGAGCCACCGTAACGTACAACGCGGTCTTCGTCGCTCCATCTGAAAATTTGGGGTAAAATTCGTTAAGGGGCGAGAGAGATAGGAGAGTGAGAGGGAGAGATAGAGAGAGTGAGCGGGAGAGAGAGAGAGCATCAGAGAGGTAGAGAGGGAGTGAGCGAGCGAGAGAGAGAGAGATGGACAAGTGAGTGAGCGAGCGAGAGTTAGAGAGTAAGAAGTAGTTTCTCACCTGTTGGCATGAAGCTCGTGCTCCTCTTCAGTGTTAACAGGAGAAGGACTGTAAGCGGAGTCGGTCTGCGTCACCGGGGTCGAAGCGCGAATGTGGTAGCTCTCACGCCTAAAAATTAAGAAATTATAACTGATTTTTGAGACTTATTTCCACAATGATCTTTGCTAGTTTGTCGTTATTAGGTTCTAGCACCAAATTTCCTCAAGAATCTCTGCTGGCACCTCGTTCGAGAGAAGAAGATTTTCCTCAAGATTTTCTGCTAACATGCTTATTACGCCGTTGGAGCAAAAATTGCTCAAAAGATCTCTGCTAGCCCGCCCCATGAAAGCCATACTTCAAAGTTCTCTGCTAGTAAACTTTCCAGATACCAGAAGGAAAATAATCCGCAAAAATGTCTGCTAGCTTGTCATTTCCAACTTATTCAAAACTCACTTTTGCGCGTTCCGCTTTCTCCTCTTCGCTAGATCATCAACATATTCGGCATTTCTCGGCAGGCACTCTGGCGGGTCAACGGGCCCATAGTTCAAGCATTCCGAGCTGCTGTGGCTCGTGCTCGGCGCCCTCTGTCTCCTCTCGGCCCTCCTGTTCTGTGTCTTTCTTCTCCTATCAATCGTCGTGGTCTCCTTCAGATAGTTTGTCTCCAGGTGCTTCTGCAGGTTCTGAGCGATGGCGTCGGTGCTGAAAAATTTGCATAAAATGACTTTTCCAAGTTTTTTAGAATCAATATCTTTCCGAATAAGTCTTAAGGCTTCAATGGTCATTTAAAAGTTTTTTCTAGTCGGTTGATGCTCCCAATATGCTAATTTTGGATCTTAGAGCTTTGTTAATCCTTTAAAACTGATTTTATTTGGTTTTTCTGAACTTTCTGGGTGCTGAAAACATTCTTGAACCCCGAAAAATTTTTTCGAAAAACTCAAACAATTAACGAGAAAACAGCGCCGCAGGCGAAAAATTTTGGAAAAAAGGCTATGTAGCCCTACAAATAGCAGTAAAAAAGTGAAAAAATAGCGCCGCAGGCAGCAAAATTTTTGAGAAAATAAAAATCATAAGGGTCCCCCCTTATGAAATTTTCGGGCCCCGACCGATTTCGGGGGGGCCCGGGTCCAGGGGGCCCGCCTTACGCTACGTCCCTGTGCCAGTTTCATATCCGGTTTTTACCCCCAGCTGAGCCAGGGAGCTCGTAAAACCCGTAAATAGGCGTTGAATGGAATGGCGTGTGGGGGGAACACTAGGGAAATCGCAAAAGTGCAGGTGTGGTGTCCCATTCAGCCAGGTAGTTGGCAAAGTTTTCGCGGGCCTAGCACCCCCAAAAAATCTTAAAAAGCGACTCGGGCGGCGGCTTTCGGCTTTTAGCGGCACTAGAAAGTTGAAAATCGTGGGTTTTTCGCCGGTTAGGTTTCGACAGTTACACCACACTCCAAATGACGCGTTCATTTCACAGTCTAAGGCTTAGAAAATTTGAAACGAAGCCGTGGGGAGGGTTTTTGCCCTCATTGCCTCCTTTAGGTCGTTTTTAAGGTCATTCTCATTACCCGAGGCTCATCCTCACCATAAAAGGCCCAATGTTGAGCAATTTTAATTGGACCCTGTCCTCGAGAATGAGCTCTGCAGCTCTCACTCTCCTATCCCATGCCCCCCCCCACCTTGAATATCCGAAAAACCTTACGGTGTTGCGCCACAATCCCCGCTGGACGGCCCGTCAACCCGAGAACCCCACTAATTGATACCCCCGGATGCGGTCGGGTCACGCATTCTACCCTTTCTCGTTGCCATTTTTGGGTAGTATGCCATCGGATTAGAGAGTATAAGATGATAAGATTGAGTTTTGAGGACAGTGTCATGAGAGAGAGAGGGAGAAAGAGAGAGAGGGAGCGAGAGAGAGAGAGAGAGAGAGAGAGAGTGAGAAAGAGTTAGAGGGAGAGTGAGAGATAGTGAGAGAGAGCGAGAGAGATGAATTTCCTAATATGCAAATTTGGTAAGGACAATTTTTTGAAAATTACAAGGCTCAAATAAAGCATAGAAAATATTTTTTAAGTCAAAGGCAAAGCGAGCATGCAAATTTTGCGGCAAGCTGCTTTGCTTCTCGACGGATTTTCATCATTTTGCATAAAAAAGGGAATTTTTTGAGATGCTCGATGTCAAATGTAATCATAAAAGATTTACTTCGAAATTTTTGTAAGCGCTTTCAATAAACATTGTTAAAATTAAGCGAAATCCTATAGCGACTATTTCTTTTACTCAAATTCCAGGAAATTTGGCAAGTCTAGGCAATTTTTCGACCCTAATTTGCATATCCTACAATTCTGAGACAGGTCTGGCGTCTCACTTGGCGTTGAAGTGCAAATTTTGCCTAGGGTCATCGCACCAATTCACAATTTTTACTGCCGTTGCCCCTTGCCGTAATTTTTCAATGGGCGCAAAGCGTAGTCACTCTCTCCCCCGCTAGTAGAATAGGTGAGAACCCCCGTACTACAAGCGTAGATCCTCTTAGCCCTCCACAAAAGCCGCTAATTGGCATGAATCGGCGGGCCGCGGGCCCCTGCAATGCCTGGGGGCATATCTTGGCAAATAACTGAAGGGCTAAAACGTGCCCACAGGCAATTTAGGGGTACCGTGTCCCGGCGGTTCCGGACAATAGCTTCTAAAGGGTTTCTGGGAGCGACACAAGGATTATTGCCGGGACGGGCAGATAGATATTTTCAACTCTGATTTGTGTGCAGATTTGCATATTGAGATCTGAGGAATTGGCGCACCTACCGCAGGATAACGTAGGATACAAAAATCTGGAAAATCCATGGAAAACCAACTTCAATGGGCCTTTAAAAAAATAGTTATTTAGACAGGTATTTTATTGAATATTTAACATAGGTATTTTGAGCTCTGATTTGGGCGCTGATTTGCATATTGAGATCTGAGGAATTGGAAGCACCTACAGCAGGGTACCGCAGGACTCAAAAATCTGGAAAATCCATGAAAATAGCCCGCGTCGGCCCTTTAAAAAAGTCTTAAGTTAGCGTCGGAAAACCGGCTTGTTAAAATTGGTCAGTCGACCATATGTTAAATTTCAGCTAAGTTGACTTTCATGATAACCTTAACAACCAAAAAATGGCCAAAATTCGCCCAATTAATTAAAACCATAGCTTCCTAGCCTTCAGGGGCCCTTTAAAATAACAGATGATAAGCTACATGCTCGATTCACGATAGTAAATGAATAATTAATTGTGAAAGGCATAGAAATGGTCATTTTTGAGACCGCCTCGCTTATATTCAGTTTTTAAGGGCCGTTATGGGCTTATGAATTCAAAACTTTCGAGCGCTTTAGGTATCGAGATTTTGTCACTAGATCCCTGATCTTCTTTATCCCCTGGTTGGGCCAAAAATTAGAAATCCACGCGCTCGGGCTAGACAGTAACCCGACCCGGGTGACCGTCTTGTCTCGTGCCTCGTACTCAACTCCCCCGATAAACTGTCTACAGCGGAACACGGCCGGTTGGAGCATCTGGGAATGTATAGGGGAGCACGAGACGGCGCGAGGGGATTCCCCGATCAGAGCACAACTCGGCCCAGACAGGCGAATAGGTCAAGCAAAACATGTGGTTTTGATTAGGGGCCGTCTGGGTCAAAAAACGCTTGGAAATGTAGCCATGTGTAGGCACTAATTTACCATCTAGCTTGGAATGCAAGCTAACCATCATTAATGCGTGTTTTTTAGAATTTTCTGGGATTTTTGAGAGCCACCTACAGCAGAGCACGAACTATCTGAAGGTATATTTTAAGGAATTTTGGTTTATCGATTTTAAAAACAGATTTGATAATTTTTGTGCGCATAATTTAATCTGTATATTGTTTTAAAAACTTGGCTTAAAAACCTTGATATTAAAATCTTAAAATCTATAATAAAAATCGTAAAAACTTTACTTGTTTGAGAAACGCAACCTGCATTTCCGGTTAGGGTAATGTAAGCTTTTTCCAAAGGTATCGAAAGTCGTGGGAACTAAAGCACTTCCAGTTTCAGCTACGTTAACGTACTATTTACGGTCCGTTAAAAATTTTTGAATACGTTCCACAGCTCCCTAGAACAAGCTCTTGCTCCCCTAAACATTACGCGCACCAACGCACCCCATTCAAATGTTTTGCGTCCAATTGACTCCGACATGGCGCTGGTGCTGGTGCTAGCATTTTGGGCTGTGCACCTGCAGGTGTTAGTGGTACGCTAGTTGGAACAAGCACGGCTTATCCCTCCCCCACTACTCTCTGACTGCTCATTAGCACAATAGACAGGACCCCCCTAGCTGCCCAAACAACCCGGGTTGGCTAAAAGCCGTGTTGTTTGGATTGACCCGTAGTGCACCTACCCAAATTGAAGGGCTATAGGGGGTGGGTGATGGCGAAAAACGGAAGTCGATCCAGCTGCCGGTACCCCCAGGAGCAGGGTGGTAGCCGACAACAAGGAGGGTTTGAATTTGAATTTCTGGAGAGGTACTACGGTAGTGGGGATGGGTTACGGCAGTCAGGAAAAAATTGAGAATGCGAAAATAGGCTAATTTTGAGGTCCGAAAATTGTAGGTTTCGGTGTTTCTTGAATCTTTAACCCTAGACCGACCCTTTTGTCGCTTGAGTTCTAAAGGTTACGGTAGCCATAGAAAACCACGAAAATTCGAGAATATGCGCATTTTAAGCGTTAAAATTTGCAATTTTTTGGAATTTCAACAATAACTTATGCTAATCAAGTGAAATCGGTAACCTAAAGAGCGTAGGGTCGCTTAAATGTGCATTACAGTAGTTAAAAACTGCCATTTTCACGGTTGACTTCTAAAAAAATCGATTTAATCGATTTTTAAGAGAATTAGGCTAATTTTACGAACTTTCTAGCTAGCGACACACCTATTTTTCGCAATCCTATAGTTTATCTTGGTTAAAATTCTGAGTTTTCCTCGAGTTTTCGAATTCTGCTTTCCACCCTAAATCGTCTCATCTCCCCGGCGTCAGTAGGTCTGCACCGGAAATGGTACCATTTCGCGACGTGAGAGGGCTATGGGTGGTTATACCCTTGCAAAAAAGCGCTTTGTTCAAGTTTCCGAGGCCGCCGGAAAGTGTTTTCGTGGCTTTGCAACCGATTACGACATGAAAACGGCCAGTACTAAAGCGTCGTAAACCGGTTACGACATCAAAAAGTTGAGATTCTATATATACGATATGAAAAGCTTTGTTTTCCCGCGTTCAGGAACAATTACGACATGAAAATAATATTTTTCAAAACTGTGGGACCCATTACGGCACTTAGATGCCCCAAAAAGCCTCAAAAACCTACCAAACATTGCTGGGAGGCTGGGCGGGCATGACCGTCTTGGGCATGGCGGGGCAGGGCTCGGGAATCATCCTCGTTCCGCAGGTCCAAGCCTGAGGCACCGGCGGCACGGAGAAGGCGGCCGGCTGCGGCTTCTGCTCTTCCCGCTTGTTCTCCGCCCGCCTGAACAGCTTGGCCAGGATGCCGAAGCCGCGTCGGTCTTGCGTTTTCGTCTGCTTGGGCTCGACTTTTTGGGCGACAGCGGCTTGGCGTTGTGGAGATTGGTTTTCCTGGTCGGCGAGGAGTTGGGCGGGGACTGGAAAAGGGTTTAAATCAAGTTTAAAATGCAAATTTGATTTTTTGCGTTTTTTTTACAGCTGTCGTGCTCCCTTTAAAGAATTAAACGGGAGGTGGCTGGAAAATTGAGTTGTATTTGATTTTCAAACATTTTTCGAAATTTTATTCTTTTTAAGTAACTATGCTAAAGGAAGCTACAATTTTTGCACTTTGGTACCAGTGTTCATGCTCCCTTTAAAACGCTCGTGCTCCACTCACCGGAAACGAAGAAGTGCTCCCCCATCTGATAAACAAGTCCGGTAGTAGCCAAAGAAGCTGTCGTCTGCCTGAGCATCTCCAGGGTAGGAGAAGCAACTTGGGCGCAATTTTGCGAGATATGATCCCTAATTGTGACGAGAGTAGCTGCTTGGCCCTGAAATCAGAATATTCACAAAAGAGCGATGGAGAGAGACAAAGAGAGAGATAGCGAGAGCTAAAGAGAGAGAGAAAGAGTGAAAGAAAGAGAGAGAAAGAGAAAAAGAGAGAGATAGAGAGAGAGCGAGCGAGTGAGAGAGAGCGAGAAACGTACATTTCTGTTCAGGTGAGCAATCGCGTCGCAGAGGACATCACCGAGCGGGACGAACTGGGTCTGTTGGATGGTCTGGATGGCGCCGAGGTCTCCTGCAAGTTCAGGCATTTATAGGATGTTTCGATATACCAAAATCGTCTCTTTTCGCCTTTTTAAAGCGACACCCGAAAGCCGAAAAATTCCAAAAATGCAAATTTTACGATTTTTCTGAATTTTTCGTAATGATCAGGTTTAGCCGCCACGCTCTCTATTAATGCGCGTTTTGTTTTTCCGCATTTTTTCTGCGCAATCCCGCAATCCGATATTTTTATGGTAATTTTTATGGTATTTTTATTTTTGACGAAATTTATAATTTTAAAATTTGATTTTATAAGTTTTTATAAGCATTTTCTCGCCTGCTTTTCTCCGTTACCACCAATATGCTAATTTCCTTAATATTCTCCGCTAGTTCCCCTGCTCACCATCGATTAGCGCATAATTACAAGATGCAGCTAATAGATTAGCCCCCGATTTGGCGGTCCCTCTAATGCCCGGCAAAAAATCAGAGCGGCCAGGCGCACCGGGTGGTCGATTCCTTCCGACAAACCGACATAGAGAGAGAGCGAGAGAGAGCGAGAGAGGGAAAGAGAGAGAGGCAGAGCTAGATAGAGAGAGGGAGAGAGAATTAGAGAAAAACTGTCCGAAAAAACCTCCATACAGTCGTGTCCCCATCCCAGGCGGTGTGTCTTTGATGGTAGCCCGGGGGCATCCGGGCCCTGGCAACTTTACCACCCAATTGGCGCCCCGTACCTTTTGCCCCGTTTTACTCGTGTATCCCTCTACCCTCTAGGCCGACCTTGTGCAACTTTAGAGCCGTGTAATAGCCGGAGAATGGCAGCCACGAGCCTACCGATACCTTCAGAGAATGGCGCTACGTTATACGACTCGTAACGGGTCACCTATTAGCGATTTACAAGGTGTGTCTGGTGGTGGGGGGTACCGCACTTTGTGGGGTATGGTAATTAGGTCAATTTTAGGCGCTAAACGTGATTTTTAAAAAATGCGAATATAAGGGCATGAATTTTGCTTTCCTGGTACCTTTAATGGAATTATTTAATTGTCTTAAAACAAAAAAAAGCTTGAATTTAAGTCAAGAGATCCTTGTTAATGAATACAAACTTCCTAAAGACCTTCCTGCATAATTTGGATTCTTAAAAGATCTATGCTAACCTTAAGTTTTCGCAAAAATGGTAAAACTACAGTACACAAGGGAATACCACGACTTTTTTGTCAGAAAATTTGCATCTCCCCGCGCCCTTAAGCTATGCGTAAAACCCGAAAAAGACACGATTCCGAAAAATCTCATAAAATTTGCATACACCCCCGTTAACTATTCATCGCCTTTTCTCACCCCCCCCCCCCCGGCTGAATTTCAAACGCCGTTTTTAGGCGTGCCGCGCACACGCCGAAAAAGGCAACCTCCCCCGGGGTTCAATGGCAACAGCTGTGACCGGCACTTTTCGGAGTCGACGAAAAGGTTCAGGCCTGGAATGGCCTTCGTCTGTTGCTCTCTCTCTCTCTCGCTCACTCTTTCAATCTTTCTCTTTCTCTCTCGCTCTCTCTCTCGCCGTCGATTTGATTGGTAGCCAAGGCGAAGGAGGAGGGTAATGAGCGTGTTGCGTGTACCCCGGCTTGGTCCTAAAAAGGCAAGAAGAGAGACATTATCCACCTGGTGTTAAGAAGCCCGGGTGGTATACGCGGACCATATTGACGAGCACGATTTGGTGCGGGGGATATGAATATGAAAATATGCAAATTATTGGAAAGTTGTGGAAACGGTAAATTAATCAAATTCTCCGTTAGACGATAGCTACAGGCTGGGTTTATTTAAAGATGTCGAAAATCATCATAGCGTCGAAACACATGACGCCGAATTGTTATAATGTCGAGATTTCAAGATCTCGAAATGTCGAAATTTCAGAGAGTCTAAAGTTCTCAATGTCGAAATTCAGAATGCCAAAATTTACATAAGCCAGTTTTCCCGGAAATTTTTCGAAAAAAATTTTAAAGTTTGTCGGGATTCTGAAATTTCGACATTATGATAACAAATCCTAAAGGCCACACCAACGTAACCATTCATTTTTTTGTCAAAATCCCCAGTTCGTTTGTTCTTGAGCAACTCTTCGCTCCCACTTCAGCCCGCAAGCTGTTCCCCTCAGCTCAACTTGGCACCCCCCGATTCTCCTTATACTCCCGAGATTTGGCACCCGATTCGAGCTACGGGGCAGGTGCTGCTGGTACAAATCGGTGGATGGTGGTGCGAGGAGACAAAATGGACATCTGCTTAGGGGCCCAAGAAGTCGCTGGGCCCGGCTCGAACTTGATGACTTGTGGTCTAATTATGGGGGGTATAGAGCCGGGGGTACAGAGCCAAGAGGGCAGCAAATAAAAAAGGGAAGATTCCGAGAGGCTACGGGATACGCAAAGCGTGAAAAAATATACAAAAATAGCATTTTTGGATCATTTCGACGCTGTATTTTACATTTTAAGGTTAACAGAATGTCCTAATGCAACTGGGGCAAATTATTGGGGTGATAAAATGCAAAAAGTTCGGCTTTTTGCGCCAAATTTTCGATTGTTCTAATTCCTCCGGAATTCCTGTTGAAACTAGATGAAATTTCTGGTAAAAAACCTCTCGATTTTCCCTTCATTAACATCCCAATCAGCATGCCCCCAGGCCACGCTACGCTATGCTACAAATATTGACTCCCCAGGGGCGATGTTTGGTGTGAAGATTGGCGCAACGACAGAATGGATCCGGTGGGATCCTCACCTAGGTGTCGACCCCCAAGAGCAGCGTTTTTTCTACTAGCCAGGACTAGCGGAAATGGGTGGCTGATCCCCGTCTCTCTTTTTGCCTTTTCTGAGGTTGCGCAAGCTCAACGCGCGCGGGCGTCACCCACCTCACCCCCATACTGAAGGTTCGAGGACAGGTGTCAATGGCGGGATTTTTTGGGGTATCAACACGAGAAAACACGGGAGTAGACTTATTGGCCTACGAAGCTTAAGAAAGCCAGGATGAGCTGATAAAGCTAAAGGGAGAGAGAGAGAGCGAGAGAGATAGAGAGGGAACGGAGAGAGAGAGAGGCAGACCGATAGAGAAACAGAGTAAGAGATAGCGAGAGATAGCGCTAGAGAGAGGGAGAAACAGCTTTTTTTATGGGTCAGCCTAGCAGAGAAAATTCATGAAATTTTTTGATTTTTGCAAGCCTGAATAATTTTGTAAAATGATGCAATCCAGATTTTTTCAGAAATTTTTACCTGACTTCTTCAACAAGTGCGGTAGCATCCCAATCCCAAAAAAAAACATTATTGTCCTCAAGCACCACACGCGCCCCAGGCACGCGTCTCCGATTTCAGGATCCCTTTTTGGTGGTCCTAGAGCGGTGATGAGGGGCCCAAATTAGAGACCAAGACGCTAATCGCCCCCGCGCCGCCAGGTGCTGCTCATCTCACACGCTCTCTTTCCTCCCTCTCTCTCTCCCGGGGCGCTAACAGCCGAACTGATCCATTAAAGGCCCAATGAAGGTAAGGGGGGGGGATCGGTCCCGCTAGGTGAGCCACATCCTATTGTTCGAATTGTGTCACACGACCTGGGCATAAATTCGCCGCGTCGCTCGATCGGTTCTCCCAGGTTTTATGGCCCCAGGTATTTGGGTGGTTCGGGTAAAACGCAACAAGTTGGTGATCATGTTTTTCTGATCGGGAATTGGGCATTAGGCAGTAATTTTGTCGGTCCGGGCGAGAGAGAGAGCGAGCGAGAGAGTGGGAGACAGAGAGCGGGAGAGAATGAGTGAGAGAAAGTAAAAATCCGGGCGATCTTTAGGATTTGATTGTAATTTGCATAAAATTGTTCAGTCATATTTATTTTCGCGCAGGACTTTCCCAAAAATCTGCCTATTTGCATAAATTACCCGTTTCCAATTATCGCTTGCCCCCGGCATTTCAGCGAAGACAATGCGATCCGCTTAAGCCCATAAATAGGGCTGAAATTCACACCTTTACAGATAGAGGCCGGAGAGAGAGAAGGAGAGAGAGAGAGGAGAGAGAGACAGAGAGAGACAGAGAGAGAGGCGAAAAGTCCCGGTGTAGTCGATCCGGATTATAGTCACCTTTAGGGCAATTAAGGGCACCTGCAAGTTGGGCTAGCCGCAGGTGCCGCCGGCAACTTTTCAACAATGAGGCGAGGGTCACTGACCCCTTTAATTGGGTTAATACCGTAACCAGGTATCTAGAAATCGAAAATTCCATTATGTTCCAAAAAACGGTGTGTTTTAAGCGGTTTAAATAACAAAAAAAAAGTCAAAATTGAAATTCAAGTTCTAGCAAAATTTTCATGGTTTTGTCTTTACAAATACTTATTATGGCAGTTATTTTATTATTTTCTTATAGCCAGTATATTTTTTTGACTTGCCAGCACCCAAAAAAAAGCATTCTCTACCCGCAGACGACAAAGAGGCCACCATATGTGGGCACCAGAAGTGCACCCAAGAGGTGCCAAAAAATCGCTAGCGAGCACCATGCACGCGTGCCTGTTTTGAAGACAAAAAAGGTGAGAAAACAGACAAACTGATCATTGGGTTAATCGATTCTTGAGGGGTGATTTGCATAAAATAGCCTAGAAAATTCGCAAAAATTGAAATTGAATTCAAATAGTAATAAAAATCGCAGAATTTGAATTCGGGCTCAACATTTTTAATTTATTAAGGATTTTCAAGTCTATTTTTTATTAGATGCAAATTTAAGCTGATGCAGGGACGCGGAAAAAGACAGTGTTTATAGATGAAAAATTAGAACGTTTGACCATTTTTCGACGTTTGCCATTTTGCCCTTTTATGCTAATTTTAGAGCTCTTTCTTATCGCAAAACAATTTAAATTCTACAAAATTGCGCATTCAAATGGAGAATTTTCCTACTAAAAAGATTAGCATAATTTTATTTTACGCTTAATTTTCCATTTTAGGGATTCCCTAGTTTGCATCCCACAATGAGGTAAATCCCAGCCCCCACCATTGATACCCCGTGGGCACAAACCACTGCCCCGCTCCCCAGGCAGCCCCCGATCCATCATCGGATCTGTCCCCTGCAGACTGTGGGATGTCCCGAGTAGCATGGCGTACCAAGACGAATTGGTGCCCTCGGGCCATTATTCAGACCATCCCCCAGTAGCCAGCCAGGTAATCAAGATTGAGTGGCTGACTCGATTTTTGACCCTAGCTACCTAGAGAGGGATGATACCCCGGGGCTAAATAAGCATGTCTACCTCACTAGACAATAATCACAAAATGATGGATGGTCGGGAAACAATGCCCGGGGGGTAGAAAACTTTGTTTTTGTCAACAGGAGTGAGACGGAATGAGTGATAGTGAGAGAATTTTGGTAGCGACAAGGTGATGGATGCGTGAGAAAGATGGACGAAAAAGTTTCATTGCCAAAATAACCCTAAAATTCCAAAAAAAACTTAATGAAAAGCCAATTCCGAATAAAAAAATGCATATTTTGAATTTGGTTTCTGATTCAAAAAGCTTTAAAAGCTTCAAAACTAAAATTTCCACGCCAAAATGGAGCTTTTCCGGGTTTTTTAAACCGCTAAAATTTGCCCTTTCTCACGTTTCTACGGTAGCTAGAGTTTTTAAATTAGTTCGGGGAGATCAATATGCTGGATAAATTTATAATTAAATTTGAGAATCTTCTAGGTGAAAAAGTATTCAAAATAGCGACGAAATATCATGAAAAACGTCGATTTTTTTACATTTCAAGGCTTCCCTGGCTCCTTAAAATTCAAAAATGCCCGATTTCACTGTTTTATCATATTCCATATGCAAATATATGCAAAAACGCCGATTCCCCGGGGCTACGGTAGAATTTGAGGTACAGGCGCGTGCCCTGCTGATATCCCGGGGGCACCCTCGGCATGAATCAACCCCGGGCCACCGGGGTGACTTGTCTGGGAGACTGGCATTTTTTGGAGGTGAAGAAGGGAAGGAGGAGGCATTTTAGAGAGGACACGCGTGCGACATTACGACAGACAAACAGAGAAACAAACGGCCGGAAGGGTTGGAAAAATCAGTGGTACGAAAATGGCCTCGAAACGCTGCATAAACCTTCATTGTTTTAAGGAATCGGCATGCATTTTGATCAAAATCATGTAATTTGCACAACAGTGGTTTTTAAACCAACTACGCGCTGAAAATCGACTCACAGTTAAGCAGAAAGTCGCCAAAAATTCGAAAACCACGGTTCTGAACCCTTACCTAGCGACTGGATCTGATAGCCAAGCGCCGGCTTCAGCACTCTTCTCGCCCACGCGCTTCTGATGGTGTCAAGGCGGCTGGCTGGGGCGCTGACGAAGAGGGTACCTGAAAAAGTGGTTAAAATGAAAGACCGAGTACACCTAAAACCTATTATCATGTAGTTTTACGATTTTTCAACTTCGCAGCCCCTTTAAATGTTAATACCCGCTATAAATAACCCCAGAATTGGTTCCCTATTGCCCCAATTGCCTCGCAAGGCACTTATACGGCTATTCCCATTTTCTATACGACCACCACCACCCCATGATGACCATGGCGGCCCCCCACAAATTGCGCAAGTTGCCCACACCTCATGGCGATCTCGCCACGGAACGTCTCTAGGGGTGTCGGCGGCGGTGGGCCTTGATCTGTCTCTGTATCTCTCTCCCTCTCCTTCTATCTCTCTCTCTCTCTCTCTCTCTCTCTCTCTCACGCGAAACTGCCATTCAATGGGGAGAGGGCAGCAACACTGCCAATTTGTGCCTAACCCCCTGGAAACCTTCTTGGTAGTCAGCGTCAATTTTCTAAGGTTTTTCGAGGAGAATTGATAAAATTAGCATAATTTGCATCTGGTTTTAAAGGTGTTGGGAAGCCAAAAACAAGCTACAAATTTTTGGAATATATTACAAACATTACGATGAATATGTTTAGTTTTAGCCAGCAACTTCTAAAAATTTGCATAATTGACTTGATTTTGGCTTCTCAAATCCTTCAAAAAATCGTCGAACATTGGCTTTTTTCGGATTTCCTGATGCCGGCTGGCCCCTGCCTAGACTGGCCCCCTAAAAAGCGCCCTAAAAAGTGACCACGAAATGGGGGAAATTGGCGCGGGTCCCGGAAGAGGCAGACAGAAGAAAAATGGGAAACGTATGGCTCATCCAAGGGGGGAGCACGAGGCTGTAGAATCAGAAAAACACTCGCACCACCATGATGGTAGCCACAGCAGCTGCCACCCCCAATCAAATTTCGTCTTGGTCAGCCATGCCTAGCGAGAGAGTGAAAGAGAGAGAGAGAGAGAGAGAAAGAGAGAGAGAGAGAGCGGAAAAGGCATTTTATGGTTTTCAGGAGGATCCGAAACGATTGTTTGAATTTTTAGACGGCTTTTAAGGGGTTTGTGAAGTGAAAAAGCTAAATTCTATATTCAAATTAATTAATTTGCATAACAGCTTAATTATAGAGCCATTTAGAGCGAATTTTAGGGTCGCCAAACCCGGATTTTTGTTAAAAAATTAGCAGGATTACGTGGAAAAGTGGTAAATCTCAGTAAAAGATTGGATTTTCTTTTCTTGATGCCTAATTTGGATGTTAAATCCTAGAGCGATTAAGTTTTACCTGGCCGCATAAATCCCATGTAGATCATCGAGTCCATGGCAGCTACCAAGTCTCGGTTCCAGAAGCACGACTTGTTGGCCTCGAGGAAGCTCTCGAAGACCCTGAAAAAAGCCAAGTTATCTCAGTTTTGATATTTTTTAGCTGGTTACGCTTAGATACTCTTAACGTTAACTCTAGAGATCTCAGGTTAGTTTGGATACCCCCATACATTTGCTCAGCTGGCTGTTGGCAGTTCTGGGTGGGCACCAACTTCCTGCCTCCCGCCACACCCGGGTAAATAAACATGGATTATGCCCTGGGGAGGGCATTAATTTTGAGCGTACGGAGGTGTGTTGCGGAATAGGGAGAATTAGTATAAAATTGCATAATTCAATCGAAAAGGATAAAAAACTCAGAAAGTGAATAAAAAGGTACTGTAAGATCTGCCCAGTTTTTTTGCTAGCATTTAGTCACTTTAATCCGCGATTTGAATACCCGAAACGACTACGGTTGTTTTCCGGAAAAATACAAAATTTCGAAGCTTACAGTAAGAACTTTGAGTATACGGTAATTGGCATATTTTCGAATTTTCGATACCTCCAGTACTTTTTGGAGTACGGTAATCCTGGAAAATCAGAATTTTCGATACTTACAGAATTTTATTAACCACGAAGATTCTAGAATTTTCAGTTTTTGATCTCTATATTGGAGTTTAGAGTACGGTAATTTTCACAATTTCCATATTTCGATAAGTACAGTAATTCTCCGGCTAGTGTACCCCTTAAATTCCGCTCAGGACCACCCTGTTGTGTTTCAAATTCCGGACTGTTTTTCGGCTTGGCACTAAATCACACCCGGGTGTGCGCTTTTCAGGCAAGACACTGTGTCCTACAGGTAGGGCACGGTGGACAGTGCGTGTCGTTTTTACGGGCAGGGCAAAAAAGATTGCAATCTGCAGCCGGGCGTTTCTCTCTCTCCCTCTCTCCCTCTCTCTCTATCTCTCTCTCTCTCTCTCTATCTCTCTCTCTCTCTCTCTCTCTCTCTCTCTCTTTCTCCCGCCGCGTGAGAAACTTGCCTCAACCACCCCCTTTTTTGATCCCCAGCCTAGAGTTTTTCGATTGAGGCAAGTTGAGAAAAATGGATTGAGGTTCTGGGGCACATTTTAGGGGGGCGACTGGTACCCCCTGCCACCCCGGCTGATTTCTCTGAGCGATAAATCCGGGAATCGAGACGGATTGAGATTGAGGGCAAAACATTTTTTGGGGGTGTGAGCACCGCTATTGCCCTATTTTGGCACCGTTGGCACGGGGATCGGCTGAGTTTTTGAAAAATTACCCTAGCCAGCCGGTGGGTGGGATGCTAATTGAGCCGAACTTTTTGGTAGGCATGGCAGGGGATGGTAATTAGGACGAAAGGCGGGGATAGGATCGATTCGTAGCTAATGGAATGCGTTGGAAAGTATCGGAAAAATATAATTAATTTCTATTCATCCAACAAGCCAAATATGTTGCGTAATTTGCATAATTCCGAATTTTATCTAGCGCAGAAAGCTCGACGAGGAGCGAGAGACAGAGAGAGAGAGTGCGTTTTAGAGAGTGAGTGCGTAAACGAGAGAAAAATAGAGTTAGAGATATGTGGAAACATATTTGGCAAAGAGCCAGAGAGCGAGAGAGACAGAGAGAGAGAGGGCGAGAGAAAGGGAGAGAGAGCGAGAAAGAGCAAACCTACTTGCTACCTGACTAATTTTAGGTGACAGCTAGCGTTCCCCGCGGGGGGTAGGCCCCCAAAAAGGTCACCAAAAAAAAGTTAAAAAACGTAGTAGTAGAATGCCTAAAAGATAAAAAACGTACTGTAGTTAGTACTGTAACGTACTCTCTTCAAAATAAGCAATTTAGAATTTAGAAACAATTAAACGAATTGTACGTGCTACTGCTAGAAAATCATCTTTAAAATCTTCACGCGCCACAAAAATTAAGGTGGAAGCTACAGTAAGAAAAATAAGGAATACTGTAGAACAATAAAATGCAAAAATACAGCTACAAAATCCAACTCACCGCCTGCCATTCTTCGGCTGTGGCCCCAGGAAGGTGATGGCAATGCAAGGGCCGGGCTGCTGGGCGTCCGGAGCCATTTTTTAGAGTATTTAGAAAATCAATAGGCTTTTTAGAAATTTGAATAGATTCAAAGAACGTCGACTAACAAAATAGCCGGTCCGGATCGGGGGGTGGTAGCAGAGAACCTTGGTGGAAAGGTGCGGTCTGGTCTGGTGTGGCGGGGCCCTCACTCACTCACTATCTGCTACGGACACACCCCTTGACGGCAAAGGGGGGCGGAGCCTGGGGTGGCGCCCCGGGGCACACCCCATCCGGGCCGGTGGAGGTGGACAAGGGATATCACTAAAGGGATGGTAAGCGAGGAGAAAGAGACTAAGGACTAGAAGTAAGAATCTCTAGTGGTTTTAAACGTATTTCTCTTCAAAACTAGAAAAAAATCCGGGCTTACAGTTCCCGTTAAGAGCCCTGAGAAAGCTAAGATGTAGCCAAGAACCTATGCGATTTGAGCAAGAGCTAGAATAACAACGCCGGCTTTCCGTATGAAAACACAAGAATGTTGATGCGTTCAGCTGCAACAGCATTTGATATCTTTGTTTGAAAAATTATAGCTCCACAGGACTTGCGAGATGAGCATGAGCTCTGCAGGTGGACGGAAAAATTTGAGCAAGAGCTCGAAAAGCAAAAACGGCGCCTTGCGTATTAATAAACAAGAATATTAATCAAAAACTTCTTGGGACGCTTGGGGCATATCACAGTTTCGTTTTTCACTTTGAATTCTGGTTCGGTAAGCTCCTCGATTTTTCTGGAAGCCCTTGCTCAAGCTGCTTCTCTTGAGCGCCAAATGCATAATTTAAGGCTTACATGAGGGTTTCGATGTTAAGCGTAAGAGGCTTGTAATGGAGGACAAGCGGCCAAACGAGCAACAGCTCAGGATTATTCGGAAGGTTACATAAAAAACCTCGGAGATTTCCGGGTTGCTTCACGTTAATTTTTGCAAATCACTTAGTATCTTTGAAGGTGCTGAGGTTGTGGTCAGGTTTTTGAGAGTGCCTCCCAGAGGATCGCACCCTCTTCTGCAATTTTTTTCTCAACACTGTTCGAGTAAAGTCACGTCCTCTCCTCATTCAGTCCGGATGCAAATACCCGGAGGCGATTTGAAAGCGACCACTGTCTGACAGCTCATCACTATCAGCCTGGCCTCTACCCGGAGCGACGGGTATCACAACTCAGAGGTCGTAAAATCAATTTACGCGCTAGGGGTCAGAAAAGGAATGGGTGCTAAAAACTATTAACTTAAAAGCCATGCTTTTCCATCTCTCTCTCTTGATAAATCTCTCGCATTGTAATATCAAGTCAATAGATGCAGAATGGAGCGGAATCGACTGTCGACATGTCAGATTTTACGAAAAATATCTTTTTTCGCTGCTAAAATTCAAATTTTATGGAAAGCTCGGCTAATCCGCGTCGCGACTTTTCGATACGGGGCGTGTGTGTTTTTTGAAAAACGTGTGATCTGCGGCTATCTTTCTCACCGACCCTCGCGCGCGCTCTCTCTCTCTCTCTCTCTCTCTCTCTTTTTTTTTCATAATCACTCTTTCACTCTCTCTCACTCGCTCTAACTCTCTCTCACCCTCGCACTCTATCCTCTCGCTCTCACCCTCATGATTTCGCTCTCTCTCACTCACGCTCTCTCTCTCTTCTCTCTCTCTTCTCTCTCTCTCTCTCTCTCTCTCTCTCCTATAAATAATTCTTTTCCACCTTTTCAAATTCAAATAACCTTCCGGAAGACCACCCGCACAGCAATTGGCGCGCCGGGATGCAAAAAATATTCGGAGGATGAGTGATCATGGGAGAAGCGCCTACGGGAAGGAAGTGGAACCCTAAAAAAATGCTCTAAAAACACAGCAACTGCCCTCTCGGGGTGCACCACTAATTTATTCGAGCACCCCAGCCCCTTCACGTTTTACTGCTCCCCACGCATGTGGGAGAACTAATTTGAATGATTGCTTCTTGAGTGGTGGTAGGCAAGTGGAGGTATACGGTATTCGATGATTTAGCGTGCGAAAAACGGGGTGAGAACGGCCGATTTGAAATCCTTATCAGGGGGAGCAAGGGCAGGTGATTTGCATAAAAGCCAGCTCGAAGCTGCTACCTGGGATTTGAATTTTTCTGGGCCACCTGAACCGAATTTTAATTTTGGAATATTCTCCTTGAGCCCGAAATGAAACTGTTTTCATTTTTCCAGTTTTTGCTAATTACGAAAGCATTTGTTTCGGAGCCAGAACATTCAAATTGAAAGGAAATTCCGGGGCACAACTGTTGCCACGTGCCGTTTCACAGTGTTGCGATCCGGAGGTCATAAATTTCCAGTCCTGACAGTGCAGCCAAAGCCAGTGTTTCCACCTAAGAAATATGCCCTCCTTTTTCTGTTGCCGCTAGAAGCGAATTCCGAGAGGCTCCGATTTTCGGGTTACTGTAGTCCTAATTTGTCCGGAAATTGAAGTTGTACCGGGCAAGAAGGCAGGGTCTTTTTCAGGGTGTTGGAATCGAAATTTCAAGGGCGTACTCCTCGATTGTTTCGAAAATTGACGAGTGTGGGAAGGTCAGATTTTGGAATTCGATGCATCGAGTTAGGTTTAGATTTTCGGCTCTCTCCCTCTCTCTCTCTCCCTCTCTCTCCCTCTCTCTCTCTATCTCCCTCCCCCCCTCTCCCCCTCTCTCTGTCTATCTCGCTACATCTCTCTTGCTTTCTCTTTTCTCTCTCGCTCCCACGTCGTTCTCTCTTCGACTTTAACCTATTTTCAGTTCCGTAAGACCAACTTTCAGGTCAGGCAAACTTCGTCGAATCCTTCCCTCCATTTGTCAACGTTAATTGGGGCTCCTTTGGAAGTTTGCCGCTCCCCTGCCGGAACAGCACGCGTGCCCACACAGTTTACCTACATCCACAAACACGCGCATCTCAAGGTGCTGGTGCACCATCTGGTGTGTTGTTTGAGCACGAGCCGGGGCTGGGAACTTTAAATAGCATGACTGCCGGAAGAAAGTAAAAAAAAAAGCGACTGCTACGGCAGGGTTTCGACCGGAACAGTCCATCCCGGAATGAAATCACTACCGGATTTCCGTTTCCTTACATTTTTGCGCGGAGAGCCAATTTTAACCGTAATTTTTTGCTGGGTTTAGCATTTACCGGGTCAGTCTTCCGGAATTTCAAGACAAATTTGGGCAGGTTAAAATTAAAATTAAAAGCTCGAACAATCAAAATTTTAAAATTTAGATTTTTACACATAGGGTTTTCGTTGGGTCAGGAACTGCGACCGTCCGGATACGAAATCCATCCGGAATTTTCTCTGGGCACGCTGTTTCCGGATCTCTAAATTACGGCATCAAAGCATCCAAATCCGGACTTGGACAGAAAGCGTAGTATTTTTCAAACTCAGCGCTATAACAAGTTTTTTCCGGGCCTATCCTCCTACCTTCATCCGCTTTTCCTCTCCGTATTCAAAACGAATCCGGAATTTCGCATCCGGAAACGGCTGAAATCAGTATATTTCGAACAGGCCATTAAAATACAAAATCCTGTTGCTCCAAGCAACAACGCAAATCGTCCCATTTGTCCTTACCGTCCGGTCAGGCCTGCCATCTGTCCGTTGGCGTACTGTTTGCACTACCTGTTTTTCCGTGCCTCTGGGTTGAAGGGGATCATGCAACAGTTCACCTGAGCGGATCAGCTTACAAACTCTAGGCCCATCTGCTCCTGAAGGGGGCACTTGTGGAGCAGGTTTGGGATGGAAATTAGTACCGGGATTGACTTACCGGCTTGGGGTCAGGGAACTTCATTTAATCGGGAGAGAAAGAGAGAGAGCCAGAGAAAGAAAGAGAGAGTGAGAGAGCGAGAGAGAGGGAGCGATAGAGGGAGCGAGACAGAGAACGAGACAGAAGGAGTGAGAAAGGGAGCGAGAGAGAGTGAGAGAGAGAGAGGCAGAGATCGAGAAAAAGGGGGAGCTATAGAAAAATGTCGTAAAAAAAATATTTTAAAGGCGTAGGCAAGGCAAGAATCCGAAAGAAGGCAAGAAGAATTTTTTGTCCATTTTCGAAACCGCATGCTCTTTCAATCAAATTAGAAGTAAGCTAGAGCTTTAAATTTACCGCTTTAGCGTGTAAATTTGATTAAAAAGCTTTAAAAACAAATATTTCTATGATATCGGGAAAGCAAATTTCACCTCAAATTTTGCATTTGAATTTGTAAAAAGATGTAACACATTTTCCCCATAAAAATCGAGGCTTTTTCAGGGCCAATTCCTCCATATCCGTATGCATTTGGCACCAAATTGCGCCACCTCTCGCCGCCTTTAGGCAATTTCCGACAATCCAGCCCCAAGCAAACAAAATTACAGTATAGGATGCGCTCCCCTTGGCCCGGGTAGATTAAATTGCGCAAAATCCCCCGCGCCCCGCTTTACAAGCGTTTCGGCCGGCGGGAGGGTGGCGCAAGCTTAAGCTGGTACAGATATTTGTCGAGATGAGCGCCCCCCCCAGCCGTCATTTGGAGTGGACCGTAACTGTTTTGCGCAACACCAATCGAGCGGGCCTGGTCCGACATATTTTCGCGGCTAATTGTTGGGTGCTTTGATGGGGGCCGCCCAGGTGAGGGCCCTAAGGACACGCGCGGGTCCTTGGCAAATTATTTTGAATGGGGTGTCTAGGTAAACATGGCATGTTTAAACATATTTTGTAGAATAAAAAATTGTGCAAATTTCTCGGGGTTTTAGAGCCCAAATTTTCGTGGGAATAACGTGATGGCGTAGAAATGGTGCATTACCGTCCATATGCTTTGACTTTTATGTCCGAAACGCGCTGGCAAAAGCCTCAAAAAATTTAAAATTTGAAGGACTTGAGGATTTTCGTGATTTAATTAAGACGGAAATTAAAATTCCATGTCAAATAGAACGATTTTTGCTTCTTAGCCATCAAAACCCCACCGTTTAACTGATTAATTTTTTCCAAATGGCCCTTCGGCTCCGTTCGAATTCAAATTCAAATCCAAATTCGAACCATCCTGACCCTGTTTTTTGCAGCTTTGCGGCCCTTCTGAGGTTCCGTCTTAAGGGTAAGGCAACGCTTCATCCCCAGGAAAAAACACGGCCCGGGCTAAAGGTTAGAAAGGTAACACATCCGAGGCTGGGTGCCCTCCACCCCCGGGAAAAGGTCGGCGGATCCACCCTTGCTCGAAAAAAGCCCCCACGGAATGCCATCTGCGTAATTGAGACCTCGGAGCGCCTTGGGATTCAAATCTGGGTGAGATGTGGTTGCGGTGTCGGAATTTCACAAAAGAAAAAAGTTAAAATATGTTTTTTCCTTTTTAATCAAATCTTCAGGCTATAAAAACCAAATGTGATTTTTTTTTTTTATTTGATTTTCCCTCCCTATTCCAAGGTGTGAAGGTTGGAGCGGAACCAAATTTTCAGGGCCATTTAATTTGGGCTTAAAATCAAAGCAACGTTCTAACTTAGCTATCCTATCAACAGTTACGAAATCATACCCGCCAGAGTTCATAGTTCGTGCGGGAGATTAGGGTATCCGCTTTAATCAGGGTATATCTGTCTCGGATCTGCCTTTGGCCACCGGCTGACAGTTATGGGAAGGGAATGAGCGGGGATTAGACAGTCGATAGAACTTCCGTCTGGGCCCGATCCTTTGATGTCTACCTGATATCTTGGAACGATTAGCACCGAGGCGATCGATTTCCGCTCAAAAGTCTTCGTCCAAAAAGGGGTTTTTGGCGAGAATACCGACAGTACCGAAGCTGTCGGTATTTCGGCTATCAAAGCTGCGGATTTCGGAATTTCGGTTCTCTGCATTTTCGATGTCGGCATTTTAGTCTTCCGTATTTTGGCTGTCGGCGTTTTGGATGTCGGCAATCAGCCTGTCGGCGTTTTTAGGGCAGTATTTTAACGTTTAAATGTCGGTATTTCTTCTGTCGGTGTTAATATTTCTGTTTTCCCCAAAAAATCGAAAAACTTTGCATTTTCCTTCCATTCAAATTAACTGATTTCTGTAGACTTGTATGCAAAGCCGGACAAGCCACTGCCTCGACATAAGCACCCTCTTCCTCCACTCCATTCAGTCCCGCCCAAAAAACGACTGGCCAAATGGTACCCCCTTAACCGCTCAATACTCGATTATGCAACGGCATTCAACCCGGAGGGGCCCCCATGCACCCAATTTTCCATGCCCATCATGGGTCAAGTATCCAGACAGAGCGGAGGCTACCACTTGGTGATCTAATACAGGAAATTGGTTTTCGCGTGCCGTGTACAGAAGGTAGCTTTGGAGCAAGGGATCGCGATTATTTAACTTGGTCGTCGAGTTGAAAAACACTAGGGACACTGGACACTGGGAAAACACTGAGGTCAAGACGCTCGTCCTCCCTTAACTTGTGAAAACAGAGGTTTAATGTGATTTTAGCTCCTAGAACTGCAGCGAATACAACCAGATGTTGACTTCAGAGCCCCTTTAGACAATTTTTCCGAAACGATTGACTTACCATGTCGTTATTACACTCCAGGATTCAAAAATCAACCTCTGCGCGTTTGCCCAGCTCCGCATATGTCAGATCGCCGGCACGAGCCTTTTGGCAAAGGTGTGCTAATCCTGTAATTGGAGAAGGCCCGGTCCTTTGGGGTCTTTAGGAGAGAGAGAGAGAGTGAGAGGGAGCAAGAGAGAGCAAGAGAGAGCAAGAGAGAGAGAGCAAGAGATGGATCCGCTTTTCGACTACGTGTGCATACGGTAATCGCCTGCCTCGCCAAAGGGGCCGCCCCACGGCATTGCGGTACATTCAAAATCGAGCTAGAGAAGGGCAGAGAGTGAGAGCGAGAGTGAGAAAGAGAGACTAGCTAGCGACTGACCCGTCGAGATGTTGACAGATCTGGGAAAAGTTTTCGCCTGCGGATTAGCGAGTTGGCTTTGCAGGGCGAGCTAGCCAAGACGAGTGAGATGGGCTCGCGATTTTAAAGCAAGGTACTATACCTAAAATTACCTGACCTGAAATTCCCGATTGTTGATGGCCCAGAAATGTCTGGTAAGCAAAAAGTGAGTGCTTTTTGTAAATTTTTGCTTTATGAAATCGGAAATGGAAATCTAAATCCCTTTAAAAACTCTAATTAGAAATTCTGGTCGAAAATCGGCGCGGCAAATCGAAAAATATCTATTGTACTGGTCTACTGGTCAGCCGACAATGCAAAAAAAACGCTCGAAACCCCATTGAACGTTAAAAATCAAAAGTTAAATAAAATCTAACCTTGTTTGCTAGTCATTTTTGTGGAAATATACAAAGCGATCCTCGAAACCCCCGTTTAAAAGGTCCAAGCCCGACTCCCAGACAGCCGCAATATACCATTTGACTCCCCGGGATCGTTTACCCTGATCCGATCGCTTTTCTATTGTACCCACCATCCGGCGGTCAATTCTCACGCTTCGGCTCCCCGAAAAAACGGGGCGGATGGCCCGGGCAAAAAAGGCAAAAAGGGCATGAAGGCGCTCCGTAAATGGTGCTCCCGCTGCGCTATCGGGGGGTTGAGGTGAGCCCATTTGTTAGCTGGGCGGATGTGGGTGTTTTCTATAGAGATCAATGGGATAAAGGGGAGTCAGTAGCTGTTTCAAATCCGACAGGGCGCCAGCGTGGGAAAACCGGGAATTGAGAAAGTGAATTTGAATTTGATTTTGTAAGGGAGAGAGAGGAAGAGAGAAAGAGACAGAGAGAGAGAAAGCTAAAGAGAGAGAGAAAGAGAGACACAGAGGCAGAGAGAGCGAGCGAGAGAGCTAGAGAAGATAGGGAGAGAGCACGATAGTGAGAGAGAGAGAAAGAGAGAGAGAGAGAGAGAGAGAGAGAGAGAGAGCGAGAGGGAGAGAGAGAGCATGAGTTCAGCGAGATGTTAAAGCGCATATCTTTTCGTCCGCACCGGGATGGAAAATTAAATTTTTCTAAATTTTTACTA
Source organism: Mesorhabditis spiculigera (assembly GCA_958295435.1). Classification (NCBI taxonomy): domain Eukaryota; kingdom Metazoa; phylum Nematoda; class Chromadorea; order Rhabditida; family Rhabditidae; genus Mesorhabditis; species Mesorhabditis spiculigera. The sequence goes on along the minus strand of CATQJA010002647.1, from coordinate 1,221,830 downwards.
ACATAAGCGTAATCTCTCATACCAGCGATTTAAAACAGATTTAATAGACGGTCCTGCGCCCACTACCTTTTAAAACACTTTACGACCCTCTGCCAGGTGACTGTGACACTGATCCTGATCAGCGATGCGACCTAAAAACTCTGCCTCTTTCGACCGTGCCGCCATCAACGTTTTTTTTATGACTTCCGGGGACACCTGTGGTGGCCGTAAAGGTGACTTGGTTCGCGCGCAGTTTTGCGGACACTGTAAAAGAAGAAAAAGGAAAATATCTTCAAAAAAAAGCAAATCCGTATACTTTTCTTTCTCTCACTCGTTCTCTCTATCTCGCTCTATCTCTCCCTCTATCTCTCTCTCTCGCTCTTTCCCTCTCTCTTCTCTCTCTATCTATCTCTCTCTCTCTCTCTCGCTCTCTCTCTCTATCTCCCCTCTCCCTTTCTCTCTCTCTCTCTCTCCTCTCTCTCGTCTCGCTCTCTCTCTCTCTCTCTCTCTCTCTCTCTCTCTCTATCTCCCTCTCTCTCTCCCCCTCCCTCTCTCTCCTCTCTCTCTCCCCTCCCCCTCTCTCTCCCCCCTCCCGCCCTCTTCTTCCCCTCTCTCTCTCGCTCTCCCTCTCTCACCTAACTCTTATCCAATATTGCCAAAACCAGTCCAATTAGCCACCCACCACCACCCGAACCCCAATTAGTCGGCTAATACTGATGTTAAGCGGCTCAAAGCCGGGCCGTGTTGCCTGGGGGCAGACTGATTTGCATCAGCAACTAGACTGGGATATTTCTGGTGCCACCCAATCATGGCCCAAGGCTAAAGTTCAGATACAAGCAGCAAATTATGCCCCCGGGCCAATTGATCACCGCGGCTTAGGCCAGAGAATTGGCCAACAAAGACCTTAAAGAGGCTAGATTGCTTATCGAAATGCCTGGGGCTAGGAAAAGGGCTACGTGAGCGTGGAGCAGGACTTTTATGGTAAATTTGGGGATCGTGGAATGGTGGTAACCATATGCAAAGCTTTTAAAAAAATTTTGGAACCTGAATTCACAACCTCAGCTGTAAAAAAAACTAGAAAACACTCAGAAAACGCTACCAAAAAAGGAAAAGGAGAGTTCCGGGCTTGAAAGAAATACTAAACCGATTAGCTAACTTGAATGTTTGAAGGCTTTCTAAAAGTGTGGTAAAGCACATTAAAAATATCATTACAAATGTGTTACACAACGCTTTACTATATTTTTAGAAAAAGCCAAATTTATGGGTTAAATCTATTGGAGAAAAAAAAAATCAAAATGCTCGTAAAACTTTCAAAAAATTACAAAAATTTTCGGTACATCCGGTCGTCCTCGTTTGCATGCTTATTAAAGGCAAAAAAGTTGTAAAACCATTGAAATACGACGAAATTTACAAATCCCCAGCGATTCCTGATTCCCTGCGTTGTTTTTCTCCTTTTTTGGGACCTCTTCCCTCTTTCTCTCTCTCTCTCTCTCTATCTCTCTCTCTCTCTCTATCTCTCTTTCTATCGTACTGTACCCTGATTTTCCTGAAATTCACGTATTACACCATTTCACGCTTTGGCAATCACACCTACGCAACCAGCTACCGTAATACCATACCCTTCCGGCAGTTGCCACTTCCTTGCCCATTGTCAAATATTGCCCATCCCTTCAAAAATCACACCTGGGAATAGACGTATAACCGGATGAATGCAGCCGGTTGCCGGAAGCGATACTACAACCCTCGACCCTCAACTCGGCAAATATCACCCGTTTCCGTCTATAGTCTCTATAGGTGCGAAAAAGCCCTGGGGCTACGTGGGAGTCGCAGGAAATTAGCAAGATTTTGCAACTGGAAGGTACGAAAAAGGCGGAAGATTGGACTTTGTCCCACTGGATGAAAAATTCATGCTTTTTTGCTAATTATTCCGGATGTTTATATCGATCAAAATCAATGCTTTTCCAGAATTTATGCAACATTTTGGTGTCAACAGGATTTAAAGTTTAGCATTTAATTGAAATTAAGGTAAACTGGGTTGTTTTTTATCTTTCGGCGCCTTAATTGGTTTTAAAGGAACTAGGAAGGTGAAAATCGACCCCCTTGATTTGCTAGATATCGACAAACATGGTAAGCACAAAACTATGACCATTCAGATTTATACCCGTTCGCGACCGCAAAGCTGAGATTGATGTTAACGTACTGTGGAGTAACGTATACTATATCACCGATTTTTGGCTTTAGTCGACGAAATGAACGATTTACAAGCTTACCAGTCCCTTTAAAATTAGAACTTCCTGGAATCCAGGCTTCAAAATATCTTTAAAAAAATTCGCATCTATGATATCCAAATTTCGGTAGATCCTTTTCAAGCCCTTTACGACCTGCGGACCACCCACCATTCCTCACCACATTCAAAAAGCCAACTGTTGACCTGAAAAGGACTGGAAAGTGGCGGTGAGGGGTGAGAATAAATTTCCATCGAGATACCATCTACGCCTAGCCGCCACGCGCCTCCGTAGGGTCAGACAATGTTTCGAAGCGGTTCGATTTTGAAATGAAACCCGGGCGCCGAAAGGGAAAATGTCTGGAGGTTTTGGAGGTCGAATTATACCTGGGAATACCTTAAATAAATCTTTCAATCACGTGAATATGAATGAAAAATTGTAAAAATCACAAAAACGAAGTTTCAAAAGCTAAAAAGTAATGTGATAATTTTAATGAGGTTAAGGAAAACGTTTTAATTTTGTGTAATAAATATCTGCTAACCTGCCTGTGTTCAAATTTAGAGATAGATTAGCAGCAAATATCGGATACCATGTTTTAAATGTTTTGAAATTCCTTCCGCATAATTCCGCAAAGAATTTTTTCTAGCCTGCCCATCTAAAACTAGCCCATGTTAAGTTTTCTAGGCATTTTTTTCATTTTTTTGCTATTTTCTACGTTTTTCCGCACCGGCTCTCTGCCAGCCTGCCCACTGTTATGCCCTTTAATACACGAACTACTCCAAATTTGGTCATTCAAAGATCTGGACTCTAAAATGAAAATTATTTTGGCCGCGAGCCGACCAGGTTATGCCCAATTTCCGAGAACACAAATAATTACGATGCGGGGCAGGTGCAACTCTGTGACGCCTAAAAACCTACTCACCAAAATATTTACGAATTTTTGCGGCGCGTAAAAATATTTCGTATGAGATAAGGTAGCTAAAAACGCATAGTTGAAAAGATAGTATCTGTTTTTTTAATGTTTCTTGATAATGAAAATTCGAACCTTACTTGGGTTCCCAAATTTTGAGGACAATGAAACAGGAGGCTGATTTTTAGGAGCAGATGGCTGAATTCTGCTAAATTCTGGCCGGTGTTTTGAGATTGTGTATTTTAAACACGACCACCGTAATCAAAAATCACCTGGCGTCAACTCGTCCCCTAGGGATTTACGAGGCCTCAAACATCTATCTAACGAGTAAGAAGCTTATCCTCCATTAAACCACTGTCTGGCCGGTCAAAAATAATTTCAAAGTATGACTTTTCGCTTCTTGGATGGCTTTTTAAATATAAAATGCCTGCTCTGGGATTTTCTGTTTTGGTTAAAGCTACCGTAACCTCTTTAGCGAAGCGCTGAAGGCGAAACAGTTTGGTCTGGCAACCAGCATAATTCCAGGAGAACCAACCGCTATTTTGTGGATGCCGTGAGGCACGAAAAGCGTATTTATTTGCGTGCGAGGTGTGAATAGGTGTAAATGTCATTTAGTCGGGTTAATTTTTGAGTGTCTACATTAAACGTGTATTTAGGCCACCCAGCGCCGCCTAATTAAATTTACACCAACTTGTTTTGCTGAAATAGCGTAGGTAGTCTAACGCCTGTTAGCTAGCTCACTAGACTAAGTCGTTTCGCTAATCTACCAAATGTCAATCTCTAGTTTTCAAATAATTTGGACGTTTTTGTGTGTTATAGGATTTTAGGTAGGCCACTACGTTTTCCGGAAATTGCCCGTTGGCTTTTTGTGGGCACTCCGGTGCACTACGTTTGGCTACATTTCCCAATTCGATTATTAAAATTTGCAATTTAAATTTAGGGGAAATTATTTTTTTTTTACTTTTATCAGACGAAATAAATTTAAATTCAAAGTCCCGATTGTTTTTGTAAACGACCCCAACCATGAGCGCTAACGAGCGCAATTCAATATTTACGAGTTGGTTTAAAAAATATTATTTCCCCGTATATTTTTATTTTTGCATACTGTATATCAGCTTTTCCGTGTCTAGATATTTTTATAATTCGATCATACAGATGTTAGAATAGAAAAAAAAATACATTTTAGATGTACGAGATCACGCCTATCCGACTATGGCTGTACCCGAAGATCCACATGACATTCGACTTCTTATCGATACTTTTTAACGCGACTCTGATATTTTTGATACTCACAAAGTCTTCAAAGGCCTTCCGACCCTATGCTATCATGTTATTAAGGTAACGCTGGGAAACTAAGAGGTGGAAAAAGCTAAATATTTTTAGTGTCTCACTTCAGGAGTTGTTCGTCGCTCTATCTGCGGAATTTGCGATGCAAAGGTGAGAGAGGGTTAGAGAGCAGGATAGAGAGCGAGAGAGAGAGAGAGAGAGAGAGAGAGTGAGACAGGAAAGCCGCTAATTATTAATTTTTTAGAATAATCCCGATAAAGGAAGCTCTAACCTTCGAGTTCCACGGACTTTGTCTCAACTTCACGCCGTATTCATGTGTATTTGGTAAGTCTTCATAAGTTTCCCTTGTGATTTTCTGATTTTTGATTTTTCACCTTCCTGATTCATTGCTGGTAGGAATGTTGCCGCTATGAAATTAACATGAGTTTTTCAGCACATTGCATCACAATGATAAGCACCGCATTTGTCTACTCTAGCTTCCCGTTCTTCTTTTGGTAAGAATCTTTCACAGTATCAAAGTTTATTGCTTTTTCCAGGTTCCGATACCGTGTTCTCCACGATCCTCCCAGAAGTACATTAAAAATCGGTCTGATCTGCTTGTTATTTTATTTGCCTCCGTTAGTGACCGGGGTAAGTCCTACTGTAGATCAAAAAAAAAATCAGTTTCTTTCAGTCTCTCTGGATATTCCGGATAGATCTCTGGATAGCCGAGATTCGACAAATTTGGTATGATGCCAACTTCACAGCTTTTGATAAGAGTCCACGTGTGATGGCTGGCGGCTTTCGGAGCATCTGGTCAATACGGTAGGTGGGAGGTGTTCTAGATGTGTAGAACGGAAGTCAGTTAACGCTTTTAGAATCCTCCCGATGATTCTCTGGGTGACGTTGCCCGTCTTCCCATGCTATGCCGTATCTATCTACTATCGGCAAAAATTTCTGAAGGATATTCAACAAGCGGCAATGTCAGAGAAGACCAAGAAGGCGCAACATAATATTGTGCAAGTGAGTAGCAGGGAAATTGAGAGAGAGAAAGAGAGAGAGAGAAAGCGAGAGAGAGGAAGAGAGAGAGAGAGAGAGAGAGAGGAAGAGAGAGAGAGCGCGAGGCAGAAAAGCGTTCCTTTTAGAGTCTTACCATCCAAGCTCTAATGCCTTTGTTTCCGATGACGGTGGCGGCAATGTTCAACTACCAGCAGTTTCAGTTACCGTACGGTTTTATAGATGCACTCACTCTCTCGCTAACTATTTATCTCTCTTTCTCGCTTGCTATCTCTCTACCTCCATCTCTCGCTCTCTCTCTCTCTCTCTCTCTCTCTCTCTCGCTCTCCCTCTCTTCTTTCTTATTTTGCTTCATTTTCGTTATTCATTGGTTTCAGCTACCACGAGTACGTACCCTACTTTGACGAATGGCCAATTCTCGCTGTCACTATAGTCAGCGCCTTTAACCCTCTTCTCACAATGTTCTTTATCCTACCCTATCGAACTGCTCTACAAAAGTTCTATCGACAAGTCCGAAAGCAACCAACAAAGCGATCCGGAGACTACGAGAGGCCATCAATTTTCGATTTGGGCAGTCGACGGAGGGGATCGGTTATGCCCAGCTCTACACAGAGGAGCTTTCATTGAATAAAGAATTCTATCCAAAAAACGACAAATAAAATGCGTCAGCCCGCCAAATTAGCAGGGGTAGTTACGAATTGTCCAGAAACGCATTAATGGACGTCACCCATTCGGAGCGATCGGACCGAGAGAATGAGATAGATCAAGTTAAAGAGCGTAAGGTAGATGGGAGAGACACCAAGAACGAGAGAGAGAGAGAGCGAAAGAGAGAGTGAGAGAAAAAAAGAGAGAGACGCAAGGAAGACAATTTAGCATGGTTTCTTTATGAGTACAGATTCAAAATCTCGTTTTCTCGGCTCTTTCGCATCCAAAAATGATAATCTAGCATAATTTCTTTGGGAATCTGCAATATCGGTAAGCAAGCTAGGTAGGATTATTTAAGAAGACTAAGCCATTTCTATACTTCACGATCAGGCAGGTATGTGAAGATTTTTTGGGGGTTTAAACAACTTTTATAGCTCTGCAGCAAGCAACACAGCAAGGGTTACTCAGCGAATTTAACCGTTTTCTTTGAGATTTAACTTGGGCAAGTCAGCGGCGACTCTTGAGGAATCTTAGCCCATTTCAATATCCACCGAACTGTTCAATTGCCAGACAATATGTCCTATTATTAGAAAATACGTGACATGCAACATTTCCGCCCGGAGCCCATTCCCCGTATCGTACCACGTTCCACGTTCCACGAAGTACTCCGAACCCTTTTTGAGCCATTACGATTGGTTATTCCAGGAATTCATTGAGCCTCCCATAACATTTTCACCTGCTGTTTTCGGGGGCCCTGCCGACCAGACGTCGTAATTTCCGCGCAACATGATTGGATTTGGATGCCGTTTTGAGTAACACATATTGTTGGAACCGTTTTGTCGTGAAGTTGGTGGCGCTTTACCTTGCTCTCTCTTTCTCTCTCACTCTCTCCCACTCTCACTCTGTATCTTTCGCTTGCTCGCTGTCTCTCACTCTGCCGGATGATCTCCAAAATGAGATACATAGGGTGTGATTGGTTTACGTAAATCGGAACCTCCTTATTATAACTTTACAACTGGAAGTTCTTTCATTCGAAGGTATTCTTTGTCAAGCTCACTCTTGCTCACCTACTCTTGGTCTCTCTCTCGCGCTTTCTCTCTCTCGATCTCTCGCTCTATCGCTCTCCCGCTCGCATAACACTCAGAGCAACCATAGTAGGAAATTCGATTCAATAAATTCTTGGGTATAGAAGTCTTAGCTCAAGAAAATTAGGGGGTTATTAGTTGGGCTCAGGTATGCAAGATGCGGGTCTTATTTTTAAAAAGGTTTTTAAATTATAGGTTCCAAGCCTTTCAGTATGAGGTTATCTCTCTATCTCTCTCTCTCTCGCTCTCTCTCTCTCGCTCTCTCTCTGTCCCTCTCGGCAGGCATTGCTGATGCAAGATGACCGTATCCAAAATCATCTGTGACGGCGTTAAGTATCTTACACACCTCAACGTCAACGATCAAAAAAAATATCCTTTTTCTTACGCATTGCTTTGGCCTCTGGCAGGTGGAGTTTCGGCAGAGCAAAGCCTCAAGCACTAAAAAGATTTCTGAAGTTTTCTGCTCTCTCTCTCTCTCTCTCTCTCTCTCTCTCTCTCTCTCTCATTCTAGCACTCGCTCTCTCTCGCGCTCTCTCTCTCGCACTTCTCTCTCTCTCTCTCTCTCTCTTTTTCTTACTCGGTCTCTCTCACTCGCCCTCTCGCTCTCGGTCTCTTTCTCACGCTCTCTCCCGTCTCGCTCAAATTTTCAATTCCACTACAAATCCAGATATTCTGTGCCAGATTTGTTTTCGTCAAATTCCTTTCAAGTGCCTAGTTCCTCTTGCGTCTTCGACCGACCTTTTTACGAATCCGGAGTTTTCAGAAATGTACGAAATTTCGGAATTTCGTATATGGATATTCCCAAAGATCCATTTGTTCTTCGACATACTCTCCATGATCTTCAATTTTGGGCTCATTTTTCTGGTATTCACGCGGACGTCAAAGACTTTTCGAAGTTATGCGGTGCTGATCATGAGGTTGGAAGTATGGTTACTCAAACATGGGCTAATATATTTTTTAGTGTCGCCATCCACGAGCTAATCGTTGCCATCACTGCCGAATATACGGTCGAACGGTAGCTTGGATTTAGATAATTCTATATTTTTGTAAATTCAGAATAATTCCGATAGCTGACGCGTTGACGATCGAATTTCATGGGATTTGCGGTTATCTTAGTGCTTCCTCGTGCGTGACCGGTAAGTCTTTAGAATCAGAGAAGAGTGTGGGATATAGAAAGCGAGAGAGAGAGAGAGAGAGAGAGAGAGAGAGAGCGAGCGAGAGAGCGAGCTAGAGAGATCCAGTGAGAGAGAGTGAGTGAATACGAGAAACATTTCGAAGTTGAATCCGCCCATTTTCAGCTCATGGTATCTTCATGTACAGTACTTCTTATGTCTACTCCTGCTTTCCGTTCTTTTTCTGGTCAGTGACTTCCCTAAAAGTATAGAAAGTAGAGAGAGAGAGAGAGAGAGAGGGAGGGAAAGAAAAAGAGAGAGGTTGAGGAAGAGAAGGAAAGAGGGACAGAGAAACCGAGAATCTTCCAGGTTCCGCTACCGTGTCCTCCACTGCCCACCCAAGAAACCATGGAGAATATTTTTCTTATGTCTTATCATCGTGATTCCTGCATGGATCACATCAGTACGTATTTTCGATCCTATTTTCAATTTATATTTGTTCTTTTTAACTTATTACTCAGAATTGTCAAACTAATAAGCTCAATTCATCGAAAATTACTTACATTTAGACCCTCCTCATAACACACGCCACTCCTGAAAAGGAGATTCGAGCAATTTGGCATGCGGCCAACTACACAAATTCCTTGGCAGATCCGAGTATCAGAGCTGGCGGTTTCAAAAGCGTTTGGGATCCAAGGTAAGTGTTTAAGAAATTTTAGGTTTTACCGGAAGCGGAAAACGAAAGCATTAAAAATTGATAGAACCAGAAAGCTAATTTGTAAGCGGCTTTTAGCATCCTGCCAATGACGCTTTGGGTGACGATGCCAGTATTTCCGTGCTATGCCGTTTCGATTTACTATCGGCAATGTTTTTTGAGGGATATCCAGAAGTCTGCCCAGTGCGCGAGAACTAAGTGGGCTCAACAGAAGATTGTTCAGGTGTGGTAACGTTACGTTGACAGTACGTCTTGCGCCTCATTACGTAGCGTCGCACACCTCGTTTAATTGTACCGTTTTAGAGCCTGACGATCCAATCCCTACTGCCGTTATTTCCGATGACGATGGCAGCCACGTACAACTATCGTCAATTTCAGTTGCCGTAAGTTGTTTTTAACAAAAAAAGCTACACAACAACCATTTAAAACAACCTCTTAAAGAAACCGGCGAGCGAAGAAATCGACCCTTTTCGTTGACTAGGTCTGGACAGCTACGCGCAAGTTCAAAATACCTCTAGGATACTAATTTTGGCTAGCACGTCGATTTTCTCGAAATCAGAGCAGACGTAAACGTATTTTGGCGTGTATCGTAGCTGTCCGGTCTTCTAGTTGCTAAAGCTACGGTTTCAGATACTACGAACACGTGCCGTACTTCGATGAGTGGCCAATACTGTCGGTGACGATCATCAGTGCCTTTAACCCTCTACTCACCATCTTCTACGTCCAACCCTATCGAAATGCGATCACCAAGATTTTTCCCGGCTTCCTGAGACGAAGATCTCGGCGACCGGGTATTGCCAGGATTTCGACCTACACCCTGAGAAGCCGACTGCGGTCCCCATCGATTGGACCGGCCAGTTTCGGGAATAAAAGTTTTTATTAATAAAAATTAATAAGTTCCGAAATAACTTGATTGCATCTACAGTGTGTGTCAAAACGATAGAGCCACCTCTTTGAACGCTATTATCTCGGCCCTCGTTGAGTTTGACGCCAAGCTAAGTAGCAGGTCTTGTAGCGCTCGAAAAGGCGCATTTTTCCATCTACTTGAAGTTTTGCAAAAATAGAGCACGCGATTTTTATAAGGAAGCACAAATAGAGCCAAAAAACAGAAGTGTCAAAACGATAGAGCCACACTTTACATATCATTAGCATCAGGTTTGAGCTTGCAAACTACATGCTAATGAACATTCAAAGTGACTTTCCACTTCTGACTTCCGGATTTTCCAGGGTGAGGCCAATCTGCATAGGCTTGAACTTCGTATTATCACTTAGCATGCAATTTGCAAGCTCAAACCTGACGCTAATGATATGTAAAGTGTGGCTCTATCGTTTTGACACTTCTGTTTTTTGGCTCTATTTGTGCTTTTCCTTATAAAAATCGCGTGCTCTATTTTTGCAAAACTTCAAGTAGATGGAAAAATGCGCCTTTTCGAGCGCTACAAGACCTGCTACTTAGCTTGGCGTCAAACTCAACGAGGGCCGAGATAATAGCGTTCAAAGAGGTGGCTCTATCGTTTTGACACACACTGTATTCGATGTCCACTTATTTCCGGGTTTCCCTCTTCATGTTTCAACACCTTTAAAGGTACGCTAAAGTCTCGTTGGTTTGGTTACCGGCCGGTAACCGTCTGAGTGCGGGCTGAGTTGCTGCGGCAGAAAGCTCAAATTTCCTACCGAGACCGAACTTTTTGAACGAGATTTAGTCTACCTTTAACTGTTTTATCACGCCCAAGTGGACTTGTAATAGTCGAAATAGTCCTTCGTATCCTGGTCGTGATTGATGTTTGCCTTTTCCGGGGGTGTGTCGCCGATTTTCTGGCCGCATAGGATCGGCTCAAAAATCGAAAAGTACTTCTTTCGCCACTCTTCCACAGCATAGAGTGAGACGAATAAATAGCTGATCGGATACCTTAAAAAACGCATCAAAAGCATATGTTAATTAAAATGAAAACTAGATTGTCTTTATGAAGTTTTTGATAGATATTTTTTTCAAAGAACCATTTTAGAACATTTCGAAATTCACAAAATTAACCTGCACCGACCTGCCGCCGCCGGCAAAACTATACATTTTTAAACTGAAATTTTTGGCCAGATTTACATACAGCGTCGAGTAGTGCTCAAAAATTGCCCCAGCAATCAGGCAATTTAACGTCGGTTGTTTGTATAATAAAACGTGTATAATCACCACGCCGGTGCCAAAAAAGTCAGAAAACGTCGAAAAATACAGGAATTTGTTGGCAAACTGAAATCCCGTGTAATTTATCGTGTTATTTTGTAAAAATTACCCCAAAACACCGCTGATTTTCCGCGGCTTGGTATTTGGCCGAGAGTCCATATTCACAATTCTTGCGATTCAAATCATCAAGGGTTTTCTGATTAACTCGTGAGAGTTTCCCGGTACCCTAAAATCGAATCAAAATTAAATTAAAGGCGCTACGAAGGCCCAAGGATCAACCCGGGCTCGACACTAGATCTCGAAAACTACGCAGTTGACAAAATAGCCGTAAAATTCATTATTTTTTTATGGATGAAAGGTCGTTATAAAACGCTGAAATTATTATTGATTTCATCTCAATAGGAGCACTACGTAGCTGTCGAGACCTAGCAAGCAGGAGGGGTAGATTTCGTTCGTCCCAGTCCCTTCAAAATGTTCGACTTACCCACGCGAAGCCAATCATAGCGAGCAGAAACGCCGGGATGCCAAAGTAGGTGGCGAAGGCCCGAATCTCGAGCACAGCTAAAAGTACTCCATTTTACACCTATATTTCTAGACAATTTTAGGCGATTAGGAACACAGCGAGCTCCTTTCTACAACACTTAAGCCGTCCCCAAAATTTTTGAAAAACGAAAATTTCCCGGAGCAATCCACGACGCCATATACCTTGCTAGTTCCTTTAATTTATGTAAAAAACTACTAATTCCGTACCTATACTCAAACCAATAGCTCCAATCGGGGCCACGATAGCTGAACCGACAATTATAATACTCGAAATCCACGTCCGTCTTTTATGTTCGTAGTCCCATAGGTAGATAACGGCAAAGATTCTGAATTTTAGCTTTAGAGGGGGGGGGGGGGGGGGGGGGGGGGGGGGGGGGGGGGAGAGAGAGAGGGAGAGAGAAAGAGAGAGAGAGAGAGAGAGAGAGAGAGAGAGAGAGAGAGAGAGAGAGAGAGAGAGAGATTCACCATAACTTTAGAGTCCTACCGTTCTGTTAGAATAAATGGAAACATGGCAAAAACGACAATCATACATGCCAATCTAACAGTACCCGCAATTAGCAGCAATAAATCGGACGTTTCGTCCCCTAAAAATTAAAAGAAAATTGATGTTTAGAAACTTAGCCTAATGTTAAAAATGCATAAAAAATTCAAACAGAACAGCTTACCCGTTCGATCGATATACCGAAAGGAGTATAATATTAATACAAAACGTGTAAATAGAAATAAAAATGAATTTAGGATGAGCAACAGCATAATACGCTTTAGATTCGGGTGATAGACCGAGCAGGTGGCTACTACGTAGAAATAGGGTAGGTAGGCGAGTCCGATGAATACCAATAGGACCATTTCGACTACCGTAGTGATTGAAATGATGAAGTCGAGGGGTGGGAAGCGCTGAGAGTTGGTTTGAAAGGGACTTGAAAGCGAAAAATCGACCCTTTGGATTGACTAGGTCTCGACAGCGACGTGACGCTACAAAATACGCTTATTCTGTCACCAACTGATTTCTTGGAACGGGACTCAAGGAGAGAGAAAGAGAAAGGGAGAGCGAGAGGGAGAGAGGGAGAGGGAGAGAGAGGGAGGGTGAGAGTGAGAAAGAGAGAGAGAGAGAGAGAGAGATCAGATGATACGAAAAAAAGCGCATTTTGGACCAGTGCCTACCTGTCGAGACCTCGCCCAGGATATTTTGATTCTTCTACGTCCCTTTAAAAGCCCCTAACAAAAATCTACTAACCTCCAGCTCCCTAATGTCCACTAACAGCGCAGATAAAAACGTGACGTTCCACCCAAAAATATCGACGTGGTAGATTAATGATGGGATCATTTGATGATCGGCGTAAATAGTACGCAACTGGCAGTTTTAGAGATCAATACCCCCGTTTACTCCGCTGCCAATACCTTCATGACCTCCATGATCCACTTTCACCTGCCCTTTTATTAATTTTTGATGCGGGACTCCGCACCGGGGTTCCACTTCAACATGTTGTTCTGTAGCTCTCTCGCTCTCTCTCTCTCTCTCTCTCTCTCTCTCTCTCTCTCTCTCTCTCTCTCTCTCTCTCTCTCTCTCTCTCTCTCTCTCTCGCTTGTTCTGTCTCTCTGTCTCTATCTTGCTCTCTCTCGCTTTCATGGAGTTTGAAAAACGGTAATCATCATTTATTATTTATCCTTTTTGCAGGTTTCAGCCCATTTCAGCCCCTCCGCGGTTTCGTCACTGAAAAAAGCGCAATTAGACTTCAGGACGCTTTGGACAAAGTCAAAAGGTCGCTCTGCAGGTTTGTGTGTGGTGTGACGTGCGGCGTTGCGTGACGCCTTGCGTTCGCGTCACGTGCCGCGCTGCGTGTCGCGTACGTATTACGCGCTGCGGCTCGCCTCGCCTGGTTAACTATTATACATGCAGCGTGTAGCGCTACACGCCGCGCTGCGTCTTGCGTTGCGCTAAGCGTTGCCTCTGGGATTGCCTTACGCGTTGCATCTGGCGTTGCGTGGCGCGTCGCGTCGCTTAGTGCCTGACGTCCCGCTTCCAGCGCTACGTGGTGCGAGGCGCCGCACTTTACACGCGCTCTGTGTCGCGTTGTGTATCGGTCGCGTCCCTAGGTTCCCTACTCCAACTCACCATATCGTATCCCCGTCACCCAGATGACCACGGTGCGCTTCGAGACCGTCGTCGCGTCTTCTGGACTTGCCGTAGATGGGTAGGTAACGGTCACTACTGGCTTATTTGATACCACGGATGGCTGTGGAGTGTCCGGCTTCGCTTCCTTCAAGCCAAGCCCAGACACCAAGCCGCGTTTAGGATTCTCGAGGTTAGATTTATCATCTTCTTCTAACTTCTCCCCTTCTTCTTCTTCCTGATCATCTTCAAGGCGTTCAGACCCAGTTTTATCTGCCATTTTTGAAGCGACAATCTTCGTTTCGGTGCTATTTTCCGGCTTTCTCGATTCGGAAAGTCCTAAGATGGCTGAGAGACCTGGATTTACGGCCTGACTTGAGGATTCGTTTGAGGAAGACTTTGTCGACTGAAGCCTGAAGCTTAAAGCCTGGCTTGGCTTCACGGACGTGTTTGGGCCACCAGAGCTTGAGTTCATATCCAGGCTCGGACTCGTCGGGTTGGAATCATTACTTTTTGACAATTCATCCGAATTTTTTGCGTCGAAAAACCGGGCTCCTCCGACAGGACCGAAAGCTAGAGGTCTTTGCGATGTGTCATCCTTGGTTTCCGATTGATTTTGGGAAGCTGGAGGTCCCGCGACGACCTGGGTATCTAGAAAAATCATAAGAAAATGGTACGGAAATCGGCGAAAAGCCAGTTTTCGTAGTTTGAAACGTATCTTCATTAGTACCGTGCCAGCGTGACACTTTCAAAAGTACCCAATACATAAGCGAACGACGTAAGCAAGCATAATAGGCAAAAAAGCCGTTGGCAAAGACATAATTGTGAATTACGTACCATTTCTGGGTGTTGTAACCTGATTCGGAGTCGACAAAAGTATAGTGGAAGCTGATGGAATTTGTTTCTCACGACCGAAAGCAATCCTAAAACGTCATAACGCAAATTTTCTCAAGTTTGTAGTGCTGAAAAACGTAGCACAGTAGATGGTACCAAGCCAAACCGGAAAGTAAGTAAAAACTGACGCATCCCAACTAGCATTCCGCTGCTTCGGCGCACGACTCGGTTCGGGCTCGAATTCCGCAGCAGCCCTATTTACGGTAGAGTTTGAGCCGCCGGTAGAGCTAAAAGTCATCCTTTTCACCTCAAAACACGCTTTACTTGGAAGCCACGTCGTCATCGTCCAACCCAAATAGATTTTTTACGTCCTCATCCTCTTCTTTCTCGTCGTCCTTGCCTTCTTGTGGAGGTTTTTGTGGGTTTGAAGATTTTTCCGATGCATCCGTGCTAAGAATTTTTAGTTCAAGCTCATGCTCCTTACTTTTCAGGTTTTATTCTGCCTTCATAATCCTCGGGCAAATTCTCATCGCCGGGTCTTTCCATACTTCTAAGGTTTCCGCTTCGCAGGCCGCTAGGCTTCACTGAGGTCATGGGGAGGTTGAGCTTTGAAGCTTCCGAAGCTTCTGTTGAGCTTAACGGCACTCGAGAACTAAAAATCAGATTGAATTATACTTGTAATATTTAAGTTATCTACCTTGACGCTCCTCTTTCTGGTTCATCTTCCGAAATTGCTCTCCCGCCTTGTTCCTCGGGTCTCTCATCGCCGGGTCTTTCCATGCTTCTAAGGTTTCCGCTTCTGGCGCTGCTAGGCCGCATGGAGGTCATCGGAAGCTTGGGTTTTGAGGCTTCCGGAGCTTCTGATGATCTTAGCGGACCTCGAGAGCTGCAAACAAGATTTAATTTTAGCTGAGCATGTCCGGCTCCAACTACCTTTCCGGTTCTGTTTCCGGCCCAACTCCTGCAATTGCGCGCTCTTGATGATCCTCCGGTAGATTTTCATCTCCCTGTCTTTCCATTCTGAGATTCTGATTTTTCCCGCTTCTAGGCTTGACTGTAGTCATCAGAAGCTTGGTTTTCAGGGCCTCCGGAGCCGGTGTGGAGCCTGCAGGGGATCGAGAACTAAAATTGGAATTTTTGCAAAGTTTGTCTAGTATCCCCTCAAAATATTATAAAATGATCATGTTTTGGTGGCTTAAATTTGACGAAGTTTTTAAGGTAACCAACTTTTTTATCCAATAATGACCCACCTCTGCGGCGTCGAAGAAGCGGCCGCTTTTGCTGCTTCTTCGAGCTCATCCACCTCATCGGGGGCAAACTTTAAATTTTTAGCTCCTGATTCTGCATCTTTCGCTGCTTCATTTTGCGCAAAAGCCGGGATAAATGTTGGCCTAAAATAGTAAAAAAACATTTTTGTATTGAAATTCCGGATACCTCAATACTTCCGGAACATTTTTGAGCCCGAATCCAACGGGTTCGTCTTCCTCCTCTAATTCTTCTTTACCATCGTTTTTTTCTGTTTTCGTTTCCATCTTTGCTTCCGGTTTCGGCTTCTGCTCCGAGCTAGCAAAATTAATAGATTCAAAAATTGGAGCTGGCTTACTTCAAAACCGCTTCATTTTGATCGACTTTTGGAGCCGGTTGCGGTTTCTCCTCTGTTTTTCCAGAATTTTGAGGCTTTTTCTCCTCATCTTCCTCTTGTTCATGTTCATTTTCAAAGTCCTTGAAAAGCTTCCCATCCACCGCGCTGTTGCGCTTCGCCCTGGAATGTCTGCGGAAATCCTTGAATTTACGAAATCCCAATTTGTGCAAATGTTGCCAAAAATTGTCAAGAATCAATTCATTCAATCGCAAGACTTTAGATTTCTGGTATCGTTAAGGTATGCTATGAGCCAGTGATTCATCGAAATTTTCAATATTTTCCTTTGAAGCGGAAAAACTTTATTTTTTGCGTAAAAACCCTACTTCGGATTCCCTTTGTGGTCGTGCTCCTTGTGATGCGGATGCTTTGGAGATACATTGCTCCCCTTTGGTATCACTAAAACCCAAAAATGCGAAAAACCGGAATTTCAAGCTACTTGTTGTCTTCAATGGCATGAAGCACGCAGAAACCAGCTTCGTCTTACAATCCAGGGGCACAAAATGACCCTCGGCGTGATAGGCAACGCAATCTCCGGGCTTGTATTTTGGGTGGTGCTCTAAATTTTTCTTTAAAATCACAAGTCTTGTTTTTAAATCTTAGAATTCCTCTAAAAAAACACAAAAAGTAGATGCAAAAAGTTAAAGGTTTCGTTTCAACGTTTTGTAGCTTGAAGCCCAGGCTCACCGATTTTATCGATTTCTGTCAGCTCCTGTGGGAACGTTTCCATCGAGGTGAGCCACTGAGCCTTCGCTTCCGACTCCTTTTCGACAACTTTCACATTTAGCCAAATCCATTCGTGCCCCTTCAGCTTTTTGTTACCTTAAAAAATTCAGGTAAAAAGACCAAATTCTAATGATTTCTGTTCGCTGGCCTCTAAAAGATTAACTTTTGAACAATTTTTGAAAATCGCTAGTAAAATCCTCAGTTTTTCCAACGTTTTCTCTGTTAGTTTACTCCCAGTTCTAAAACTGAAATCTTTAAAATACCATAAATCTCCTTCACGATCTTCCCGGTCATCTCCATCTCGTAGGGCACAATTTCGGGAAGTGACAGCTTGAACTTATCACAATGCTTCTGCCAGTCGTGGAAGGTTCGGGCTGAAAAGGTCTTCTTGAGTGCTCTCCGTGACCACTTCCTACGGCCCCTCCCCTCTTGAGCCCGTGCCCCTCTTCTCCACTCGCCGCCCGGTTAGCTCAGTCGGTAGAGCACCAGACTCTTAATCTGGTTGTCGCGGGTTCGAGCCCCGCATTGGGCTTACGTTTTGCTTTTTGGGGGATTTGCTTGGAATTGGGTTCCGAAGCTGTTTTGAAGTTTCAGACCGTCTAGAAATGCAGTTTTTATGCAAAACTGGACCTTTTGGCTTCTCCTCCAGGACACATTGTGCGGGCTTGAATTGGCAGGCTAGTTTTGTGCCAACTGGACATCCGGCCGTTTTCGCTCGTAGTTTGGCGGCTAAAATATAGATTAACAAATTTTAATTGGGTTTAAAGGTATCGAAAATGGGGTAGTACGTACGTGCAATTTTTTTGAGGTTTTAAAGCTAAAACGAAGGCATTAATATTCGTCGAAATCATTTAAGATCGGGCAAAGTCGACTTTTTTTAAGGTGGAAAGCTATTAAAAGTTACCCAAAACATCCGTTTAATAAAGTCGTTCGTAAAATCCAGGATTTTAACAGAATAAACCCACCAGCTCCCGGCTTGCTAGCCCCTTTCAGCGCCTTGGCCTCGAACCAGTAATCCAGAGGCACGAAGTTGTCGCAGACGTCTTTAGCCTCAGCTTTTTTACCCGCTTTGGCTTCTTCACGGCTTTTCTCGTCTTTGGTAGCGTCTTTTGTCGGTTTCCCGAGAGCAGTAGCCCCCAGAATCGCCAAAATTATCAAAAATTTCGGCTTCATAGTATGGCGGGGGGAAATAATAGTAGTGCCGTCTCGGCGGAAAGCTTTTTGCGCTTGAATCGTATGCTTTTCGAGTTGAATACTAATTTCTGGAAAAGGTGTGATGGTCGAATTGGGATTCTGGCTTGCTTTCAGGGGCAGGGCGTCATCGTTTTTCGTAGAAGGGTGTCGAAACGGTTTTTAAGCTGGAAAGTAAAGCGGCTTGCAAAGTTTGCGGTTTTGTTCAATAAGATCAAATAGTTTTGGGACCAAATAAGCTTGATTAAGTTCTAGCTAAAAAAAAATCTGTGAACTTGTTCTTCGCAACGCTTTTATCTGTAGTTCCGGCCAATTCGCTTTCAGTGATGAAGAAAGTGTTTTCCACCAGTTATAATTCGAGTTCGAAGGGAGTTATAATCATTCTACTCTAATTACTTAGATTAATTTATTTCGTTTCGACTCGGAATCGAATTAAGCTAATAGTAAGGTGACATTGCTAGACTCGGGTCGTTAATTATTACGATAACTTTGCTATTAGGTTTTCCGCATCTAACTAGTCATTTCAGACCCCATTTTTTATCAAAAAGGCCATTAGATCTTATCAGCGGACACTGTTACCACCCTGGCCAAGTTTTGACAGCCCTGACATCTGGCCGTTGGGGACGCTACCCTTCCCCGGCCCCTCTCTTTCCCCAGGATCCATCGGTCTCGTGGTGTAGTGGTTATCACATCTGTCTAACACACAGAAGGTCGGCGGTTCGATCCCGCCCGAGATCATTTTGCGTTTTCAATTTTTGCTTTTGCCTTTGCTTTTGGTTTTTGCTTTCAAAATCGATCGCTCATCTTATGCCTGATAGCAAGAAAAGTTGTTTTTCTCCTTTGGATTTTTTACCACGTTTATGGAAAACCGTTTTTATCACACTTTATCCCTGATATTCAAGTTTTTAGTGGCTTCTGTATCTCCCGGAGACGGCTGGGAGACGGGGTGCTCCGGTTGCTGCACGTTCTTCTTTTTGTCTAAATGAAAAATGTAGATATTCAATAACGCTTGAGCATAGTCTTGTTCTTTTGTTTTAGAATTTGAGTGGCATATTAAAGACTTTAAGTTAAAATAAAAAAATTTTTAAGTTAAAAATATTCCATAAAACTCACGTCGCAACTTGGCCCGCTTTATATGCTGCCCGAGGACGTAGATCACCTCCAGGATCGAGGCTACGGACGCTCCTATGAACAGTCCAAGCGCACCACCAATATCACCTAAAGTACTATAGAATCAAAAATTAGAGATTATTTTACATGCCAAACTCCAAAAGCTATACCGCCAGCTCTGGGTCCACGTCTCGATCGTGTTGGATTGGACGTAGATGTTCACGACGGCCAGGTTTTCTCTAAAATTTAAAGTTAACTAAAAAGATGGTAACTAAATACTGACCAGGGCAAGCTAGCAAAGGTCTTTTAGGAATTCGACTCACCTGGCAAACTTCTGGTTTAATTCGAATTTTTCCAAATATTTATCGAGATGGTCGGAAAATGTTTTGTGAAAATAGTTCTAAAATTATTCTGTTTATTCCTATTTGAGCTTCCTTACTGATAGTATTTGATATTTATTTTTAAAGGTCAGAATTTCGTTCGGCAAATGCGCTATCATACGGTCGACACATTCTGAGAGCATCTGACGATTTTGCGGGTCTTTCCATTCGTTGGTTTCCTAAACTCGATAGTCTTTGCGCGGACAGTATCCGTAAACTGATTCCAATAAGAAAAAACGGCCAAGAAATGCTGCTACAGAGATGTCCCCAAAAAGCAAAAAGTGCAAAACGCAAAATGATCTCGGGCGGGATCGAACCGCCGACCTTCTGTGTGTTAGACAGATGTGATAACCACTACACCACGAGACCGATGAGCGCAGGGGAAGGGAGGGGGCTTTGAAGGGTAAGCGATTCGCCTTCTAGGGGGCGGATTCGCAGGTCAAACTTGAAAGCTTGATACTCGGTAATCTTGAGAGAGAAAGAGAGAGAGAGAAAGAGTGAAAGAGACAGAGTGAGACATACTGATAAGAAACTTACCATTACCGCATCTACCAAAGTCTCCTTTTCAGCTATCAACGCCGTTTGTGTCTCGAGCAACAGATTCTCGATCGGCTTTTTCCAGGCCTAAAAACACTTTTTTAACGGATAAAACTAAAATTATTATAGAATTTTCAGTATCATGAGCTCAAACAAACCCTCGGGTACTCCTCCTGGAACGTATATTTGTAGCCAAACATCTGGAAGACGGTCGCCCAATCTTTTTTCGAGGTGGCACCGGTGCGATACTGAAGTCGACATCAAATTCAAACATGTTGAAATATTTTGAATGAATCGATTGCTCGCAAAAATAGGTGCTGCCGCCTTGCTTACCGCTACAATGCTCTGGGATACCACCAGATCCAAATCGGCAATAGGCTCCCAGCGTACCCGAGAGCTCGTCTTCGTCATAAGTAGCTTTGTGGATTTATAAGCTTCCATCAGGGTATCATTCTGGAAATGTAAATTTAACACTTCTCCCTCTATGTCGCTCTCTCTCTCTCTCTCTCTCGCTCTCTCTTTCTCTCTAACTCACCGAATACATCGCCTCAAACGCTTCTTCACATGCTGGAAATTTTCCCATTTCTTTGAATAGAATTTGAGAAACAGTCTTCGCCTTCTCGGCATCGATCGGATTCACGATATACCCGGTAATAAATAATCTAAAATATGATTGAAATACGTTGTGCTCCAAAATACACGTTGACGATGTGCTCCCAAGCGGCTACCAGATCATGGAAATCCCTTCGATCCTGGTCCTCATAGCGCGCTCTTTTTTCGAAGATATCGTCAAGGCGAATTCTTAGCTCGTCGAGCTGCAAAAAAAGAAGATTATAAAATTCCTAAAATCCTTCAAAACACTATCTAAAAAAAGCTGAAAAATGGAAAATCGCGACTGAAAAAAAACGCTAAAGTAAAAGAAAAAGTTTTTGCAAATTCCCGAACGCGGTGCGCGTTTTATAATGCGCCGGAATTTTTGATGTAATGTAGAAATCTCTCTCTCTCTCTCTCTCTCTCTCTCTCTCTCTCTCGCTCTCTCGGTCTCTCTCCGTTTAAACGTCAAAACTCACATAGGCGTCCCGAATAATGTCTGATTTCTCGCAATCGATTGGCGTTTCTTCGTAGATCCGGCTTCCATCCGGATTCATCCCAATTAATCGTTTGACTGTCGCATTTATCTAAAGTTTTAGAAAATAAGATTCCAATCTTGAGCACTACCTTAATATTTCGCGACTCCCCAAACGGTCCGGGATTTGGTAGCAGCGTTCTGGGAAGGTCGGAGAGGTCCTGAAATCAATTTTTTTTGGCTTTTTAAGTTATAAATAGTTCGAAATAAATTATTTAATACCTGCTGGGGAATGAACTCCATTGAATTACACACCGGAAGACATTCCTTGTCTTTCCGAAGGTCCGTTTTTGGCTTTAAACTGAATTTTATCTTTACAAGTTTTTTTAGATAGATTTACTTCTTCTGGATCCACTGTACGCACGTAAAGTACTGATCAATATCACATGGTGGATATTTTGACTCTAAAAATTATACTCGGTTTTAAAGGCACCATGAAGTCAAACCAACTTCCTTTCAAATCGTAAAGCGTACGAATCGTACAGTTACACTCCTTTTCGAATTTCTTGTGATATTGGCGACCCGGGCAGGTGCTGAAAACACCGTATTACCCTGGAGATTTAGTTGCTTATTTAGCTGTAGATTATCAAACATTTTTCTTATTGTACAAAAGATCGTTCTTACTGTAAATTGCTCTCGTTAAAATAGTCATCAGCAGCAAGGATCGACTTTAAGGATTCTTGGCGGCAACCGGTGCCCGGCATTTTTCGGCGCTAAAATGGACTTTATGGTGTTTAACTTTATAATGTTGGCATATCTAATGCTGTTGAATTTGTGTAAAATCTTGCTCAAGAATCTCTGCTAGCCCGCCCAGTTACGCAGGCAAAGATATTGCAATCACTTCTGAAAAAAAAGTAACCTACCAGCTTTATCCTAAACGGCAGATTCGCCGACACTCCAGGCGATACACTGACTCCAGTAGCTGTGGAAATTGGTTGCTCCGCCGGATCGTAGATTAGGATCTAGAAATTCTGTAGTAAAAACGTATACTACGAGATAAACGCAAGATACGGTACCTTAAACCCATCCTCAGGAGGCGTCGAAACGGTAGCGCCACAGGTCAGTGTTCTCTCGTAAACTTCCGCATTCAAAATTAGACGAAGACCATGACTGGGACCTAAAAGCCAGACATTTTATCGGAAATCTCTACGTTGGAAATAGGTCTCATTCTTAAAAGCATGAAAGGCAAAGAAAAAGTTAATGAAACTACCAGGTTGATCAATAACAATCGGCCGACTTGCATCGTAATTAAAAGCCCAGCACAGCCCGTTGATCGTCCAGATCTGTTTCCATTGACTCATGTCGCATTCTGAGCCATCTGGTAGAGCACAGCTAAAGCAAAATATATCGTGAGAGAGAGAGAGAGAGAGAGAGAGTGAGAGAGAGAGAGCGAGACAGAGAGAGGGATAGAGACAGAGAGACAGAGACGGAGAGATAGAGTGGCTCGAAACTTACGAAGCAATTGTTGTGTTTATAGCTGGAATGGCCTTTCGTAGAAAGGGCTCGGCTTTCAGGTCCCAAGTTCGGTGCAACACCTGAAATTTGCATGGTCAGATACTTTAAAAATAGTAAAAATAAAAACTTTATTTAAAAACTGAAAGCGCAGCAGAAAATAAGAAAAGACCTCCTCAAAAAACGCCCAAGTTTCCAGAATCGTTCGATTGTCTTTTGGCGGGCGTTTGATAATGTCCTCAGACGCTAGGTAGCTGATTCTAGATTTGGAAGCTGTGAATTTTTTCCAGATTTCTATTGTTTACCGATACTGATTATTTGGACAAATGGCAATAGCTGGAAAGTGGATATAGGGCGGATATTCGGCTTCGATGTTCGTCACCATCGGGTAGCCAAGGAAATCGTGAACCTAGAAATCACGATCAAATTGTCCAAAAAAATTAAAATCAAGGTCAGACCTGCTCAAAAATCTGATAAAACGTCAACCCCAAGAAGATGGCAATTACGGTAAGCCAAGTGATTCTGAAAAAATCAAATAAAATGGGTTTGTGGGGTTTCTGCGCTTTTTCGAGGTGCATATGATTTATGTTAAGATCGTCTCCTTGTTTTTTTATAAGAGTTCCTATCGGTTATGGTCTCGCGCGCCACGCACCCGAGCACGTTGCGTATGGCGTTGCGGGCAGATTCTCAAGATATCCGTATTCGGAACGAACCGAAACCATGGCCAGAAGCTTTCAATAGTGGAGATGCGAAACAACCGCAAAGCGGTTTTTCATTCCTGGCTGAGGTCGATGACAAAAGTAAAAAAAAACTAACCTTATGCACGAATTCCTGGCCTTCAAATATTTAATGCCAGTGATTTGGATCTCTTCGAATAGGTCGTGCTTTTTTTGTTGGTTCATTTTACGTATTTGTTTTAAAAATAGCCAATTCCAGGAATACGTGAATATTATGAATTTCCGAGGATGAACTCACGTCGCAAAAAGTGGGGAGCCCCAGACAGGCCGAAAGACAGACAGACGTGCACCGGAAAGGTGCTTTTCGATGCCCAGGGGCAGCCAATTTCGACAATTTCAACCCGAAGGTGCTTCCCCTTTTTTGCATGTGGTCCTCATTAAGCCCGACTCGTTTTAAGCGGGAGCTCGAGCGTCCAGTTGAACTTCGAGTTGATTACCGTGAAAACCGCGGGAGTAACTTTTTGAGTGTTTTTTGGGCAGGGTTGGTTGGTCTGAGACCGGGGAGTTGAAAGGTCAAGAAAATTGCAAAACATTCGCGTTTCCACAGATTTCTTTACTTATTAATGCGATAAGGATCGTAAGGTATCTCCCATTTTTGTGAGCACACTTAAAGTGCTCATGAAATGTGCAAACTGTGAAAAATTTGTTTAGTTGGGTGTAAAACTGTGTAAGAATGTAATTGTACTTTCGTACTTGTTTATTTTCTATCGTACTTGAGCTATGCGAGTGTGCGATAACCTACCGTAATCCGCAAAACTCCGCCCGGTAAGTGTTCAGCTTATCCCCCACCCCCCCCAGCCGGCCACCAACTTCTGTATCTCGGCCACCTGTTGGTCTACAGGTGTGTAAAGTATACCAAAATGTTTGTCTTGCTTTGGCGAGTATTTTGTCATACTTTACGACCGCTCCTACGACGACGGGATATATCAGTAGGTGGGGGTCGGCTGGGGTGGGGGGGCTAAACTGAACCACAGCCCTCCGTCACCACTAAAGTCTCGTTGTCTTGGTTACTGGCCGGTAACCGTCCGCGGGATAGCAAACAGGGTTACGGTAGGGGCTCATCGCGGAGCAAAACCGAACTGGCGCCCCTCGCCTGGGGCAAGCGCTTTGGACCACTAGGCCATGGGACAGACGGGAAGGGGGAGAGGGGAGAGGCGATAAGAAGGGGCTGGGGTTGGCTTCGGAAGAGAGCCCAAATTTCGTACCGCGACCGAACTTTTTGAATGAGATTTTAGTGAGTGGGAGCGAATTAAAGAGGGAAATCTAGGGAAGACACGAAAACTCAAACCTGAAGCCTCGTTAACACGTTCAGAAATTACCATACATGTTTTGAATCGCTAGCAAACAAAAATTGCGTAGCCTTGCATTCCTTATTTTTGCCTTTGATGCACTTGGTAGCTGAATTGTGCTATATAAACCCAACGTCTTTAGCGATTTCTCGTAGCCCTTGCCCTTCTCGTTTATGGCAGTTATGGGCAGAAGGTACGTGAACAGTTTTCAAAAGTAAAAGTGAGAGAGGGAGCGAGTGAGAGTGAGAACTTACTTTCTCAGCCTCAACTTCAAGTTGGCTCCCAGCTTGTGAACTTCATGCTGCGCGGCGTCGAGCCGGTCGAGGGTTCGAGACATCTGATTTCATGCATTAGAGAGTTTTGAGATCCAAAACTTTCACGTCACCTCATGGGCGCCGTGTTGGGCTTCGAGACCTGGGATAACGGGATCTACTACTACGTCCACGCCGGCAAGAAGAAGTTCAAGCACATGACTCCATTATGTAAGGGTTACTCTAATAGGCTGCGAATCGCACGTTTGTCCTCGAATTCCTAAGCCGCCTCTGCCGGCTTGCCCCGTACCTTCATTTCCAGCCGAACGTGCTCAGCGCATCGTCGTCGAGGCGGCGGCCTTATGGCAAAAGCAGACGTGCGTCCCGTTCACGCAAATCGACGCTGATATGGCCGAAAAATACTACGAATATTGGCAACACTACGACATAATGGACGAGAAGCCGCTCCCGATGCCCGAGTATGCCACTATTTTCAAAAGGGAAAATCATCAACAAACTTCAAAAAATATTCGAAAATCGACCATTTTGTTCAAAACAAAACGAAATTTTGTACTATTCAATAGAATTTGCAACGGTTTGACGTATTTAGAGCGGCGGTGGCGAAATTTTCTATCATCTCCCGTGGGTCCAATCGGTTGAAAGTACGCGAAATCTCATATTTCATGGCAGTGGGGTAGACATTATTATAATTTTAGTCGTCGGAAACTATGAAAAATAATTAAATATCAACAACATTTATAAATTGGCAAGCAAGGTGCTTCGTGCCTAGGTAAATTCGGCTGCGGGGAATCCGGTGGCAACATTGAAATTTACTGAAAATTTGATTTTAATGGTCAAACTTCGATTTTTAAAAATTCTGTGAAATAAACTTTTTCATGAGGGATTTTCGGGCTTCAAAAATGTGTCCATCGTGTTCGCAAGGGTCGAAAACCACTAGTCCGTTATTGTACGACGTTTTTGCTGCCTGGGCCTGACCATACTGACGGCCGAAAGTTGCTGTCGCGCGGGCCAAACTCCCTTGGATAGGCTTACGGGGGCCAGGAAATCGCCCCGCGGCGACAACTTCTCGGCCTCATAGCAGCGAGCCTCAAAGAGATACATGTCTTAAAAAATGTTCGTGATAGGTTTTCGACCCCTGCGAACACGATGGACACATTTTTGAAACCCGAAATCCCTCAGGAAAAAGTTTATTTTACCGATTTTCTTAACAATTCAAATTTGGCGACTAAAATAAAATTTGCAGCCGGTTTCGTGGTCACCATCGGATTCTCCGTATTAAAATTGACCTAAAGGCAAAGTTTCATAAAATGTGGGCCTGTGGTTTTTGAACACCAAACGATTTCCCGAGAGGACATCTTTTTGACCGCTACTGTAAGAGTAGATGCTTCTGCTTCCATTTAGTTTATTTATCTATTTCAATTCCAGGACGAACGTGCTGTTCACCTACCAGTCCTCGGATCCCGGCGCGCGCACCGGGGCCGTCGCCAATCTCGGCAAGGTGAAGCGGACTGACGAGCACCAGGTCCCCAACTCGGTGCAACTCGGCGAATTCGCGCCACCGGTGAGTGGGAAACGGTTTTGGTGCATTAGCGGTGGGGGAGGCGGAACTCTCGCCTTCCAACCTAACGATTGCTATTTCCTTATGTCGGGGTCGATCATTATTTCTAGCTATAAAAAATCGTTTAAATATGTATTTTTAGGCTTGAAAAAAGTTCCTCGTATTGTTCCGGTCCTCTAACGAATGGCATTTCTCAAAATATCGGAAATATGGAAAGGTGAATTTTAGATGACGGTCGTCCATGAGTTCGGGCACACGCTCGGTCTGGCACACACGATGATGCGCGGCGACCGGGAGACCTACATTCATATCGCAAAGGAGGAATACGTGCGTGGGGGAAATCAGTTTTTTTTGGTTTCACGCCAATTGACTTTTTGGTAATAGATAATGTATTTGAGGTATTTGTCATACCCCCGAAAATCAGAATCTCCAATTTTCAGAACCTCGAATTTCGACACTTTTTTGATGTTCTTCGATGGCACAATATAGTGCCTATAGCAGTTTTTGATTGCTAAAGAATTGCAAAATGCTCCTGCACTAGCTCCCCCACCGCTAAAAGTGCATTACCGAAATTTCCGGTAAAATCTGATTGACGAATTTAGGACGTGGGAGACGACCGAAACTTCAACACTCAGCGATCATTCAAAGGCGATTATTTCAAGGCGCTCGACACGCCGTACGACTTTGGCAGCACGATGCACTACTCGGAGATGGCGTAGGGCGCTGTCGACCTACCAATGTGTCTCTTTTTTCCAGTTTCGCCCGCGGCCACAGGCGCACGATCGTGGCGCGGCCGAAGTACGAGGTGTACCGCGACACGATGGGCAGCGCCTACCTCAGCTTCTACGACGTGTACCTTGTCAACAGGCTGTACAAGTGCAATGGTGAATTTAGCGGTTTCGGAAAGCGAGTTCTTGGTTCTTACATTCTTTACGTTTTACGTTGCAGTTTATCAAAACATTATTTTTTTTTGTAATCGTGTAAAAAATTTCAGAAAAGTGCCCACCACGGCCACCAAATGAGCAATGCCAGAATGGCGGCTACCCGAATCCGAGTCAACCGGGGTGTGGAGGCGATTGCTTGTGCCCGTCCGGCTTCGCCCCGCCGTACTGCCAGATGAGGGTCAGAATGGTTGAAGCCTTCCTAGAAATTTGCGTTTAGGTGATGTCGTGCGGGCGGGTCGTCGAGATCACGGAGGACAACCCGAAGGGAAGGGTGAAGCTTCGGCGACCGAAGTGGCCAGCTTTCTCGCTTGCTCACGCTCTTTCTCGCTCTCGCTCTCTCTCTCTCTCTGTCTCTCTCTCTCTCTGTCTCTCTCTCTCTCGCCGAATTCCCTCCATTCTAGAGCTCGCGAGGTGCTGGACGAGGAGAGGATCCCCAACGATGGGTACGTCGTCTCGAATGACCGGCGGACTACGTGCAACTACTTCCTTACGGTAGCCACAGTTTTTAATCGTTTAGCAGCTGCGCGCGCGGCCTAGTTGGCTTTCCGTTAATCATAGCGTGACGCATCCGCTACGCTTCTCTACCTTAACTTCCGGTCCTTCAAAAACTCGATACTTGTAGGCTCCCAAGGGCCGACGCATCAAGTTGACGATGGACGTCGTGTCGACGGAGGAGCAAAACGTAATTCAAGACGGTCGACATCGAGCACCCACCCTTTTTAGGATTCGAACAAGGGCTGCCGGAATTCGGCGCTGCAGATTAAGATCACGTCCGACCATCGGCAGACCGGGGTCGCGTGAGTTTTGAGGGCAGAAAAAGCGGTTCTCGCGTCTTAAAGGGATTTTCACGAGCTCACCTAATCCAGGAACACGATGCTGTCGCGTCGCGTCTCGCTGTACTAATATTTGCCGCCCGAAAACATTTTCCAGCTTCTGCCACGCTCATCAGTCAGGCACAGTGCTCGTCACCGAGGGCCACATCGTTCCGATGCTCATGTTCACCACCGTCCACGCCCTCTGGGCCCACTTCACCTACGAATGTGGGATTTTGCTTGGCATCAGTGTTTCTTGAACTTTCACATTTTTATGGAAATTCAGCTAGTTTACGTGTTTTAGTAACGGACGAGCCGCCCACGCTGACCGTTGCCGATTTTGAGGTCAGATGAGGCACTCGAAAACCTCCACTTTTTAGCACTCAACCTCCACCTATTCGCATGACGAGCCCGCGCCGTCGCTAGACGAAATGGACCCGGTACGAATTCCATTTCTTTCTCTCTAACTTTCTCTCTCTCACTCTTTCGCTCCCTTCCTAGCTCTTTTTCTCTCGCTTTCTCGCAATCTCTCGCCGCTATATACGCGGCTCTTGTATTTTTCAGTCACTGGCAATCTAGCAGCTGTTCTTTACTCGGAAACTTAACCCAAAGACCGGAAAAAATGTTTTTAGTCCGGCGAATTCCGGAAAGCCGACTACTTTGACGACCGGGGATGGCAGGACGTGCTGGAGGACTATCTGAATGAGGGCTACGGTAAACTGGACAATTCCATTTATTTTTTTCATTCATTTTCCTTCCCCACATCGTCCCTTTCAAGATATCTTAAATAATTTGTTATTTTTATTACTTGAAGGCCCGTACGATTTTACCGGACGCGCTTTAATACTTGTATAAATCCGACAATATTTTAATTTCCAGAACCGCGCCCCCTCTTCGGCCTCATCTTCATCGCCGTCGTCGCCTACTACCTTTTTTAATCGCCGCCGGATTCCGCTCCGATACTCGATCCTGTTCGCTCGAATTTTCTGTACTCTGATGTCGATTTACTTGCGCGTATGTGTGGCGAATAAATTGTGCGAGCTGACAAAAATCAATTATTTAATGGCATTCAATTATTCAAATCTTCTGACATTTTTTGATAGACCTGGAAATTTTAAACGTCTAATTCTTGCATTTTCCGGCGTTCATAAAGTTCATTTCGGGGTTTCCTTCAATACATACAGTAGTCAAAATCGAAAATCAATCACATTTCGTGGATCTACAGTATCGGGGCACGTGCAAATCAGGCAATTATAACTTTGTTTTTTTGTTTTCGCAATTTTCGGATCTAGACGCAAATTGGAAGTACAAAAATACCCATATCAAGGCTGGAAATCATCCAAAAAAAAGTAGACATAGAAACCAAAAGAAATCGGGTGCGAGGCAACGGGAATTTGAAAGTGTTCGGGTTACACTACGGGACGCTACTATAAACGGGCGCCGGCGGCTATGAGGAGAAGAAGGACTGGAATTAGGGAATATTTCGTACTATCGTCCGACGTGCCCAATTTGTTCGCCTCCTGCACGGTGCCGCACCATTCTTTGGCTCTGGAATTGAAGGTTGATGAGATTTCACGCTCCTTCTCTCTATCTATCTCTCTCTCTCACAGGCTCATTCTCTCTCTCTGTCTCGCCCTCTCTCTCACCCTGTCTCGCCCTCTCTCTCACTCTCTGTCTCTCTCTATATCACTCGCTCCGTCTCGCTCTTTTCTCTCGCTCTCTCTCTCTCACTCTCACCTGAACGTCTCCGTCGTCCCGTTCCGAATCTGGACCCGTAGGAAGGGAAAGATGCAAATCTGGGAGCAGTCCTTGGTTTTGAGCCCTAGCTGCGAGACCTCGAAGTGGAACCTGAAAAAATGAATTTTACGAATAAGTCCCAAAATCCCTGGTAAGGGGAGTTCCGTTATTTTTCACGTTTCCAAGTCCCTTTAAAATCTTAAATCCACTCACCTCGCACTTGTCGCGACCTGTTGGGCTAACGGCTTGATGACGCCCCGTCCGCATCGCATTTCTGGGACGATGACGGTGATCACCTAAAACTTGATATTTTTCTTTTTAGGGAAATTTTCGGAATTTCAGAGATTTGTTTGTGGTTTGTGTTTTTATTCAAAATCGTCCTCGCTCGCTAGCTTTTCGGTGACACCCAATCTATCACTGTCGCTCTTTCTAAAGCTTTAGAACTCGGGGGGGTATTCGCTTTTTTTAGCATCGAGGAGGGAAACCAAAATAAGCACCGGCAAGCAGAACAAATAGGTCCCCATCTAGCAAAGATTATTGAGGAAACTGCTAGACAAGCTGGCAGAGGACCTTTCGGAGCAACCAAGCGAATTTTAAGAGTCATGTAAAATCGTCAAAATTCTAGTCGATTTTAACTTCCCAACCCCTTTAAAAACTTCGGCGTCATTAGTTTTCTCTTTGTTGACCCAGAACCCGACACCACTACCACACTTCTGGCCACGCCAAGCAAATTATAAATTTAGTAAAAACCCAGGTGGGTACGTGGCTTCCGCAATTTCTACTCCACTGCCCCTCGAATTTTCAGCGCCTTTTTGGCACCTAACCAGTTTTTCCGAAGATCCCCTCTCACCCAGCTATTGTTTTCCGAGTACGAGACGACCCCCAGGCCCAGCCCTGTTGAATATTCAAATAGCAAGTTTCAACCCCACCCCGGCACATCCCAAATAACCTTTGCAAATAGAAAGAAAGAGAGAGAGAGAGAGAGCCAGAGAGAGCGAGGGAGAGAGAGAGAGAGAAAGAAGCGCTCGGGGGTCGCAACAAATAAAGTGGACTAATTTTCGGCCCCAACTTTTCGAGAAAAGGCAAGAGTTTTCTGCGGCTAATGCGATTTGCATAAAATTGTTTTGAAAGACCCTTCTCTAGGTAAAAATCTTGCAAATTTCGCAGAAAACGATCGCAAAAAATTGATAAAGATGTCACCGCCCCCTTAAAACGGTAAAAATCCCATTAAAAGGTGTTACCGTACCTTTAAGGCTGACTAAATTTTTGGTATGGTGTCCGAATCCCCCTTAAAAAACCCTCGAAGTTTTACTTTTGCAATTTTTTATAACTTCTCTTACCTTTTTCGCATCCGGGAACACCGATTTCACCGCGATATACACGTCAGAAGTGCCCAGAAATGTCTCTTCGATGAACGCGACGGTGTCGTTGACTTTCTCTGGATTTTCTTTGGAGCTGTTCTTGGTTCGGACGACTAGCTCCTGAAAAAGCCAATATTTAACTTTTATTCTCACCTAAAAATGGATTCAGACAATTCGATAGACTGACCTGCTTCGTCTCGAGGTCGTTATTGAGTGAGTTCGGTTGGTTGAAGATGAGGCGGTAGTGGATGCGGAAGACGAACCAGGTGTTTGGGAGAAGGCCGTCGAAGGAGAAGAGCTGAAAAAAAAGATAAATTGAAAGTTGCATTTCGTTGGATTTCGGCAGTAACCCAGTACTCTAAAGGGTATTCTACCACTGTCTAGACCTAGCCGAGTTAAGAGGTAGATGCTGGCACTTGGAAACACTTTTAAAGGAGTTGGAAAGCCCGGAAATCGACTCTTTTCCACGTCTAGGTCTCGACAATCCGGCAGCTCGAATTATCATGCTGTTGTAAGCGGGCAGCATAGTTGTCTAGACCTAGCGGCGGCAGGGGGTAGATTTTACCGCTTCCCAGTCCCTTTAAAGGTATTCTTAAGTCCATCTCTAAAATGTTAAACTTCCACTACGAATCACTCCAAAATCCAGCCCCTCCCAAATTGTTTTGAGTCCCTAAAAACCTTGGCACTACCCGTCTTTCCTCTGGACAACTCCCAGAAAAATCCCCTTGGGACCCGCTTTAGCTGACCTCAACCGGGTCGAGTGTTTTTTCTAGCTGGTGCTGGTCATCCGCTAAAAAACTCGGAGCTTGCCCCCAGGGACCGCTAAAGTCAACTTTTACGCGATTCAGAAGTGCCAGGGGCACTTCTGAAACTTTTGATGGGTTTTGGATGGGGTCGAGCGGACTGGTCAGGGAGTTGGAAATTCAAATCTTGACATATTTTGGGGTAAGGACACTTTTTAGGGTGGTACGGAAGGGTGCTAGTGTCTTTCGAAAAAATTCTAAAATAAGCACCAGCTAGTCAGAAAGCGTGAGATTGAGAGAG
Source organism: Mesorhabditis spiculigera (assembly GCA_958295435.1). Lineage (NCBI taxonomy): Eukaryota > Metazoa > Nematoda > Chromadorea > Rhabditida > Rhabditidae > Mesorhabditis > Mesorhabditis spiculigera. The sequence goes on along the minus strand of CATQJA010002647.1, from coordinate 1,189,298 downwards.
AGGGAGAGAGTGAGAGAGAGGAGAGAGATCGAGATCGAGAGAGGGAGAGGGAGAGAGAGCGAGGGCGATAAAGCAAAATCCTCTGAATTTGTTGCCCCTTTAAAGCCGTTTCCTAGCCACTTTTCGGGCAAACAAACGCAACAATTCATTTTATGGTATGTTGCCTATATTCATTTATCCTTATGTCGGTTTATGCCCGAACCCAGCGCCCGGAACCGACCCCGGAACCGCCGTAATCCGGCCACTTTCGCTAACTAGTAGGGTGAGGGTGGTTGGCGGGCCGCCAAAGGCATCGATACGGCAGTTTAAAAGTATTGTTCCGACTTAATATAGACATAATATGAAATTTATAGATGCCAATTAAGTTGTTAAAAGAACCCAGCGTTAACATCAAAGAAAGTAGCTTTTTCGATATTCGATTCGATTGGAATTTTTTTGCCCATGGTTTAAATTGAAATTTTGCTCCTGTCCCTGGGGTTTAGCTGGTCATTTTCTTGAAACACTGGCGAGCCGCAACGTCCACCTAGTCCAAAATCCCGACACAACACAACAGCCTTTGTTAGGCCATTAGCCGCACCCCAAGAATGAGCCGCAGCGGCCGGAAGAGCGCCCACCTTTTGCATAAAGCGCGCACTTTGGAATGGACGGAGGTAGTAGGGTAGAGTGGATTAGTACTAGTTGGACAATGGGAACGAGTAGCTATGACTAATTTGAACGTTTTCTAGAGGAAATCTTTGAGTCTCCAGATAGAAATGATTATCGCGGACCTTAAAGGGAAGCAATACAAAATGGTTTCTCTTAATCTGCCTAACTTTGATGAACAAAATATTTTCCCGCTGGAATTCCTAAACCATCCCTGCTAGCATCCCTCGAATTTCTAAAGGATTCGATGAATTGCTCAATTGAACTGAATTAGCTAGTTTACCTGGCTTTTCAAATACAGGCGCATATTCCAAAATTGCTTCTGCTAATTTGCCTAGCCTTGTAAATACACACATTTTGATAAGGATTTCAAAAAGTGTCTTTGCTAGTTTGCTTCACTTTCTCGTGAAAGAGGGTGGCCTAGGTTTCTTGCTCAATTCCACTTCCTTGGCTATACTATTCAGAAGGATTTTTCAGAGGGTTTTGCTAGCACGCGTTCACATTTTTTAATAGCACCATGCCTTTGGGTCGAATTGTTGGATTCAGTCACTGGTTTTTGCTAGCCTGCATGCACTTTTTGAATTTCCTTCCTTTTCGAGCTCTCCAGAAATCTAAAATAAACTGAACCGCCCAGAGTTCCAATTTTACCATCCCCGAATTCCTGAACCACCTCCATAAGTTTGTGGCTTGTGACATTCTCTGTTTTGTTGAGTCCTTGAGGCCCTGGGGGCAGCTGTGTGCGGGGCAATTATGTGTGTTGGGGTTAGGTTGAGGCGGGGGAACGGAAGGTTGCGGCTTCTCCCTCCCGAGGCTGCACAGTGTCAAAAGGCCAATGGTCCTAAATGTCCCGGGCCCGAGACTCATTCAGAAGGTGCCACGGAATGCGGAGGAAAAGCTGAAAGAATGCCGAAAGAATGCACCCATCAAAAGGCTTTTCCTGAGCGGCTTACCTACCTAACGCCCACCCAGAAAATGCAGACAATAAGCTGGGAATTTTCGAAGTTGCCGAATTCTTTTGATGTGAATTTGGGGATAAAATGAACCTTGGACGCAGTCTTGTCTTGTGCATAGCGGTAACACGTGAGCACAACCCTAAAAGCAGAGAATTCGTCAAAATTCACGAAGAGGTCAGAAAGCTGCAGGATTTTCAAGGTATTTCCCGGAGAACTACAAAGCACAACCCACAACTAGCGTAAATGCAAAGACTCGCAGAAACGTGACAATCTAGCAACGGTTTTTGGGGAATCCGTGCCGAGAAAAAAGATGGTCTTTTGGCTGATGTCAGAAATGGCAGACTAGCAAACATCTCTGAGGAATTGGGGGCATGGCGAGAGAAAGTTCTTTTTATTTTAATTCTATCTACGTGATAGACGTTTTAAACAATGGTTATTTGATGAATTATTCACAAGTAATCTATCGAAAAACGCACCTAACAGAAATATTTAGAGTATCTTCTTGTCACCCAAGGTTACATATCCGAATTTTCTCAAAAAATCGCCAAACTCTCATCGGTGAACTAGCATCAATGGCTGGGGAACGGTTAAAGAAAAGACTATCTCGAGAGCCAGTTGGTATGAGGACTTTTTGACCGTTTTGCGCTATTTTTTTAAAGAATTTTTGAGCGTTTTTCGCTATTTGCCTAAATGGCACAAATCATTTCAATTTCCTAAACGAGTAGTCAAATTCTTTAGCGTTTCGTTTCCACTATTCTCCCTTGTAAACTGCTATCTCCCCTTCCCCCGCTTTGCCGACATTCAAACATCTGACCTCTGCCATGTTATTCACCCATCTAACTGAATTATGGCTCACTTGGGGGTGGGGGTGGAGGGAATGTTGCCACAGGGCATTGGGCCCCAATCAGTGTTCCCGGCCTCATTTACACGTTCCAGCCAGCTAGGGCCCAGGGCCCTTTCACCCGATTTGCATCGAACACCACCGCCAGTTCAAGGAGCTTGAGCTCGTGATTTCGGGCTCACCGAGATTGAATAAAAGGGCATACGGCAAAGGGCGATTTGTGACAAATGCAGAAAAATGCGAAAAAATTCAGGTATTTTAGAATCTTTTAAAAAGTAGTGTCGATCTAAAAAAATTTTCAAAAATTCGCAGAAAAAATTTCATTTCGGAAAATCGTCGATAATCTTAAATTTAAGCTGAATATTTTTGTTTAAAAAATCTGAATTAGACTTTTTTAAATCCGGTTTTACAAAAAACTTTCAAGCTCAAAAATACTTATTAAGAAGCATTTCTCACACTTTGAGTATCTCATTTTTGGAGTATTTTGCAGTCTGCTTTATTTTTAATTGCCTTCTTTGCTTTAAAAATTCAAATCTAGAACGTTTAAAGAATAAGAAACTTCTATGGAAAATCCGTAAACCCTAAAAATTTCTTCTAATTCCTTTTCAACGTCTTATCCTGTTTGTTTACTTTTTACATATTCATCATCATCACATCAAAAAAAAATCCACTGACGCTCCTTGCTCCAAACAACCATTTCCACTCGTCTAATTAGGCTCAATTTTCCTCCTCAAAAATTCACAGTCCCCCCAAATGGGTCCAATCCATCTTCGGGACCATCGGTGGGCAGTGATTGTTTTTTAATGACCCCTTGAACACAGGATGGGCCCTAACAGGGCCGAAGGCCCTCCCGGGTGACCTGCTACCGGCTGGCAAACAGTCTGCCCATAACGAGAGGGAGAGAGCGAGAGAGAGAGAGAGACAGAGACCCTCCACACCTTCCGGGGTCTCTCTATTGTCTCTCCATTGTCATCTCGTGTCCGTTTGAGTCCTCTGGCAATAGCTGTAGCCTGGGGGCATACACTTGTTGAGTCGAGAGCTTCAACAAATCTCTGTCTCCCGTTCTCTCTCTCTCTCCCTCTCTCTCTCTCTCTCTCTCTCTCCACCTACTGGTCACATTACTGGGTGAACACAAACACAAATACTCCCGGACAGATCCTGGGGGAATGTTGATTTGGCGGATCGGCCATATCCGGTGGATTCAGGGCTAGAAGGGGTACTGTAGGGTTTTTAAGCGACTGGAGCACCAGGTTTAAAAACGATTTCAAATGGGTAACTTTTTATGGGGACCTGGAAGGCGCCGCTTGAACGGCTCTGGAACCTCTTAGAATCGCGAAAATTGCTGCGGTATTTTCGACGCTCAAAATACCGACAAGCCAAAACCTGGCAGAAAAAATACCGACAACCATAATAAATTATTAGAGTCATTATCGACAAACCAACTTATGCCTGGAATGGTAGTAGGTAACCCAAATCGGTGAGCGCAAAACAATCGTTTCTCAGCTTCACAATCGGACACAACTTTGCATGTCGGCATTTTGGCTAGCGCCAATTTGGCTGTCGGCATTTTACTTTTCGCCATTAATGAATGCCTCTTAAGGAAAAAAACCTGGAATTGAAGTTTCGGGCGCTTCTAAAAACCTATTTCCAGACGGGGGAACTCTTTCTAAAAGCGGCAGAACTACTTGGTGGCTTCTGGGAACCCATAGGAATTTGGAACGTTAGAGAGGTGCTGCTAGTTTGTAAAATTTCAGAAAACGGTAAATTTCAAGCCCCGATTATGCGTTTTTTTATAAAATAAGAACCGATAGGTGACCAAGAGCTGGTTAGGAAGCAGGCTCTCAAATCAGATTTTCATGAAATACGACTTAACATCGGCGTTCCACTTATTTTCCCGTCACTTTGCGCCGGTGTCGAAACCCGTATACCCCCAGACTAGTCTCAGGATTATTTAAGGAGAGACCAAGGGCCACTCCTTAAATATTTCCCCCTGAATAATGGAAAGTGGACTCCTCCCCCCCAGCCCTTGAGTCCATTCGTTGAGTGTAGCCCATTTACTAGTTAGCCGAGCACCGGCCGGCCGCACCATATCAGCTTAAAGGTCCGAGTAAGCGGCGCCCTAACGGCTCGAATTTCAGTTTGTCCTGGACCTTAGGGCCCGGGCGTTTGGGCCCGGGCCTTGGGGCCCAGGGCCCCAAGGTTCAGCCCCGCCGGCCGCTCATTTCGGTGATTGACAGACTTCGTTGCGAGACCCCCAAAGGGGGGCCATTTATCTGGGGCCGACCATGACCGCATTTTTTAGCTTGCTCGCATACACAATCCGCATAATTTGTTGGCCCGGAGCAATTTTTTGGCAAGGTATATACTATATCTGTGCGTAAGCTAGCGTAGCGTAACGTACTCTAACGTACTCTGGAGTACTTACGCGCAGATATCAAAAACGGGCGCCATACGTATTCAAAATCTTTGTACGTTTTGATACTAGAAACGGGCTAAATATCTCAAAAAAAGGAATCAAGTTTTATAATTGGGTTGAAACCTACAAAGTTGCTTACGTTACGTAATAATACGTAGCTAAGAATCCAGGGCGTACTAGCAAGGTAGCTTGAGGAATTTCCCACGCCCAGAATTTCCGAAAAATGGCGCAGAATTTTTCAAAACCTTGGGTGTTCTATTCCGCTTTTGTTCGGATCTGAGTTTAGCGTAGCGTACTTTATCGCACCCAAACGTAGCCTTTGAAAACTCTTTAATGATTTTTAATTTTAAATTTAAATATTGATTTTAATGATTTATAGATATAAAAAAAACGTAAAAACGCATACCTGATCCCTCTGGCTGCCTTTCACTTCCGTTTTCCTGAATTCGACAAGTCGATCGAGGTCGTAGATGAATGCGATCATGTCGAAGCTGGAGACGTTGTCCGCCTGATGATCATAATTCATCATCAAAAGAAACCTATACCTTTATCATTTTTATAACCAGACTCGTGTCGCTGACGCTAGCCGGCTCGAATCGCGCGACGCCATTGGCGAGCTTCAGCAGCGTCAGAAATGAAGCCAAGAAGCTTCCGAGGCACGGGCGCATTTTCAACTCATAGCCGGGCGAAAGGGGTTGCGATTTCTGGAATTAGAGCAGTTTTTATAGAGATAAAAAAGCTATTTTCAGTTCGAAAAAGGCGCAGCAATTGTGGCGTTCAAAGAAAGCGAATGGAAAGGTACCAATGTGACAAAAAACGGAGAAAGGCTCAAAATAAAAAAAGGGAGGGGAACAATTGAAGCCTGAATTGGTTATGGCCTAATAAAATGTCAAGCAATAAAATACCGACACCCGAAATCCCGACAACAAACTCGTTAAAATCAGCCGATAGGTACGATACGCGGCAAAAAAAAGTGAAAAAGTTTCAATAATCGGGAGAAAATTCAGACATAAATTGAAATTGTGATGATAGAACGTCGATAAACCAAAATACCGACATCTAAAAGACAGACAGCCGAAATACCGACATCAAAAACGTCAAAATGTGAAAATTTAGACTTCCTAGAACATCAAAATCTCTTGGAACACGCCAGCAGTTCAAACGCAGCAAGATATCCCTCGAATGCGATACGATTTCTATAGATTCCCACCGTCATCTCCAAGCAAAAACAAACTACAGAAAAAATGAGTGGCGCTCCCAGAGATTTGTAGGAGGCTGAGGTGAAGAAGACAATCAGCCGGGATACGCAAATCCCAGGTCGCCAACAAAGTTGAGCAGGTGAATATGGTGCTTGATTGCTGTCTATGGTATGCTATTGTTAGCAGGTGGGAAAATGGAATGGTTTTTTGGGTTGTTTTGCTTATTCTGGGTATCCTGAAGATTCTTGGAAAATGGATGCGAATTTTATGGCAAAAATGCGAGCGTTCGAGAGAGAGAGAGAGAGAGAGAGAGAGAGAGAGAGAGAGAGAGAGAGGGAGAGAGAGAGTGAAGGCAAGACAGAGATAGAGTGGAGCTAGAGACAGAGAGAAGGCGAGGGAGCGAATGAGAGAGCGTGCGAGAGAGAACGAAAAAGAGAGAGAGTGAGAGAGAGAGAGAGAGAGAGAGAGAGAGAGAGGGAGAAATACACCTGAAAATCCTGGCATATTTCCGAACCTCCACTACACTACTGCCCAAAATGAAAAGCAGTGTGAGGCCCGGGACCCTTGCCGAGGAAGAGAAGGCCCAAGGAGAAGCCTTAATTATACCAACTCCCCCCGATCTTTTTCCCAGGATCTGGTTTGGTGGTGGTGGGCGGCAGGGAGTTCCACTTGATGGGTTCGGGGCCCAGGCGGCAAAAAAGCCATCTTCTTAAGGCCCAGCCGGGGGGGGGGCCCTAAGAAGATGTGGGCACTAGATTAGCGCGCCCAAATTAATTCCCCGCGCTCGCGCAGGATCCAAAAACAAAAAAGCGTGTGCATTCCGGGGATGTGGCAACAAGGCAAAGGATTGAATTCCGAAAAAGGTGTCCTTGCAGGTGATTAAAGGGACAGGGCACTGGAAAATGCGCCTGAATACCGCGGCAAAACAAAATGACGGCGGGAACTACAGAGGAACGCGATAGCACCGGTAAAAGGCAAGCTAGCAGAGGTTATTTAGGAAGGTCCGTCCTCGCCTAGACAACCAAAAGTCCGAATCCGGCAAAGCTAAACACCTACACACGTTTTAAAGGACGTGGAAGTAAAAAATAAACTAAAGTATGCGAGATACCAAACTACAGCTAGAAAATAGGAAATTTAGATATATCCGGGGTGGAAAGCTAGCCGAGACTCCTTAGGAAACCCTTGTTTTCCGGTTATTTTTATTTTATCGAAAAATCAGAATCGCGGAAGTTATTCTGTTCAAACGTTGTCGAAATTGCATTTTTCGAAGTTATAATACGCTTAAATTTTACATTTACGAGCTAAAAAAATCCCGACAAATTGATTTTCCTCAAAATGTTGTTTCGACAGCATAAAATGTCGACAAAATGAAATTTCGGGAACATGAATTTCGACCTACTGACAGCAAATTTGGTATTAACGTTTATTAGCAAATTCTCGGCCCGAGGGCCGGATAATGCGGCAGTAAAACAATCTCGAAAGAATACACGAAATGACACGCAGGTCATTTAAATTAGGGGCTTTACAACATTTTCAGGGAGAAATTGTGGGAATCTATTGATCACAAATGGATGGGAGATTCGGGAGGGGGCACGAAAAATTTACATTTTAAAAGATAACTAGCAAATGGATATCGCTTCATTTATGCTTGGTATTGGCGGTGGGCGGTGATGTGCTCGATGTAGGCATCTCTTGACCACTTCAGCGCATCGGCGACCATCAACTTCTTCATCAGCGCGGCGTACCTGACGGAGACGGCGAGTCGGCGCAGCACGTTGTCGTTCTCTTGGTCCCATCCGCCGAGTGGCCCGACGATGAAGGCGTCCAGGAACGTGTCGTAGCCATCCGCGTTGAACTTGTTGAAGATGTCGGCGTACTTGCGGAGCTTCTCGGCACGTGCGGCAGCGAAGACGCTCAGGTCGTGGTTCTCGAACGGCATGGTCACGTCCACGATCGTCACACGCTTCTTCACATGGTCGACGAGGGCGAGATCGGGACGTAGTTGACCATCAGTGCCGGGGATCTTGACATTGACATATTTCGTGGTGGTCGCGGGCAGCTTGATGGCGTTGACGAGGCGGTCGAGGACGGCGTTGTGGCGCAGGGTGATGGCGTGGGCGTGAGCAGGGCAATGACACAGGACGTGGGCGACGCTCTCGAGTTGGTAGCCACATCTTCGGCAGCGCTTGTCTTTTTGATCACGGGCACGGTTGCAGCCATTTAGTGGAACAACGTCGAGTCTTGCACGGTGAACGAAGCGCCAGTCCGCAAAGCGGATATAGCGTCCGTCACGCAGGAAGTAGTTGGAGACGGGCTGGTGGGCGGTGTTGTTGTAGACCTTGCCCTGGCTCTTCTTGGCGGTGAGGTGAACGAGCTGAGCTTGATGGACGGCGCGCTTGAGCATCCTTTCACACGTCTTCTTGGTGACGCCACATCCGAGCACGAGCAGTTGGATCTTGTCGTTGCTCCACGCCCACTTCACATCGAGCTTGTCGGTCTTGACGAGGTGGCCGGTCGCTTGTCGCACTCTTGTCCACATGTTGCGGGTGTCGGCGTAGTACGTCTCGAAGGCGCCGTCAAGCTTCTGGTTCAGGTAGTCGGCAACTTCGGAGTCGGTTGGAGCACGCTTGATCTTCTTCTGTACAGCTGTACGGAGCAGCTGAGCAGTCATTGGGCCGAGATCAGTCGACTCCAACAACTGGACAGCATGCACCAGCTGCATCACGTCGGCGAGGGTCTTGGTCTGGATGAGGCGACATGAATTTCGACCTACTGATAGCAAATTTGGTATGCTACGTTTGAATTTTACGAGTCAAAACTGACAACTTTTACGGACGAAAATTGTTTGTTGTTCGATTCGTTGTTGAGCGAGAGTGATAGAGGGAGCGGGAGCGAGAAAGAGCGAGAGAGAGAGAGTGCCGGCGATAGAGCTCGACAACTAAGGAGAGAATCACAGAAACCAATAGATAACGAGAGACCAAGGGAAAACTAGAGAAAATTCGAGCTATTGCAAAACAGGAGAGAAAGACAGAAAGACAGAAAGACAGAAAGAGAGAGAGAGAGAGAGAGTGCGAGCGAGATACAGCAATATTCATACGAAAATTTCGCACCTTTCCAAGTTACACCCTTTTAAAAACTACAAACTCCAATCTAAAAATATCATTTCAAGCCCTAGCACCCAACACCAAGTTGCTCCCAGAAGTACCAAAAATACGGCCAAGCAAGCTAGCCCAGACGCATCAGGAAAGTATCCAGTTCTGAGCAAGCATATAAAAATCCCGCGGATTCCATTTTGCAACCCCATTATGGGCCCGGCGGGATGTGTGCGCGTAGCAGAAATGGGCGGAATGAAAGTGGGGGGGAGTGGATCTGAAAATGGCCTGGGGGCATCTTTTGCCGGCGGGTGTGTGCACGCGGATTCTTGCGGAATAAGAAGAAGAAGAGGCGGAGGAGGATAGCGTATTTCTTATTCGCATACTCCCCGTCTCTTTCTCTTTTTGGTTAGTCTAGAGGAGGGGCCGAAATAAGTGCCAGCTAATGAGTCGTGATAGGCTTGAAGGGAGCATGAGGATGGCTGCTGGAGGAAAGAAAGGCTACGGTTTACTTTACCCCCCCCCCCCAGCCGGAAGTTTTTGGCTATAACTTTTTTATTTTACATTATTGTAGGCTCAAATTAAAACTCTTAGTATATTTTTCGACGCTCTATCGAATGGCGTTGCAAAAATCCCGACAAAATAAGCGAAAATACCGACAACTTTGAGACCCTTCGGCTGTGGGGGGGATAAAGTAAACTCTTACCGAAAGAAAGATACGTGGGAAAGCTATGAGCTACTTCAGAATTTTTTCGTAAACAGGAGAATCGTTTGAAAAATAACCATATGATTTATAAATGTAAAAACTTTACCAATTTCGATTCAAACCAAAAAAAAAATTAATTTTTCGGCCAAAAAAAGGCCAATTTGCAAGCTGGCCATTGGCTCCGTTTTAAAGGGACCTAGAAGGCAAAACCTAACTCTCCAGAACGTAGAGACCCCTGGAAATCGGCAGATTTTCAAAAATCCACTGCAAGATGACAGCTCCAAACTTGGCAAAACACGGAAATCTTGACATGACGTGAACCTAGCCAGACAAATGGCCCCTTCCTGCTTGCTTCTCTGGCTTCTTGACCCCCTCAAAAATCGTCGGGACACCCCCATTCTTTGGACGACTCAAAAACCTGACGGCCCGGAAAAGACAAAGCTGACACCGAAAATTGGGGCTCGGCGCAAGCCAGGAGCCCAAATCATTGAATGGGGGTGGTTCTGTGGTTTTAGAAGTTGGAGAGGACAAAAATCAGTCGGAAAATCAGAGAGAGAGAGAGAGCGAGCAAGAGCGAAAGAGAGACGAGAGAGAGCGACAGAGAAAGAAAGACAAATCAAGACCGAGATTTCCTTAAAACCTTATCCGCTCCAGAACATAACCAAAACCTAAAAATCCACGCCGCTCTGACAGCGCTCCAAAAGTTGGCCTCAAGCCCTGGGCGGGCCCCGTCAGCGTGGATGAGCGATTGCCCGTGTTCAAGCTGCCGCCCCCAACCCACCCCATATAAGCAAAAGAAAAATGCCGACAACCGCAAAAAAGTTCACGTGTTTTTCCCTTTTTGGGCGGTTATTTATAGGGCATTATTTTGCGGAGGACTACAAAAAACCAGCTAGAAAATTTTAGAGAAGAGAGAGAGAGGGAGAGAGAGAGATAGAGAGAGAGAGATAGAGAGAGAGAGAGACGGGGAGTGAGTGAATGGAACGCGAGAGATATCCTAAAACACCCAGAGGTAACAAAGGCTTTACTGAGAAAATGAATGGCAGATTAACTGACGGAAATCAAATCTGAAAAAAGCACACTTTAGAAATTACGAAGCTTAAAAAGCCAGTGCAAAATGCTATTTTTTGGAAAATATAGTACAAAACGTACCTTTTAATAAGATGATACGGTAATCCAAAAAGGAACGCTCGAGGCTGATCCAGTAATCGAAGATTAGTACTAAAAACGCACGCCGTCACGCAACATTTTGTTTGCTCCCGCCCTGCTCGGCGTCGTCGGCGAGGGCGGGGTGGCTAATTCATACACCTTGGGCTCATTTTGCCAAAAAGGGAGGGGCAGTCCTGGAGGTGTGTGTATTTGAGTGGGTGCGTCGAAAGGCGTGGAATGGAATCGGGGAGAAAGAGGGAGAGAGAGAGAGAGAGAGAGAGAGAGACAGAGAGAGAGAGAGAACGGGAGAGAGAAAGAGAGAAAAGGACATGGAAAGGCCCTAATAATAATTACGCATGCATCTCATTTGGGCAGTCCGGACCAGGGTGGGCGGCTGGGGTTACTAGTTAGGCCATGGAATTCGGGCGGGCGAAACCAAAGGGTTTTGCCTTTGGTCTTGGCCACGCCCGGGCGAAGGCATGGGCAGGAAGTTCGCTTCATTTTCACCAGCTGCCCTGTGCTAGTGGGTGCTCGATATCTCTGCGTCTCTCAATCTGGCCTTCTCCCTAGCAGATACCCTATTCGTGGAGTGCTCGAGTGACCCGGGGGCCCCACTAAAGGAAGCCGACGCATCATGGGGAATGCGCCGAATTTGGGTAGGGGATTATTTCGGGAGCACCACCGAAACCGGGCGAACTAAAATCGCGAATTCACATAAGCTACTTGCCATCCTCTCTAAATTTTTCCTGGCACTATCCCTTTAAAATTATGGAGAGCGAGAAAGGGCAGCAAAATGGCGAAAAAGCGAGAGGGAAAGCGAGATATAGAGAGAGACACAGCGAGAGAGCGAGAGTGATAAGGAGGGAGCGGGAGCGAGAGAGAGCGAGAGAGAGAGAGTGACGGCGATAGAGCTCGACAGAGCTCGACAACCAAGGAGAGAAGCACCGAAACCGATAGATAACGAGAGATCAAGGGAAAACTAGAGAAAATTCGAGCTATGGCAAAATAGGACAGAAAGAGAGAAAGAGAGAAAGAGAGAAAAAGAGAGAGAGTGAGAGAGAGAGAGAGTGCGAGCGAGATACAGCAATATTCATACCAAAATTTCGCATTTTTCCAAGTTACACCTTTTAAAAACTACAAACTCCCATCTAAAAATATGATTTCAAGCCCTAGCACCCAAATCTCGACCGCAGTTTTATCATCCATCGTCACGGGATGGGGCTCGAATTTCGTGGGGAACGCCGCGTTTTTTGGCCAAACTCGGACCAGTCACTTTCAGCTTTTCCCTGGCCGTGCGAACGCCGGCTACGACCGCGACCCCATCCCAGTAATTATTTTGTTCCCGGTCGGCTCGGGATCTCCCCCGTTTGGGCGATTGTTTACGCAAATAAATGGATAGAGGGTAGGAGAAACGGGGATTTTTGCTACGTTTAGCTGGATATTAGACATTTCATGCTTCAGGGGTTAAAAGGGCTGGGAACGCCAAAACAAGATTGTAAGAAAAGCGTTTCAAAAACTAAAGGGCCCTAGTTTGTATTTGAAACAGTTTTTGTGCTTTATTCATTACGGTTAATAGGCTTCACGCCTTTTAAAGGACCCAGGAAAACCAGGAGGCCGCCAGCAACAAAACAGAAGATTATACAGTTGGGAAACATAAAGAAATATAAAACTAACCTTATAGAATTCCTAAATCTTGTAGAATCCAGGAAATCCGGAATTCCGGAAGAAAAAGACAAATCTCAGAATTTGAGGGTAGAATCCATTTCTACGCGGCCTGAAGACCATCAGCTCTATGTCGTAAAAAGGCACAGAAATCCTTGCGCTGTTTGAAAAATCACGAGCCCCGGAAGAAAAAGCTCAAACCCTGAGTTAAAGAGAGGAAAAAAGTTCTGAGAATTCTCCCGAAATTTCCGAGTTCTTCCGAATCTAGCGGTTCCGGAAGAAAAAGCCAAAACCCCCGAATTTCCGGGTTGAAGCCGGATTTCTAAAGAAAAATTCGGTGGAGCGGCGCACTATAGCAACGCCTCTCAAAGCCAGAGTGCCACAATGGGCTTGACCTGGGGGCTTAACCGGCAGTTTCGGATTTGCCAGCAGCCCGGGGCCATTGTGATGGGGTGCCTTTGGTGTATGTCGGTTTTCGCCGGGGTGGGCCCCACTTTAGGCAAGGCGGGGCACCTAGGCCCCAAAAGGGGGCGTGGCCTCGCTAGGGCCTTGACCCCGAAGGAATTCCTCATGGACAAAAAGCGACAATGGACAAGTCAGAAGCTCGGGAAAGCCGAGAAGGCTGAGGTTACATCACACCAGCACGCTACTCAGCCATGCAACGATGTCATTGCCCGGGGATTCGAGCTCGCGCATCCTTTTTTAGGACTTTTGACGTTGGAACGGCGGCTTAAAAAACTTAAAAACAATTTTTTGTAGCTAACTAAGACAATAAAAACTTAATAAGTTTAAGTTTTCCAAAAAACGCTTTTCTAAAGATTTAGCGGTCACTTTTTAGAAATTTTAACACACCGAGGAACGGCAAGATGTTTGGAGCATAAAAACCCGGAAGTCGCAAAAAAGAAGTCGAAAATCGGCAGAAAACATTTAATAACAACCTATTCCATGAAAAGCTTGCCTTTTAAAGTTTTTACTTGAATTTCTGGATGGTTTTTGACACTTTTGACGTTGTCTTACGCATTCTAGCTGAATTAGGGCTTGAAAACCCTAAGCAAAAACGCACGTCCAAATCCTGAACTGCACTCCGCCTTTAAAGGCGGAAGCCTGAAGATTCAAAAACTAGCTACAGTTTTAGACTAATTGCATCATTTTCAAAAGGTACCTAGCTAAAACGTAGCCAACAATCTACGATATTAATAATTTCAGTGGGAAGATCGCGGGAACCCGGAAACCCCATTCAGTAGCTCAAACCCCAACCTACCGCCAGAGCTGATTCCAAAGACTCGCTTGAAAAATATGCAAAATTCTCACGGTTATTTGGCAGGTTGGCTGGGCACGGGTCAGCTTTTTGCACGCCCGGATTTCGAAGAGTTCGAAGGAAATTCGCCGTCTGAAAATTGCTTATGATGAGCTAAGATTATTTAATGATTTAAAAAACTCATAACCCCACCGAGAGCTATATAAAGCTAAATTGAAAACGAGCAAACTTGTCGGCAAACGCCCAAGCTAGAAGCCTTTCATTAGTCGGCTGGGCTCGCTAGCGAGTAATTGCAAGTTAGGGATGGCGCTAGGGGCGCCCATTATCCCAGATTTTAGGTTACACTGGCCTAAAAATTGCCATTTTCAGAAGCTGGCCATGCTGACGTACCCTTACTTTACGACAAAACGGATGCTCTGGCTGCTGAAAACAGAACCGGACCTTTTTTTGGCCTAAAAAAGTTGTTGCTCCTTGAAAAATAGGGGATCTCTACGCCCATAGTTTCCGTTCTCTATCAAAAAGGGCACGTATCGAAAACGCCGCCCATCTATCAATCCCTCAAACGCCATAAAGTTAAGCCCACGCCTCGGCCGGGGCCTAAATTTGGCCACGGCACGACAACCTGGCCCCGAATTCGGGCCATAAATCTCGCAGGGGCGCCGCGAAATATGTTCGGGCCATCGCGGCATGTTGCCAAGGGCTTTGAAGCTTCGCAGAATTGCTAATGTCAGCCTGGAAATTGTATGGTCATCAAAAATTGGGCTACCGACCTCTCCGAGCAGTCAAATGACGCGATTTCCAGCTTGTTGAAATTGCAGCGGAAGGAAACTAGTGAAGGACGAAAAAACAGGACTGTAAATAATTCATTCAAACTACCAACAACATAGCAGTTAGTGAAAAGCAACATTGAGCAATGAACAGAGGACCCGTGATGCCAGAAAATATACTCGTAATATCGAGAGCACAAGGCGAAGGCAAAAAAAACAAGAACAATCAACAAATATACACACAGAGACGCGAACAACTAGTAAGTGCGTTAAAGTATGAGGGGGAAATGTTACCGAAACACAATAATGAGAGCCGGGAAATTAGGCAGTTTTCTCGCCGGCGCCGTAGGCCTGGAAAGATTCGGGGAATTGCCGGGCGGCCGTGTCCTCGATGGCCATCAAGAAGAGCTGGCACGACTTGGTGATCTCGTGGGTGTATTCTTCGATCTTCAGCTGCGTCTCGTGTATCCGCTCGCTGCTCAGCGCCTGGAAAAAGTGGAAATAACCGGTTAATAATATTTAAGTGAATTTTAGCCATTCGAAAAGAAGAAGCAATTAAAAAAAAACCTAGGCCCGAAATTGCGAAATTTTGGACAAAAGGTTCATTTAGGTCCAAAACTAATATTTCCTGTTTTTAATCCAAAAATTTATGATTTTCTCACGTTTAAAATATTGGAAACAATATATAAATGCAAGCCCTATTTTTGCCATACTGAGAACCATAAGAAAAGCTTGATTTTCCCAGCCAACCTTCCAAAAAAAAATATTAAGCAAAAGGGTCTCCGAAGAAAAATAAACTAGGCAAAAACTGACCGCTCTGCGCAGCTTGGTGAAGTCGTCCTGGATGAGGGCCACCTCCGGGTTCCATTGGTCGGCCTTGAAGCGGAAATGGTGAATGTTCCCATCGGCCTGGTCGTCGAGGGCGGCAAGACAGCTGAGGGCGATCGTCTCGGACTCGACTTGCTGGCCGTAGATGTGCTCTTCTTGGATCTCGCGCGGCAGTCGTTTGAAGAAATCCTAAAAATAACGGCAATAGAAAAACCTAAAAAAACTTACGCGAACGTTGGTGGTGAGCCGGTGGGCCTTTTTGGCGATGTGGAGGCAGTCGTCGAAGAGTTGGCGGGCAGAGCACGGGTCGTGGCCAGTGACTAAAAATGAAATTACATAGAGTTCTGATCAATTAAAAACCTGCAGCGTACATGATGCCGTCGATTTGCTGCTGGACGGACTGCAGCATGCGGTTGAGGCCGTAGTCGGCAATTGGCTGGCCCTTGGTCTTGAACGAGTGGGCGAGACGGCAGAACTAGAAAAAACATAATAAAGACGTATAAAGTAGCTCAAAACCCAATTTAAAGAGCTAGAAAATTTACAGATGTCAGTGCGACTGCTGGGATTGCGCGCAAGTCTGGGCCACAATATGTGTAGTTGCGCGGCACCGACCAAGACGCTCCAGACATGCCGGACTGAAAAGAAAAAGGTTAGATCTCGTTTGGAAAATAGTAATAAAGTTTAATACAGATTAAATAAAAATAGTTAAATTCTTCCGTCGTTTGATTTTATTTTCGAAAGCTGTCAGAACGCTCTACATCAAATGACGCCCAACGTCAAGCGTACAGAAACGTACTCAACCAGTTTGTCTGTATTTTTTGCGATTTTCCACGTTTTTCAGTACTTTCTTCAAGGACAAGAACTTTATTCTGAATCGTCAAGTAAAATTGTTTGCATCGCAATGTGTGGGCGTGTGTGTGTGTGGGGGAAATTGTAGCGTGCATGAGGTAGGGCCCGGAAAAGAGACACGCACAATCGAAGGGGGATTTAGCGAATACAACTCAAAACCGGATGTTTGCTAATGGAAATCAAATGGGTCATAAAAATGTGAATATAGAACACCGTATGCTACTTCTGGTGGGAGAACAACGAGTGTAAAGCTGGGACCGCGGGGAGTAAAAAGTAAATTACAAAACTGGGGGACAGATTGAGATCTATTTCTTCGTGATATGCTCGTACTCGGCCATGTGCTCCTTGTTCTTGGTGCGATAGCAGAGCGAGCCGTATCTAAAAACAAGTTTTTAACTTGATTAGCCGTAAACGAAAACGCTAAAACAGAAAAACTTACGGGCATTTCTGCTTCTCGCCGGCTTTCTGGGAGCTCGCTTCCTTCGTTTTCGTCTTTTTCTCCTTGATCTGCTCCTTATCCTCGTCATCGTCTTTTGCAGTTTCAGGCTTCATCTCCACATCATCCGCTTCTTCCTCCTTTGCTTCCGGCTTCACCTTCTTCGCCTTCGGGCTGGTGTTCTAAAAAGAGAGAAATCCAAATCTGAAAGAAACTAACGACTTCAGATAGTGCGCTCCGCTTCTTCGACGGCTTCACGTCTTCCTCGGCCTTCGAGGTCTCGGGTTTTACATCCTAAGAACAATTTTGAAATTTACAAGAGTAAATTCATACCTCGGGCTCGTGCATGGCTTTCCCAAGCGACATCCGGTCCTTGGCGTAGAGCGGCACCTTGTCGGTGGCGTCCCGTTCGATGTCACACTTTTCTTTGGAGGCTTCAAAGAGCCGCTTCAGCTCCTTCAGCGACGTCGACGTGCTGACGTCCTTATCGTCGCGAATTCGGGTGACGCGCGGGAAGCGGATGGAGATGCCGTCGGCGGTGTGTTTGTCCGATTTCGAGAATTCGGCGCCTAAACAGCAATCGGAACTGGTTTACTAGCGGGGGGGGGCTTGGTAGGGACCAGCTTTCCGTAAGTATATAAACCGGATTTGCTGCCATTTTCAACCACAAAAATAAAAACTAAAAACTATCAAATCCCTTCACTTAATCAATTTTGATTTTTTAAGTTAAATCAAAAATCTGAGCATTTTTATAATCTTTTTAGTCACAGCCACTTAGGTTTGATTATTATTAAGGCGAGGCTGTATAAAGGAAAACAGCTTCCACCCCGCTAATGAACTAGAGCCTAGGAATTCAAGAAATTACGCTTTTACGAACCGGTAATCTCCCAAACCGGCGCCTGCTCGGGGTCCTCGATGACAAAATCTGGGCACAGTCCGCTGGCGCATCGGATCCAGCTGGGCAGCTTGCTCGCCTTCTGGTTGATTTGTTTCATCTAAAAAAAAACAGAACTTCATCCAAAATTGCCAAAAATTACCTTCGGCTTCAGCTCCTTGTTTATCCGCTCCAGTATCTCGTCGGTGTGCCCGTTGCCGCACTTGGTGACCGTGCGGTAGGACTTGGTCTTCTCGCAGTAGACGCCCATCAGGAAAACGGACATCAGGCCGCCTAGAAAATACTGGAAGCATGATATAAAAAACCGTACCTTTATTGCCGGTGCCGTAGTAGGCGCCGAGGACGATCAGGTCGGCCGTGTCGGCCATGCCGCCCTCTTCCAGATAGTCCTTCTTCACCTTCAGCCAATGCCGTTTGCCCGGCTCGTAGACGCCGTTGAGATCCTGAAAATGGGAATTAGAGGTTTTTTGGACATTCGAGGAAGCGTAATTTTTTTCTGCAACTCTGGTTGCGCCTATAATGTCCTGTTCTTTTATTTTTAGTAAAATTTAGCGATAGAGTCGAAAAACCACACAAAACGTTTTACAAAATTGATATTTTTGTCTTAATAGCATTTGTAAGTTTTTACGTTTAGGAATAGTGATAAAAGCGTAAAATAATGCCAGTTTAAACAAGAAATTTTTTAGAAAGATTTTGAACCCCGATGAAAGGGACAAATTATAAATCAAGGTCATAATTACCTTCATCACCAGCCCCTCAAGCCCCTCATCGATCGCGTCGAGGATCATCGTCTTCAGCTTGTGATTTTCCTAAAAAATTTGGATTTTTTTTTGCTTGCCAAAACTGTCTTACCCCATTCTTGATGACTTGATAGTTGCTGTGCATGATGCTGTTCGGGATCTCTTTCAGGTTGTCCTCGAGGAACTTTTTGCGCTGTTGGAGGGGGCTAAAAATATATTCTTCAAATTCATAATATCTCAAATATAATTTTCAACGCTAAACCTACAGATTCCTGACGGCCGTGTCGTTGTGCAGAAGACAGTCAAAGACGAACAGGCAGGGGGCAGCATTCTTGAAATTTTCGCGCTTGTGGATGCCGAGGGTGCCGAACGGGAGTGGCTTGCCTGCAAATCATAAATTTTTCAAAAAGATTGTGAACAAAATGTCAGCTTTCAACGAACAATTATCTAGCAAACTTACTCGTTTCAGTGTCCACCATCAGCACTTCCGCGTCGAGAATCAGGTTTTCAACGTCGGGGAACGCCTTGGCAATGATTTTCTGGAACGGCGCCACCTTGTGATCTTGCACCGGTTTCAACGACCGGGAGTAGAAGGAAAATTCCTTGCCCTGAAAAAAAATATGATCAATCTAAAAAAATGCACAAATTGTACCTTTTTGTGAACCTGCACTCGTTCTCCATCATACTTGATCTCGGCCAGCATGCCGTTGGGGCAGCGCTTCATCGCAAATTCGACCGATTTACAGGCTTCCGCCTAGAAAAATGAATACAACATAGATAAAGTAAAAACTCACGAGCATGGGCAATATCGGGGTGCCGAGGCTGATGTCGACGTCGAGCGTCTTCGAGCTGAGCAACCCGGTCTCGACGCGCCGCACAATCTCGCGCATGTCACTAAAATTCAATTGTTCTCGATAAAATTAAAATTAACGCACCGGCAGCTCTGATAGGCTTCATAGGCTTTCGGGTGCAGGCCGTCCATGATGACCTTGGTTCCGGCGTTGAAACGCATGTCCTTCTTCACCAGTCGCAGTAGATATTTGATCTCGGCCGATGACAGCCGTTTAGCGATAAAGCGCAGATGCTCGACTTGGTCCTCGTCTTTCGTTTTCTCAGCCAGCTTCTTCAGATAGCGATCCACCTAAAAATCGGTTTTTAAAAAGTGTTTTTTCGAACCTTTTGAATGCTCCATCCACTATTCGTGATTTCGGGGAATTTGTCGCTTTTGGCCGCTACTTCGCTGATCGTCTCCGAGAGGTCGCCGCTCTTGTTGTAGCTGGCCGTCAGACGATCGAGGGGCTCGTTGTAAATCTAAAAACAAGTTAGCTCGAAATCGCAGGATTAGCGTACAGCGGAAAAATGCTTGAGCAGCTGCTTCTCCTTCAAATTGTAGACTCGCTGGTCGCTGCTCGGGATCAGAAACCGCATGATCGTATGCGTGTCGCCGTCGTAGCCACTTTTGTCAAAGAACTGGCGAATTTTTGCCGCCTTATCTGTGTGCTTGTTGAAGGTGGCGATGACGTCGCACAGTTTGCAGAACTACAAATTCATCAAAAAACTTATTTTTCTGATTTACCTTATCAAACGAGTTGAAGCGGCTAGTTTCATCGGGCTTGTCCCCGTCATCTTCCTCTTCCTTCTCCTCTTCTTTAGCTTGTTTCTTGCCCTTTTTGCTCGGAGACGTTTCCGCATTCTCATCGGCGCCGTCCTCGTCCGGTTCTTTCAGGGGCTAAGGTTCTTTTTGTAAAGTAACTACATAAAATCCGAACCTTTTGGCCAAAATTCAGGGTTTTCTGAACGGATTTTCGACTCGCGGAAGTAGAGGCGCCTTTCTCGCGCGCCTGCATCGTTTCGTCAATCAACTCGACAACCTTTTCCTTGTCCTCGTCGGTAACGTCCTGCCAACCTAAGCCAAAAATACATCCCTAAAACAAAACCTAAATACCTTCAATATCGCCAGGGCCCTCGATCACCTTGGTCGTAGCGCGAGCCTTCATGAACATCTCGAACAAGCATCTCGCATGATAGTATCTGAAAATCCGTAAATTTACAAAGTAATCGTTTTATTACTGTTTCATATCCGGCGGCGGGCCCTCGGCATTTTGTACAAATGGATTCGGCGTGTGCTTGGCAATTCGGAGCTCCTGAGACGAATACTATAAAAGTCACAAATTCCGTCACTTACCCCTTTCGGCAGTTGCAGCTTGCATTTCTTGCAGGCCGAGACACGCTTGGCGTAGTCGGCGGAGAATTTGGTGGCCATCTCCAGGAGCAAGCTGCCTAATGACAATCGCTGAACTAGCCCGGTGAGCAGCCGCGTCGCTCTGGAAATGAAATATAGATCATTAGTCAATAAAGTGGACAAGATAATGAAAACATATATAATAAAGAGTCCGAATTTGGCGGGCAGCTAGAGTCGAGGCAGGGACCGTCCTTTGGGTTCCAATGCGCGGGAAAACGCCCGGGAAAGAGGGGAGCCCCCAGCAACAAACATGTGGGAACGCGAAGCCAAGAGAGCGCGCAAGAGCAATAGGCGCAGAGAGAATGCGGGGATGCGTTGCTGGCAATAAAGAATGCAGAGCGAAACAGCTGAAACTAAATCCATTTTGCCGTTTGTCCTGAAAACAAAACTAAATAAAAAATGTGGCTTCGGCGTCTAGCCCTGCGTGAAAACTTTGCAAACTTATGCAACAATTTTATCCAACGCAACATAGAAATTACAAAAATTTTCAACAAAGGAATTCGAAGATATCTTTATTCCGCGCGAGCCGATTGCAGCTTCTCGCCCAGTTGGGTAAGTTTCTCGTTGAAGACGCGAGCGATCGGGACATATTCCTCGAAATACTTCTCAAACTCATCTGTTGCACTGTCGACTTCCGAAGCGATGCGCCTGGCCTTGGAAAATTGCTCTTGCCCGTCGATCTCTTGCAAGCGGTTCTGTCCAATGGTGATCACGTCCGTAATCGACTTCTCCACTTCTTGGTGTAGGAATTTCAGATTCTTTTGAAGCCCATTCAATTTATCATCGTGCCGATTACGCGCATCCGCCTTCAATTTTGTCAGTTCAATGCCTAGCAGCGGGGCGACAGAATGTTCTCGGTGACGGTGGAAGTAACAGACGCCACACACAAGTGTGGTACAGTCAATGCAGCTGAATAAACGCTCCACCGTCTGTTCGATCTCGCAATCAGCGCAGCATCTCAGAACGCCGGCATTTCGATCTGCCGCTGACTCTTCCTTCATTAAAAGGCTATCTTCAACCAAAGTTTCAAAGAATGACGTCAGCGAGAAGAACCACTCCCTCCCGCCACTAGGGCCGCCGCAGTCAGGACACACTTGGCTCTTGCGGTCGCAGTTATCACACACCAGATGACCGCAACATAAAACAGTGGGCCTTTGGCCTGCGGTCAACAGGACTTCGCAGGCTGCACATTTGGGAATCAAAATCGTGCCATTGCAGACATAACCCTCATCAGTCTTCGTGAATCCTGGCTGATCGAGAAACTTGATTAGACCCCACAATGGAGTCGTGTTCGGACTGCAAGAGGCGCAATCCCCTTCAACAACCGGCGTGTTGGGCATTCCCTCCTTGCAATCAAACGGCTTGTCGCATCTCGCGCAGTTGAAACATTCGAGCAGCATCGGATGACCTCCTGAAAAAAGTTTATTAGTTTGTTCGCAAGACTCATTGCACATAGGAGAAACTGCACAGGGAAAACGGGGAAAAATAAGGCGATCAAATCGAATACACCAAGGGAGCAATTAAACAGTAATGGGCATAGAATTAATTAGTTAATTTTGGCTCCCTCGAGTAGCTCTGCGAGCTGGGTAAGTTTCTCGTTAAAAATGCGGGCCGCCGGGATGTAATCTTCACAATGATGCTCAAATTCGCCCGACGCAACCTCGACGTCCGCAGCAATGTCCCGGGCTGCAGCGAATTTTTGCTGTGCCTCGATCTCGTTTAGCCGCTTGTGCCCGATGCTGATGACCCTCGTAATCGACTTCTCCACTTCCTGGTGAAGGAACGTCAGATTTTTGTGAAGCCCATTCAGCTTCTCATCGTGACGGTGAAGGGTATTGGCTTTCAACTTTGTGAGTTCAATGCCCAGCAGCGGGCTGACAGAATGATCGCGATGGCGATTCACGCAGCAGACTCCACAAACCAGCTTCGTACAATCGCTACAGTTGAACGTGCGCTCAACAGGCTGATCGATGGCGCAATCTAGGCATTTTCTCAGGGTTTCTTTTCCATCCGTCCTTCGAGTCAGCGTTTCTTCAGCGAGCCCATCAATGAATTTCATCACAGCCGTGAAAAAGAAACGCTTGGTGATCTCGTTGCCGCACTCGATGCAATTTTTTCGCTTGTCACAACGATCGCAGAGCAAATGCCCACAGTTCAATAGGGAGGGATTGGTGGCGCTCAACAGAGTGGTCTTGCATTCGCCACATTTGGGCAGCACAAGCGGCCCGTCGGAAACGTATCCATCCTTCGTTTTCGTGAAGCCCGGCTGATCGAGGAACTTGATCAGACCCCAAGATGTAGCGGTTTTCGGGCGACAAGCGGCGCATTCCAAAGTGCCAGCGACAGGAGTGTGCGGCATGCCATCCTTGCAATCAAACGGGTTGTCGCATTTCGCACAGTTGAAGTAAGTGATGAGCATCTACCGGGGCCTGAAAAATGTTTATTAGTTAATTGCCATACATGCACGAATCGAGTAATGGAGAACACAAAACACAGGACATATCTACAAATCACAATGGCGATACAAGCGAGTAATTATTGCTAACATAATGGCTTTTAATTCTTAGCGGGTCCTTCAAGCTTCTCCCCAAGCTTGGTCAATTTCTCATTGAAGACGCGGGCGGCCGGAATGTACTCCTCACAATGCTGCTCGAACTCGTTCGAGGCCACGTCGACTTCGGTGGCGATGTTCTTCGCGGAAATGAACCTCGTTTGGTGGTCCACTTCTTGCAGACGCCGATTCCCGATTTCAATCACCTTCACAATGGATTTCTCGACTTCCTGGTGGAGGAATGTCAGATTCTTATGGAGGCCGCTCAATTTCGCATCGTAACGCTCGCCGGTGCCCGTCTTCAATTTGGCCAACTCGATTCCCAACAACGGCGTCACGTTATGCTCGCGATGCTGATGGAATTGGCAAATCCCGCAGACCAGCGTATTGCAGTTGACGCAACTCAGCAGTCGCTCCACCGGCTGGCTGATGTTGCAATCGGCGCAATTCAGATCCTCCTTCACAGCCGTTTTGGAAGCCATAGACTGTTTAGCCAGTTCGTCAAAAAACTGGAGCAGCGGATGAAACCAGTACGCGGTGCCCACGGGGACGTCACATGTTGGGCAATTGGTCGTCTCATCGTAACATGCATGGCATGCTACATGACCGCAAAGAAAGTAGATAGGACGGGCAGCAGCCGTCATCGTATAGTTGCAATGTGCACAGTTCGGGAAGACCGCATCTCCGTTGTACACGTAACCATCATCGATCTTTTTGAATGCCGGCTGGTTCAGGAGCTGCAGCAGGGCGGAAAATGCCGAGGTGCTCTCCGTACATGCAGCGCACACACTGGTTCCGGGAATCGGCGTGTTCGGCATTCCCTCCTTGCAATCAAACGGCCTGTCGCATTCCGTACAGTTGAAGCACTTGAGCAGCATCTACCGAGGCCTGAAAAGGGTTTATTAGTTAACGGCCATACATGCACCAATCGATTAATGGAGAACACAGAACACAAAACGTCTCTAGAAATCACAGAAAACGATGCAAGCGAGTAATTATTGCTAACACAATAACACTTAATCCTTAGAGGCCCCTTCCAGTTTCTCGCTCAGCTTGGTGAGGTTCTCGTTGAAGACGCGGGCGACCGGAATGTACTGCTCGCAATACTGCTCGAACTCGTCGGAGGCCACATCGACTTCGGTAGCGATTTTCTTGGCAGCGACAAAAATTTCCTGGCCGTCCACCTCGTTCAGACGCTTGGTGCCAACAGCGATCACCTTCGCGATAGATTCCTCGACTTCCTTGTGGAGAAATTTCAGATTGTTTTGCAGGCCGCTCAACTTCTCATTGTAGCGCTCGCCAGCGCCGGTCTTCAACTTGGTCAACTCGACCCCCAGTAATGGAGTGACGGTATGTTCGCGGTGCTGGTGGTAAAGGCAAACACCGCAGATCCATTTGTTGCAGTCCGTACAGCTGAACAGGCGCTCCACAGGTTGGCTGATGTTGCAATCGGCACAAGTAGGATCGGCCGTACGAGCAGTTTCTTCCGCCATCGTTCTGTCGAGCAACGCATCGAAAAATCTCATGAGGTGGTCGAACCAGTACGAGTTCTCCTCCACCTTAGCCCCGCATGCAAGGCACTCCTCCTTGCAACATTCATTACAGAACACGTGACCGCAATGAAAATACGCGGCCTTCGTCAGACTGGTTTGCGTAGATTTGCACCGGATACAATGCGGAACGACCACCCCACCCTTGTAAAGGTAGCCGTCGGCGGTCTTCACGAAGCCTGGCTGGTCGAGGAACTTCATCAGGGCCAAGAATGGCATAGTTCCCTCGTTACAGGCCGCGCACTCGGTGTCTCCGGAGATGGGCGTGTTGGGCATTCCCTCCTTGCAATCAAACGGCTTGCCACATTTTGTACAGTTGAAGCACTTGAGCAGCATCTATCGGCGCCTGAAAAAGTTTATTAGTTAATAGCCATACATATCGAGTAATGGAGAACACCAAGCACAGAAAACATATCCACAAATCACAGAGGGATGCATGCGAGTAATTATTGCTAATATAATAACACTTAATCCTTAGCGGGCCCATTCAGTTTCTCGCTCAGCTTGGTGAGGTTCTCGTTGAAGACGCGGGCGACCGGAATGTACTGCTCGCAATACTGCTCGAACTCCTCGGAGGCCACATCGACTTCGGTAGCGATTTTCTTGGCAGCCACAAACGTCTCCTGGTCGTCCACCTCTTTCAGACGCTTCGTGCCAACAGCGATCACCTTCGCAATAGATTCCTCGACTTCTTTGTGAAGAAATTTCAGATTCCTTTGCAGGCCGCTCAACTTGTCATTGTAGCGCTCGCCAGCGCCGGTCTTCAACTTGGTCAGCTCGATCCCCAGCAATGGATTGATATTGTGCTGGCGATGCTGATGGAATTGGCAAACGCCGCAGATCAGAGTCGCGCAGTCGATGCAGCTGAAGAGGCGTTCGACAGGGCGGCTGATGTTGCATGCCGCGCAGGCCCGATCATTCCTTCCAGCGGCCTCTTCAGCGATAGCCTGCTCGGCCAGCTCATCGAAAAAGTCGAGCAGCGGGTCGAACCAGTAGGTGATCTCGATTTTCACACCGCACTCCCAACAGACTTGCTCCTCAGTGCTGCATTCATTGCAGGTGACATGGCCGCAATTGGCATAAACGGGCCTCGTCGCGCCGGATTGCTTGTATTTACACTGCACGCAGATGGGGATCATCACCTCGCCGCTGCAGACGTATCCCTCGTCCGTTTTGGTGAAGGCCGGCTGGTCGAGGAACTTCATCAGCGCCACATGGTTCGCGCCGGGCGCGCATTCGGCGCACTCGGTGCTCTGGATGATGGGCGAATTGGGCGCGCCCTCCTTGCAATCAAACGGCTTGTCGCATTTCGTGCAGTTGAAACATTTGAGCAGCATCGGGTGGCCTCCTGGAAAGAAATATTGTATTTCGGGAATAGTTTTGGCAGGTTAGAAATAGAAAATCATTTAAGAGAACGGGAAATAAAGAAAAAAAATGGGTGTGCGGCGAAAGGCTTCAAATGTAGTGGTTCGAAACGGACTATAACGTTTCCGGCAGCGACATTTCCGCTAATTTGGGATTAAGAAATATAAAACCCTACAAATAACAAATTTTCTTGATATTTTTGGTATAAATAAAAGGAATTAAAGTAAGTAAAACCTAGTAGAGCAGAAATAACGATGCGGGAGGGCGGTTTGCGCATCGTACGGCGTTTTTTTTCTTGGTATTTGGACAAAAAGCCATCTAACTTTGTGATTTCTTCTGAAATGGCTAAATAGTTGTCAGAAAACCATTTTTATGACTATTAGAAGCATGAAACAAACGAATTTTACAGGGACAGGGCGAAAATCTCGCTGGCCGAAACGTCAAGGTCCCCCCCCCCCCCCCCGGACTGAAGGTTGAGAAAAACAAGCAAAAGGCACTTTTCGTGAGCGCAGCTTTCAGGGACAGATAGCGATGTCGAAGTCCGATGTAGATGCCCGAGGTTGGTGCCTTCCATCTGATGAAATCCCTGCCTAGGGTATAGGTAAAACGCATGTAGAAAGAAAATTTGATCTTGAAGGGTCTATGTTGCTCTTGTGTGTCCAGCGTTGAGCAAAAATGAAGCTTTACGAACTTTTCTCGATGACTTTTATCATTCAACAGTTTTTAAAACATGATTTTTTAGAATTGCAGGCTTTCCAGGATGAGCTACGACGGGTCGCAGAACTCCAAAGGAGCCTCCTTGTGAGATACATCCCGCAATTCCCGAGCGGATAAATCGATAAAATCGGGAAGAACAATTTTTTTAAGTGCGCATAAAATATTCTCTAGTTATAATCCTGTCAATTACTTATGTGACATAGCTCACTCGATAGAGCCTGAAATTCGGAACAAATAAAGTTTTTCAGAAATCTCTCAAAGATAATCTTCGTCGGTTTCTGACTTTTATGTATCGATTTGACTACAAAAAAACCGCTTTTTGGACGAATACCGTAAACCGGAATCAAACCAGAATTCAGAATTGTTTCCAGAAAGTGAGGTTTCCCAAGACGACTTCCAGATCTGATCGGACACCACAGTGCAGCACATTATTTGATGCTCCCCAGACGCACAATGTTCAGCACCGGGGTCACCTGGGGACCATAGCGGAAGTGTGTTGAACCCGTTTTTGGGCCCTAGGGGGGTGTTTGTTAAGGTATTCTGAAAGTTGGTGGGGCCCAGAACGATCGAGGGCGAGAGAGAGGGAGCGAGAGCGAGAGAGGGAGCGAGAGATAGAGAGAGAGAGGGAGAGAGAGTGAGAGAGAGTGCGCAGACGAAAAAGTGCGCCCCGTCGGCCACGCGACCCTATCTGTTGACAGTACTAGGAAGCGATTCACGAGCCCATTTTTTGGGCCCTCTGCTGGGTCCAAGAAAACGGTGGGGAAAGACGGAAAAAGAAATCCGCGCCTCGGGCGATCCACCCAGCACCCACATCGGCCCTCACTTTTGCGCAAATACGCATCAGACCCCCCGGGCTCTCCAAGGATCGTATATAACGAGGGATCGCCCGAGGGTTAGACACATTACTTTTCGAGAACTGGTAATTTTAGAACATACAGCTCTTCGAGCTCTTCTGGACATTTGTGGCCTACTGCAGTGCTTATTATATTTTATCGGTTTCTTTTTGATTCTTCTACCATAATTTTTAGCTCCCGATAACTTTTTCGTATTTTTTCGCGCACAAATTAGAAGTTTTTCGACTAGATATCGAGCAGGAGCAGCAGTAATTGTGAAATTTCACGCTTTTTTATTTAAAGAAAATCCTAAAAAAAACGCTTTTTCAACCATCCCTGCCCTCTATATCTCTATCCGCCCGCGTGCACTCATGCTCCCTGGCCTGCTCACTTTCTCTCTCTCTCTCTCTCTCTCTCTCTCTCTCTCTCTCTCTCGCTCTCTCTCTCTCTCTCACCTTCCCTATTCGCTTTTCCACAGGCATGATTTCCAAGCTTCTGTGTGCCCTCCTCGCGGGGGTCGCACTGGCCCAGTTTCACGGGGGACTCAAAGACGCCTCTAAGGTCGATAAATTTGCCCAGGTACCGTAATCCTCGTAATCTGTATCACCGCACTTTTTAGGGAGGTCGCGGAGATAAGGGCGGAAACTACAACTCGCTTAATGATTCTTTTGACAGAAGAGGGAAGGGAGAATGTAAAGGTCAGTGGATTAAGGTAACCGGATAAAATTACGATATATTTACCTCTTGAAATATCTAAAAACTTTATTTAGGCAAAAAATGCGGCCGTGACCCGATGAGGCCAAAGAAGGAGAAGCCGGTGGGAGAGAAGAAGAGGTAACCTAAAATATTACATTGAGAACAGTACAAAATGAAGATTTTATAGGTTGTGTATATTTTATGATTTGTGTTTTATGATTTGATGTATATTTTTAATAGATTCACAAGTTATAATTGATAGCTTGCTTAAAATCACTCTGAAATTCCAGAGTCCCCCGCGAAGCCACCCCATTCGACTATATGGACGATGACTGGACGGATTCCGTGGATCAGCCAATGTTTGATGAGGTAAAAAGTAAAAAAATTTGTCTTAAGTTTGTAAAATCAAAAATCCAGAACATTATATAAGCTAGGCCAGCAACCAGAAACCCTTTACGAAAAACCGAGATTTTCAGGCGCACGTCTTCTCGTTCCCGATGCAGCGCAACGGCCTCGGAGGCTTCAACCGCCGCGAGAAACGCCAAGAGTTCGGACCGGATTCGATGATGGGCTATAGAGGGGCACCGATGGGACAAGGTACGGTAACATACAGTAGACATACCAAAATGTAGCAAGGATATGGTAACAAATACGATTACGAACTAACATTATTTCTTACCTTCATTTTCAGGAGCCATGCCGATGGGCCAGATGGGACCGGAGGGGATCGGCCCTATGGGAATGGGACCTATGGGACAGCCACCGATTGGACAAGGTATGGAGTTTTACTTGACTAGATACTTAGAGCAACCTGTAAATACGGTAATACGCTACGCTACGATACTAACAGACAAAATTCAGGAGCCATGCCAATGGGGCCGATAGGAATGGGACCTATGAGCATGGGCCAGCAGATGGGACCTGGGCAGATGAATCAAGGTAGGTCTAGCTCGGTCTCTCTTTCTCACTATCTCTCGCCCTCTTTCCCTCTCTCTCTCTCTCTCTCTCTCTCTCTCCCTCTCTTTCGTCTCTCTTTCTCGCTCTCTCCGCCTCCATCTAGCACCTCATGCACAATATTGCCATTTCAGGACCAATGTCGATGGGCCCCAGAAGACACGGACATGGTGGACCTGGCCGTCATCATCATGGTCGTTTCGGAGGAAACCAGCAAGGATTCCAAGGTGAACACCTTGCCCTCGTTCTCTCTCCCTCGTTCTCTCTCTCTCTCTCTCTCGCTCTCTCTTTCTCTCTCTCTGTCTCACTCGCTCACTCTCTATCGCGCGCTCTCTCTCTCTCTCTCTCTCTCTCTCTCTCTCTCTCTCCTTCCTAAAACCCATCTCCCTTCCAGGACCTCCACAAAACCAGATGCCCGGCTTCAACCCCTACGAGATGGAGCGTGGCCAGGAGGGTCCCTACGCCAGGAACTTCGACTACAAGCTCCCCCAAGGCAACCAGCCCTTCCCGCTCCAGGAGCCAATCTTTGAAGCCGTCATGCCGTAAGCACCCTTTGGTCTTTCGGACCTTAAAAATACCTTCCAGATCCGCCCCTCAAGCCCCGAACTCGTCGCCCAACCCCAACGAGCCGCGCCGCTTCATGAAGATGTTCGGCAAGAGGCAGAACGTCCAGAACTTCCAGGGGAACCAGATGCCCCCAATGGCCTTTAACGACAACGACGATCACGAGTATTCGAGGATCGAGCGAGCCTTGATGGCTATGCGGCAGCAGCATGGCAGGAGGATGCAAAGGCGGGAATCTGGGCCCGAGGCGACGAACATGCCATTCCCGATGGATCGGGAGCCAACGCCGGCTGAGATCATGATGATGAAGCTGCCGATTATGAATAAGGAGACGACGCAGCCGCAGCGGTTTGTGAGGTTGGTGACGAGGTAGAGGCTAAGCCTGGGCTTAGGGTCACGCTTAAGCCAGGCGCAGACTAGACTCCTAAAATAACACCTCTTTTTCAGATCACCAATGGAACCCACCGACGACATGATGCGCGGAAAGCTGCCAGTCATCAAGCGCGAGGCCGGAGAGTTCATGGGACCGGGCCGGCAGTCCGGATTCCAGAATAGTCGCTTCGGATCCCGTCGCATGGATCATCTGGCACCACGCTCACCGATGGGAATGCTGCCCGGATTCGGCCAGGGCCCTCGTGCCGACGCACCATTCGAGGGGGAGCAGGCACCGCAGATGCCGTTCCCATCTCCGTTCGGTGGACCTTCGCAGGACTTCCCGATGGGACAGCGTGGTGACGGGCCGTCTCGGGGCTTTCCGATGGGCCAAGAGGGACCTATGCGCAGGTCTCCCAGACAGATGCCAGGCAACGGCCCGATGGAGACGAACAACGGCCCGATGCGCCCGAACTTCCAGCCGAACTTTGATGGACCTCGCGGTTTTCGGCCTGGAAATGGACCTAACGGCCCAATGATGCCCCAGGGTGACGCTCCCTTCCTTGAACCACCAATGATGGGACAACGACCCGATGGTCCATCTCAGGAGGGCCCTATGAGGCCTCCAAGGTTCGGTCCTCGCGCTCAGGGCCCGCGGTTCCGACCTGATGGCCCCTCGCAAGATAGTCCGTTGATGCCACCGCAGTTCGGACCAGGACCCCGACCGGATGGACCACGTTTCCAACCTGGTCAAGATGGCCCAAGGATGGCACCTCGCCGCTTCCAGCCAGGACCTGGCCCTCGTCCCGATGGCCCGTTCCCATTTGGCCCTCGTGGTGGAGAGCATGGAGAACAGCGTGGATTTGGACCCCGGCCACAGTCGGATGGTCCCTTCCCGTTCGGACCTTCTGATGATGCGCCGATGCCGCCAATGTTCGGACAGGGACCTCGACCTGATGGGCCTCAGTTCCAGCAAGTACCTTCCCGTGATGGGCCAATGATGCCACCCCAGTTCGGGCCAGGACCTCGTCGTGATGGACCCTTCCCAGGACCTTCTCAAGATGGACCGATGAGGCCACCACCACAGTTCGGATCGGGAGCCCGCCGATTCCAGCCTGGCCCTGGACCTCGTCCAGATGGACCCTTCCCGTTTGGACCCTCTGATGATGCCCCGATACCGCCGCAGTTCGGACCTGGACCTCGACCTGATAGTCCCTTCCCAGGACCCGCTCCGGATGGACCGATGATGCCACCACGACCGCGCTTCTCACCAGGACCTGGACGTCGGCCCCGATTCCAGCCAGGACCCGGACCTCGACCAGACGGACCCTTCCCCTTCGGTCCTTCCGGTGATGCACCTATGCCACCACCTTTCGGCCCAGATGGCCCATCCCAAGATGGCCCCCGACGACAGGGACGTCGCTTCCGCCCCTCTGGCCCTCGACCTCAACCCCCGATGCCGTTCCCGGGATTCCCAGGCATGGATCAGGATGCTGATGACGACCAGATGCCAATGATGCCCCCAATGCCATTCATGCGCCGTGGAAACGGGCCCAAGGTGTTCATGATGATGAACCGCAGCCCGCGCCCAAATCCCTTTGCTCCTCCGCCACCACCTATGTTTGCCGGTATGCCCCAGATGCCGAATGCTGGTCTCCCCGACCTTCTGCGACTTTTGACTGACTTGGGAGAGATGCCTGCTATGCGACAGGGACCCCGACGAGGCGGAAAGCCGGGACGCAAGCCGGAGGGCGGCAAGGCCCCGGCGCAGGAGCAGTTCACTTTCAAGATGGGGCCCGAGGGAGTGTCGGTACAGAGCTTCTCGGCCAGGATGGAACGGCCGAAGAAGGAGGAACAGGAGGAACAGGAAAATGGTGAGTTCTACATGGAAGAGGGGTAGGATCTAGCAGATCCATTAAATGATCCCGGAAATTTGGAGGAATATAAACGTTAGAGAGCCCAGTAAAAGTTGATCATTCCAGTCGCACCAGTCCCTACGCCATTCGTCGCCGACAACCGAGTAGATGAGCCTCAGGCCGATGAGGAGCAGCCGGAGCCGGAGACCAGGCGAACGCCGCTCCGCTTCGACCAGCGGTCCTTCCGCCGGGCGCGACTCGAGAAGAAGCTCCAGGCGATGAACAAGGGCCGCGGGGACGGAAGCGTTGACCCGGCTGAGGGTTCCCTTATTCAGGTATGAAAGGTGGTACCTTACTGGATAAGTAGTAGAAAAAATCTAAATGATGTCTAGAAAACCCTAGTAGAAATACGAATAAAGCTCCTTTAGTTGGAACGCGGCGGCATCCGATTCCCGGAGCAGCAGCAGCAGTGAATTGTGACGCGTGTTATTTGACCTCAGACGACACAAAATACGAGTAACAATGCTATATATGTGTGCTACCCTTGGACAGGATCAGTTTCTGATTTCGCCTCGCTTGGCGTTGAATAAAGATTTCATTTGATGCTGTCCCCCGCAAATACACGACATGTAATTCGGGCTACGCGACATTACGCTACACCTTACACTACACAGGTTAAGCCGCCCTACGCTACACTACGCTACACCTTACGCGGCGCTACACCTTACGCAACACAGTAACAGCTGGAAACCTAGTCAAAAGCTAAGTTAATTAGCGTGATAGATACCTAAAAATAAACGGAAGAGGACCAGGCTACACGCAATATATACACGTTGGGTACAGCAGGCATGGGCGACGTTCCGCGCTTCGCAACACGTCAAATCGTTGTACTTAAACGGAAACCGTTATATAACCGTTATAGAAACGTGACGCAAAGTATATAATGTAACAAAATCTCCCAAAAAACCATTTATATAACTTTATTCAATATGTACAAACTCCGAGGGGCTACCGCGCCTCCTCGTAGGTTGGGGGAACCTCATTTAGATGTGGTGTCTGCAAGCGGGTGACATCTTGCATTGGTGGGGTTTGATCGCGCCCTCTCGTCGCTGGTTGGGCCACTTCGCGAGAGCGGAACACCCGATTTCCGAGCGGATTCTGGATTGGATCGTGTAGCGGGTCCGGGCTGACAGCGCCAGACGACGCCGCGATGTTGCCGCGGCCCACCAGCCAGAACGTCTCCATCACGCCTTTGCCCTAAAAAATTGTTGTTTTTTTGCCTTTTTGCTTTTCATCTTCTTCAAGATAAAACTTTGATTTTGAATGTAACCCTCAGTCGAAAAACCTGAGGTCAAAGCAAACTTCTGGCGCTTTTTGGAGCAAAGGAAAATTGTAGGTATTCCGTACCAGTCCAAAAATAACGAGGGTCAGGAATACCTATCATTACTTCTAGAATCTTCCAAAATAAATCAGAAACGCTAAATTTAGAGCATAACCTGGCTCGGGTTTTCGGAAGCCGATTTATAGGCATGAAGTGACGCTCCTAGTTTTATTTTTGGACGTCCAATATTTAGATTTTTAATTCGGGCCTGAACCGGTTACTGTAATTCCATTAAGCTCCAAATTATATCGAAAAAGGTTTCAGTTATAGCCCTATTTCCGTTAATCCGCTTACCTTGATGATCACTTCACCCCTGGGCTCCGTCTCGTAGCCACCAACTCGGCATAGCAGGTGGTAGGCATCGGAAGACATATGAATTCGACCCGCTAAAATTAGAGCAAATCTTACAGAAAGCTCTAGAACTCACGTTTTCCATTACTTTCCATGCGAGAAGCCGTGTTTACCGTATCCCCGAAGAGGCAGTACCTGAAAAAGATGCTTGAGAGGGCTAGCTACTTCGAAGATGCAAAAACCTGGGCCTAGTGGTCAGTAAAAAGTGATCCTTACAGTTGGACAATGCTGGGTTCCAAAAAGCAAAACGTAATTCCCATGCCGGGAATCGAACCCGGGCCGCGTGGGTGAAAACCACGAATCCTAACCACTAGACCACATGGGAGGACGGGAGAGGGGGGCGCTGGGTGGGCTTTTCAGAGTTGGGCGCTGGCGCCAGGAAAAAGTCGGCGAAAAAGTCGATACCATGCAGAATCGTTTGAAAACTAACGATTTCAGGCCAAAATTTAGGCGTATTTTAGCAGCATTTTAGGGCAGCTAATGTAGGTAATATTGAACGTCATTAAAATTAGTGTAAATTCTATACCTTGGCATTGCCAGTCCTACAACTCCAGCGACACAAGATCCGGAGTGCATCCCGATTCGTAAATTTATCCGTTCTTGCGGCAGATGAGGGATACGATGAAGCTAAAAAATGGTGATTACGAAGTTTTTTTTTTGATTTTTAGATACCTGTACAGCCCTCAAAAAATCGAGCGACATCTCGGAAATTTCTTTGACGTGCTGGATGCCATTCCGGTGGGGTAATCCGGACACGCAGAGGTATCCGTCACCGATTGTTTCCACCTAAAGACGTTGTGTTTCTTTTAGCCTTTAATTAGTTAGCTTAGTTCTGAAAGTATCGTTAGCTCACCTTATAAACCGAATGCCGCTCGATGATTGTATCAAACGTGGTATACAAATCGTTAAGTAGGTTGACAATCTAAAACTTGCCCTTTTATCGTATATCTGAGCGCACCGTACCTGTAGCGGAGTACATTTCGCGGCCAAATTCGTAAACTGCACAACGTCGGAAAAGAATATTGTGACGCTGTCGAAGGATTCGGGCTCGACGGATTGGCCGAGTTTTAGCTTGTCGGCGGCTTGCCTAAAATAATTATTTATATCGAGTTTTAATAAAAAAATTGCTTAAAAACAGCATCAAAGTTCTAAGACCCACTTTGGCAACATTCGATACAACAGGATATCACTCTTCTTTTTCTCCTCGACAAGCTCGGCCATGCGATCTTCTACCTAAATTTTTGGTAGTTTCAGGAGCTCGACCTATCCCCTCTCTCTCGCTCTCTCCCTCTTTCTCTCTCTCTCTCTCTCCCCTCTCTCTCTCTCTCTCGCTCTCTCTCCCTCTCTCTCTCTCTCTCTTACCTCTTTCTCCAAGGTCTCCGCATAGGATTCCATCAAATTAAAGACGTGGTCCATCAAATTTTGCTGACCGCCATCTTGTGCTGTCTAAAGCTATCGTTTTGTCGTCTCAGGCTTAAATTCCTCATACCATTGATTTAATGATGGTTCGAACAGTAGAAATCGATGGCCTCGATTCGGCTTCTTCCGACCAACAATCTCGTATCATGTGGACCTGAAAAAATAGAGCTCTATTACAATTTATTGAATATTTTCTGGTTTAACGCTTATACGCATTTATACGCTAGAATTGTTTAAATATAAAATTATATATTGAAGCTATAGAACTGTTGGCTATAGCAAATTAAACTCACAGCGGCCGGGTGAAGCTCGATTTCTTCCGGAATATTCAGCTGCGGGCGCATCGGGATCGTTGGGTTGCCGCGTTTTACTTGGTAGAGGATTTCTAAACGATACGTATTGCTATGTCCAACACCTTCTCTCTCTCACACACTTTCTCTCTCTCTCTCTCTCTCGCCTCACCTTCAACCTTCTCATTCCGGTTGTCCATATCGTAGACCGATTTCTTGGTGACAATCTCGGAGGAAATTATGGCCATTGCGTAGACATCAGATTCTTTGGTCGGCGCCAACCCAGGGGTTCTTAGCATCTCCGGGGAATAGTACAACATTCCTAACAACGGTTAGTTACGATAATTTCAGGTTAAAGCTTACTTTTCTTGGATACCTTCTCGCCCAGCCTGAGGGTAGCGCATCCGAATCCACTGACTTTCAGCTGCCAGCGATCGTCGATCCAGCAGGTTGCGGAGCTGAAATTGCGATGATGTACTCGATTCAATGGCCCGTTACGGCCGTTTCTAGCTCTAGTAATGTCAAACTTTCATTCGATTTTTCGATTTTTGTTATAGCGTTTCTTAATGAATTCAAGGTGTCAGCAAGTTTCAAGCTTTCACACTTTCTTTTCCTTTTTTACTAGATTAACTTGCCATAAATTCCCATGAACACCCAAGAACGATTTGTGGATGAAGTTCAACCCTTCGGCGAGATCTCGAAGTAGTGAGATGGCAAAATAGGCATCCAGATTGATATTGCCCTTGGCGATGACGTCCTAAAATATGATTTCCAGTAGGTTCCCCTGGTATAGCCATACCTCTACAGTCCCACGACTCGCATACTTCCACACCGACATCATCGGCGTGTGGTCATGGCAGATGCCGATGAAGCGGTGGACGTTGTCATGTTCTAGTTTTCGCATCTAGAAGATACTTTTAGGGATGGTGAAGCAAGGCCAAGCCTAAGCTTAAGTCAAGCCTAGGCCTAAGCCTAAATCTAATCCTACACTTAAGTCTCGGCCTAAGCCTGAGCCTAATCCGAAGCCTAAGCATATGTCCAAGCAGCAATTCAAGTTTTTCCATAACTTACCAATCGAAATTCCGAAAAGTCGCTCGGCGCCAACTTGTTGATCTGTTTGTATTTGTAGCAAAAGACGGGATCGCCTAAAAATCAAAGTTTTGACGTTTTTTTTGATACCTTAACTTACCTAAATACATAAAATAAGCCCCAGTGGCTGTCTCGGCCTTGCTGCCAACAGAAAATTTCGAAGCTCCAGATTTTGAGGAATGAAGCGAATGCATGCTTTTCTCCTCGATCTAAAGAATTTGGATAATAGCGCGAAAGAATGAAAGAGAGAGAGAGAGAGAGATACTCACCCGACTCTCCCGCATCCCAGTCCGTTCCAAGTAATGGTAAGGAATCTGCCATTCCGAGTCGAGGCGCCGCTGCTCCTTGCGCTTTTCGCTAAAAGATAGGCGAGTTATTTTATATTATTTTTTAGGATCTATAATGTATTATATTTATATTTTATTATATATTTGATGTTATTTTATAACGCTTACCGTATGATGTAAATTATGAAAGCGACAAAGCAGAGTAGTAGCAGAATGGCGATGACTGATCCTGCGATGATATAGGCTCCACTTTGCTCCCAGGTACTGGTGGGGCAGTTTTTTCCGGAGAATCTGAAAAGTTATCGATATGGAGAGAGAGAGAGCGAGAGAGAGCAAGAGAGAGAGAGAGAGCGAGAGAGAGCAAGAGAGAGAGAGAGAGAGAGAGAGAGAGAGAGAGAGAGCGAGCGAGTGAGAGATAGAGAGAGATACCCGCATCTAGGGGTTGCAGTTGGTTGAATGCCACCTCGGCTTTGCCAAACAGCCGTGGCTGGGTTCTCGTAGTTCGGGAATGCTTCCTAAAATGGAATCAAAAACGGATTTTTCATGAAAGAGGTTAATACATAAAGATTAAACGATTAAGAAGTTAATGTTTTTATTTTCAAAGTTTCAAACTGGTAAAACACGAATTAATAGATTTTTTTATAGTCGGAATTGGCTGTTAACGGACCATGACAAAAAATTCTAAATCCACGCCAATTTTTCCCTAAGTTTTGCGTTGGCCTTACTACAAAAAGCTTACAATATAATCCCCATATCCGGCCCACGTCAAATTGATCATCCGCCACGGTTGTCCGGTCCGAGAGCCAAGCCCGTAAGCGTAGAAGTACGGTACGCGGGTAGCGTTCGGCGTCATCTCAATCGATCCAGACCAGCCTGGAAGTGTATTTTGTAGCTTGTATTCCACATTAGTACAAAAAACCACAGAAAAACAAATCTTTGATCTTTAGAAAATGGTCGGCTTCAAACCTAGAGTACAATACTTACCAGTAAACGCCACACTGGTCCGCACTTGCTTGAATACACTCCGATTGCGAAGTCCATTCTGAGGGTCCAAGGTGATGGAAGCGTTGACGCAGTAGACGTAGTAGAGGAAAGCGTCGAAGAGTTGCTGTCCGAAGCTGCCCATCTAAAAATTGACGCTAAAAACCTGGTCAAATTAAAGACAATTCCACAAGCATGCAGGCATCGAGGGCTGCCGATGAGCTGGGGGAAAGATTTTGCAGGTTTACAGATTCAGATAGGTACAAAAGCAAAAACATTTTCTCGAATCTAAATCGTCGAAATCCCTCTTAAAAATCGATTATGAAATAATGCATGCATTTTAATAGCCGATATTGAGCACATGCATGCAACTAATTATACAGAAGTGATCGGGAAAATTTCTAGTTGCCCCGTTCCCCAAAGCTCTCCCTCGGCAACCCCCATTTCTTGCCGATTTTCAGATACCAAAGGTTGTACCCCGGTATAGGTGTTCGTATTTTCCAAGCAGTCACTCGTTGAGCAGTAGAACGGGTAGCCCTTCACGTTTTCGAGCATCTAAAAAAGATTTTTGGATTTTTAAATGCCACAGAATGTTCTAGAAAAATTCCAGTACTCTACGATTTATCATAACTGGCTATAGCATGCTTAAAATCATAAAAGGTGTCACCAAACTAACTGAAAAACACTATTTCAGTATTTTTTATTTGCATCGTACCTCTAAAGGCACCTAATCGCTAGGCAGCCAGTATTTATACTTCGTAATATCCTACAGGACCTAGATATCTATTGTCTATGACACACTATTGACAATCCGGGATGCAAAACGTAAAAACCGTTACTTGCAGGCTTAAATTTTTCATCCCCTAAAGAAGCTAATCACGGAGAAAGGTGCTTTTCTGACCTCTGGACCCAGATCTGCAGATGTTTTCCCATCGACAGTTCCGTCGTTTTTCAGGTCGATCTGAAACGAGAGCTACCACTTACAAAAATAAGGAATACCACTAGCATCCTGGTGGCAGCTGCTTTTGCGACGTCGTCAAGCCCGTCGGCGTTGTCGTTGATGGTGTCGATCCACATTGGGGTATAGCCGCCGTCCACTAGAAGGTTTAAAAGGTTATCGGCTAAATTTTCGTTCTCTCTCTCTCTCTCTCTCGCTCTCTGTCTCACTATCTCTCCCTCGCTCTCTCTCTCTCTCTCTCTCTCTCTCTCTCTTTCACTCTTTCTCACCCTCTCTATCGCTCTATCTCTATTTCACGCCCCCCTCTTCCTCATCCGCTCTCTCTCTCTCTCTCTCTCTCTCTCTCTCTCTCTCTCTCGTTCTTTCTACTTACGTTTCTCTGCAGTCTCCGAAACTCCCAGCTGCCCAAAACCGTAGCCACGGTTGTCAAGCAAAACGTAGACGTACTCGGTCCTAAAAATTCAACTAAAAAATCCTGAAGGATCTCTGCTAGCCTGCCCATCCCGAGAAAACTGACGAATTGAGAACTTGGGACAACATCATAACTTTTTGGCTAAAAACTTACGTATTCATGCCGGATTCCGTAATCGCGATCAAGAAGTCACGTTTTGTCGCATCGTCAGGTAGGCAGACTCCGATGACTGCAAATTGCTGTCATAGGACTATTGTGAACAATTTTCTATAAATTAATCGCTGCTAGATTGCCTCACAAAGTTTTTTTAGTTGCGTTAATAGCACTGATATCCTTAGGTTTTTTTAGCTCTCCCTCGCCCCACGTTTTCATTTATGCTCGTCTCTAGGTGAATCCAGGGACCCGTTTTTCGTTTTATGGATTCTTTGCTCCGTATCGTTGAAACGTCAGCCTGTTGATCCTATTTTCACTTTTTCTTGGTCCACTGTTCCCTTGACATCACTAGAGTACCGTACCACTCGGGAACCCCGAAAAGTTCAGAATTCTGATTAAAACCGGTGAAGTCCCTTAATTTGATGCCTCCGGCACCAGACAACAACAAGACCAGGATTTCATCACTACAGAGAGAGATTCTCGAGCTGATTGACTCCAAAATGGAATGATTAGGGTCGGCAAATCGGGCTTCGGTGGCCGGTGATTATCAAAGAACAGCGAGAGAGAGAGAGAAAGAGAGAAAGAGAGAGAGAGAGTGAGAGTGAGTGAGATAGTGTGAGAGAGAAAGAGAGAGCAAGAGAGAACGACTCACTTCTTGCCCTCGCTTGCATCTTCTGAAGCGCAGCCACCATCGCTTGCCGGGTGCTCCCTTTCGAGACCTTTTGTGTGGTACTGACGGAAGATTGATAAGTGGAACTATCACTGAGAGCATCCTAAAAATAGATAAATTAACCTTATATTTCATCAAGGATAATAATAAGCAAAATACGTCATCACAACGGTTTCTTGAAAAAATGTTGACCTTACCGATACATCTCCAATCATGTCAATGCACGCGCCGTATCCATCCTCGGCGTAGAAAAGTCCCACGATATCCCTAAAATTGCAAAGCTAGAGAACGAGATAGAGAGAGAGGAGGAGGAGAGAGGGAAGAGGGGTAGAAGCTTTAAAACCTACCAATCGAACATTTCATTCAGAGCAGAGAATGCGTATCCGAGTCTAGAAAAAACCGAAACTTCGAAAAAATTAATTTTCGACTTACTGTCGGTAGTTTGGGGTAACGACCGTCATATATGGGAAGCGAACATTGTCCGAGAGTGTAGCTGCAGATGCGTAGCCCCAAGCAACCTAAAAGAGGACACTTTTTAAGAGGCATCGTTCTATCGTACCTGCAGAATCTCATAGTAGCCGCTGAGGATGCCAACAGGGATAATAGCTGAAAAAGTAAGTGAGGCTTAGGAAGCTTTCTCAATTATTTTTTATATAAACGAAAGAACCGTTCGATACAGCTTACCAGCTCCACAAGCCGGACCAATAATGACATCAACGCCCATCTCCTTCATCATTTCGACAGCCAACCCGGCAGCGTTTGATTCCGTACAGTCCGTGTAGTTGACAACAAATCTGAAGCAATTTATTCATACATGTGGGTCGCCGAGGTTATAAAATAATGCGCAATGAGTAGCTTCACCGGCATTATGTAAACCGTCGTGCTAAAAACGTACTCAAACTTGACCGAATCTAGTAGATGGTCATCCCTGATCTGCTGCAGAGCCAAGGTGATGACACCGCCAGTTGTTGAAAATCCGATTTGTGGTTGTAGCACTTCGGTGACTAAAGGAGCGGAGACGTGATTCTCTCAGGACTTTAGGGTCTTACCTATCATTCCTACCCGTAGTGTCGTGTTCCTCCCGGCATCATTGGCCCAAGTGGGCTAAAATCGATTTAGGGAAAGGTAAAATGGCAACGAAATCTCTTACCGTGGTGACTTGAGGTGGGAGCTCGGTAGTAATAATTGGTAAAGTCGAGATCGTTGGAATTAGACCTCCAGTGGCCGTGGTGGGAAGAATTTGGGCATGGATTACCGAGACGAGGAGGATGAGTAGGATGAGCATGACGGCATTTACGTGAAGAATTGTGAAAGCTGAAGGTGAGATTAGTGTGAGAGAGAGAGAGGGAGAAAGAGAGCGCGAGAGAGAGAGACGGAACAAGGAAAAAAATCCACGTTGTCCTGGATTTTTTTTGGATTCTGTAGATCCAGAGAGTATAAAAATAATAGAGATAGGAGCACGCAAAATAAAAGAGAGCAAACGTAAAGCAGCGTAGAATAAGACAAATACCGTAGTATCCAAATCACTCTCAAAATTTCAAAACAATACTATTGACACTCCAGAGCAAGTGCCACAGCAGACTTCGTCCAATCAAAAGTGCTACCTCTTGCCGAGGTGAGAGGATTTCTGGTTGCCTGGGATGGTGGAGGGGCCCGGGGAGGAAACCCTAAACTCCTTCGAGAAAAGAGAATCACCGGAATTAACACCACACCGAGAAATTCGGAATTGTTGTGGCTGCCCCCCTCCAGAGGGGTCTGACTGACTGCCCGGGCCGCCGGGGAGGAAGCCATATCTGTAAACCCGCCTTGGTAAAAGTTTTTGAGGGGGGATTCCCCCTCAAAAACCGATCACTGACACATCGTCCAATGTAATTTTTGCCGAATTAGTGATTGGTGCGGATCCTTGAGAGAACTTTGGGCCCGGATTTCAATGGGGCTTCGCGGTTTTCAAAGTTCAGGGCCACGTCATTAACTTCTTGGAAAGCTGAATGATATGTGCTGGGAAGCGGCCTCTACCTTTAAAGGTACTGGGAAGCGATCGAACCTGCCCCTTCCATGATGGACAGAGGGACAGCTACTCGTGGCACCAAATGACGCACGCTACCGCGTCCTAGAGAATAGACGCGTTGCCGTTGTGACAAAAATTAGACGTGGGAACCGTATTTTGGCGTACTTCGTAAGTGTCGAGACCTAATCGGGGCAAGGGTCGGCTCTGATACTTCGTCTTACGTCTAAAACGACGCAGGGGAAAGTTTATGGCTTTCCAACCCCGCGAAATAGCTGAATGTAAAAATTCGGTAGACAAGTGCAGATCTTTCCATGAGGCTGAGGTGTATTATTTCGTTGTTTTCCTGCAAGGTTAGCAAAGAGGTTGTTCGGGCAGCGTAGTATCGTTTGTACCATGGTTTATTTAAAGAAAATTAATATAAAAAATATTTATCGGTTCAGAAATGAGATCAGAAAAATGCGGTCATATTTCGGGGTTGCTTAAAAATGCGGGATGAGCCTGGACATGGAGATAGAAATCTGGACTTTCATTTGAATCGTTCGGGATCGGGATATGTTTAGAGCAAAACCGGGCGTACATTCAAAAAACGTAAAAGCAAGAGCTGGCATTGCTTAGACCTTAATCTTTTTAATATGAAAACGTTTTGTAAATTGGTCAATATATTTGGTTCTGACGTCCGGAAAGTACAGGAAAGAAAGCTGTAGAGGATCAGGAGGGCAATGACGTTCAAAGAATTCTTATCGCGGCGTCTGCATGTCTCTGTACATGCCCACAGACGTATGGTATCCGGGCAGCGTGTCCGAGTGGCGACTTTCTGCCGAGCCGAGTCGGGTCGCGTTTTGCATCGGTGGGGTAGGTTCACGATTTCTGAAACAAGCATGTTTGGTTGATGTTATACAAAAAAATAGATAAAAATATTACCAAAACTTTTATCCTAAAAAGATGCGCTATTCTTGCAAAAATCTGACTTCATTTGGACTTGGTTGCGGTATCGTAAAGACTCCCCAAACCCTATTACGGTAGTATGAACTTGTCAGCCTTTACTACCTCATAAACTCATGGGTAAGGCAGTTTTGAACGTCCCTTTTTATCTACGTTTTTTACCTAAAAACCTGTTCGATCTCCTCTTCCGCCACCACTGTATTCATAGCACCACCCAACGGAGCCATCGGTCCGGCTCCTCCTGCTCGTCCAAGCAGCCAGAACGTCTCCATCACGCCTTTGCCCTAAAAATGTCCTTAAATTGACTTATTAAGTTAGGTATTGTCATACGCTACACTTCATTTATCTCATTAATGCGCACACGGAATTAGGGTATCACTTTTCGGGCCTTTTATTGATCAATCCAGTCTTGTGGCACCAATGGTAACGCGCCTCCCCAGCAGCCTCGTATGATGTTGTAGAGTGGAACACCAGATCTACCGTATCCCATTTTTAATGCGACGTTCCACTTTTTGGTTTCCACCCCGTCTGGCGCCCCAATTAGTCACTCACGAGTTCGAGTTCAAGGAGGCGTTCCGGTACACAATTTTTAGAATGTTCGAAGACCCCAAATTTTCGGGGTGGATTAAAATCCTTTTTCTTATTCCTTTATTAGCTACCGTATTCTTGCTTTTATAACGTCATATGATTGTTTTACCTTGATGATCACTTCTCCTCTCGACTCCGTAGCGTAACCCCCGATTCTCATGAGCAGAGCATAGGCATCGCCTGACATGTGGATTCGGCCAGCTAAAATCGGTTCATTTTTGTGTCATTAGTATCCTTACGTTTTCCATTACTTTCCATCCTCGATGCGGTGTTTACCGTATCTCCGAAAAGGCAGTATCTGAATTTCAAACATTTTCACGCATTTTTTTCAGGCTCCTACTTTTTTATCATGAAAATCGACTTGCTATCAATAAAAAGCTATATCTAGTTGATGTATGCTAATTTGCATACCTTGGCATAGCTAATCCGACCACCCCGGCAACGCAGGATCCTGAATGCATTCCGATTCGGAGATTGATTTTCTCGGCTGGTAGATGAGGGACGCGGAAGATCTGCAAATGTCGATTTTTTTCTCTCTCTCTTTTCCTCTCTCTCTCTCTCTCTCTCTCTCTCTCTCTCTCTCTCTCTCCCTTACCTGAACAGCTCTCAAAAAGTCGAGCGACATCTCGCAAATCTCCTTCACATGCAGATTCCCATTTCTATGAGGCAACCCGGATACGCAGAGGTACCCATCTCCAATTGTTTCGACCTAAAAATAAATTAGATTCCACCTTTTTCTGTGTTTTCCCCCGGTGTTCTTGGGTCAGCTACAGTATCCCAGCCCTCTCAAAACAATCCACCCTCGCATCCGCTAATCCGCTAGAGCCAACTACAACCTTTTGGGCTTCGGAAGCCAAGAAATTCGGAAATGTCAACGGGGCTAGAACGTAGGCTGCACTTGGCAACGAGCCAAATATTATGGAATCGGATTTGCCTGTTTTGAAGGCGTAAATAGTAGCCTACTTTAGTCAGTATCGTAACGAAATTTTAATCTAGAGGAATTATAGGTGAAAAAAGGATAGAATTGCCCGAAAAATCAATTAATTTGCAACACAATTTTCAGTTTAGAAGGGCAATCTAGCAGCAAGCGTTGCGGGATTTTTGATTTTTTTTGTTGTTACCATAACCAGGTTTTAATTTAGTATTGTTGATTTTTTTTAAGGATTTTTTTAAGCAATACCTTACCTTATAAACCGAGTGCTGCTCGATGATCTGATCGAAAGTGGTGTACAAATCGTTGAGCAGGTTG
This sequence comes from Mesorhabditis spiculigera, assembly GCA_958295435.1. Lineage (NCBI taxonomy): Eukaryota > Metazoa > Nematoda > Chromadorea > Rhabditida > Rhabditidae > Mesorhabditis > Mesorhabditis spiculigera. The sequence goes on along the minus strand of CATQJA010002647.1, from coordinate 1,144,387 downwards.
ACAATCTAAAAGTTGTCCTTTCTACCATAATCCTAAAGATTCAGTACCTGTAGCGGAGTACATTTCGCAGCCAAATTCGTAAATTGCACGACGTCGGAGAAGAAGATGGTGACGCTGTCGAAGGATTCGGGCTCGACGGATTGGCCGAGTTTTAGCTTGTCGGCTACTTGTCTAAAAACGGAAGTTAATGATGTTAAATTTAAAGCGATACTGACCTCGGGAGCATACGGTAGAGTAGGATGTCACTCTTCTTTTTCTCTTCGACAAGTTCGGACATGCGGTCTTCCACCTGAAAGATTATGGATGTAAGGCGTCCTCTTTCCCTCTCTCTCTCACTCTCTCGCTCTCTCTCTCGCTCTCTCTCTCTCTCTCTCTCTCTCTCTTGGTATATCTCTCTCTATCTCTCTTTCTCTCTCCCTTTCTCTTTCTTCTCACACCTCTTTTTCTAGAGTCTCTGCATATGATTCCATCAAGCCGAAGACGTGATCCATCAAGTTCTGCTGACCTCCCTCTCCGGCTGCCTGAAATTAGCAATTATTGAGCGGATTTCCGTACCTTGGCATACTTTAGATTATCCTAAGTTAGTAAGCTTACCAAAAACTAGACGAAAACCAACAATTTCTCTCTACTTTTTGCTTACCATCGATTTAATAATTGTCCGAATCGTGGCAATGGCCGGTCTTGCATCTGGCTGCTCGTTCCAGCAATCTCGAATCATGTGAAGCTAAAAAGATTACATAGCTTATTTCGGTTATTATGAAAAATTGAAAAAATGGTTGTCTGTAGTACAGCTACAACGCGCCGAAAGATATGCATACCACTGCCGGGTTCAGCTCCATTTCTTCGGGCACGGTCAGGTGAGGACGGATCGGGATGGAAGAGCCTCGTTTGATCATGTAGAGGAGCTCTAGGGGATGGACTATGTTCTGTTTCTTGCTCTCTCTCTCTCTCTCTCTCTCTCTCTCTCACACCTTCCACTTTCTCATTCCGATTGTCCAAATCGAAAACAGATTTCCGGGTCACAATTTCCGAGCAGATAATGGCGAAGGCGTAGACGTCCGCCTCTTTGGTACCATCTTGCCCAGGTGAACGTAGGAGTTCTGGCGCGTAGTATAACATTCCTAAAGTCAGAAATATTTTCTTGCTCTTTATAATTGTTTTGTTAAAATACTCGACTTAAAAAAACTTTAAAAACTTTAACCTCGACGCACTTTAACTTAAAAAACAGAACTAACTTACTCTTCTTATCCACCTTCTCGCCCCTCCTAAACGGCTTGCACCCGAATCCACTGACTTTCAGCTGCCACCTCTCGTCGATCCAACAGGTTTGGGCGCTAAAATGTTGATAATATGGTTAAGGTATCCTGTTAAGGTACCATAAATTTCCATGAATTCCGAGGAACGATCGGTGGATGAAGCAGAGGCCTTCCGCCAAGTCACGCACTAGGGAGAGGGCAAAAAAGGCGTCGAGGTTGATCGAGCCCTTCCCGATGACGTCCTGAAATGAGAGAGTTAGAGAGTGAAGAGAATGAGAGAAAGAGAGAAGAGAAAAAGAGAGTGTGAGAGGGCGAGAGAGAGTGTGAGAGAGCGCGAGAGAGAAAACGACAAGATCGTGATCCTCACATCCAAAGTCCCGCGACTGGCGAATTTCCAGATCGACATCATCGGCGCGTGGTCGTGGCAGATTCCGATGAACCGGTGGATGTTGTCGTGCTCCAATTTCCGAAGCTAAAAGCTAGGTTGTGGTCTGTGTTTTTAACGCAGGTAACTTGATCCGCAGTCGGTCTAAAAATTGCAAATCCGCACCATTCGAAACTCCAAAAAATCTTCCGGTGTCAACTTGGGCATAACCTTGTACTTGTAGGCCGAGACGGGTTCTCCTGAAAAATGAAAAAAATGAAAAAGTAAAGGACTAACTTCGTACCTTGAAAGGTGAAATATGCAGTCGTAGCTGTTTCCGTTCTGCTACCCATGGAAAACTTGGAGTTTGACGACTTCGACGAGCGCAAGGAGTGCATCGACTTTTCTTCATTCTGAAAGGAAATGGCGTAACCATTTAAACCATTTAACCATTTAATTAAAAGGAAAAGCCGACATATGGGAGCTCGAGCTAAAAATGAACCAAAAAATTTGGAGCTCGAGCTCAATCCCTAAAGGTTGAGGTAAGTATAAAAACCATCAAAAACCAAAAAGATCAAGGAGCATCTAGATGTTGCTCCCAGCTCCTAGCTCCCAAACAAACGGAGGAATTTCTTAACGTACCCGACTATGCCGTCCATTGGGGCGATCCAGTGCCAGATACGGGATCTGCCACTCGGCGTCCTGTCGAGCTCGTTCCTTGCGTTTTTCTCTAAAAATGATAAGCATGATTTCTTTACTGACCTTTATATAACTTTCCCGAACGATACGCAATTATAATAAGTGATAAGTTACACAAAATAAGGCTTACTTGGCAATATAGCAAATCAATATCGCAAAGACGATCATCAAGGCGACTACGATGCCAACTCCGACGAGGATGTAGGTCCCGCTTTGTTCCCAGGTGGTTAGGGGGCAAGTGGTGCCAGAGAAGCTGAAAATAGACGTTATTTAACGCCTGTAAGTAGCCAGGCATCCTTAAGGGTGGAAGACATCCTATTCATACCCGCAAATCGGTGTATCAAGCGGTCTAACCCCTCCTCGAACCGCCCAAATCGTTGAGCCCTCCGTTGCTTCGGTCCATTGAGGGCCGATATTCTGAAAAAAAATATAGATTTTGAGAGCGAGGGAGCGAGAGACAAAGAGAGAGAGAGAACGAGAGAGAGAGAGCGAGAGAAAGAGACACAGAGAGAGAGAGAGCGAGAGAGAGACACAGAGAGCTGGTCAAGTTCATACCATGTAATCACCATCCCCTCGCCACGTGAAATTAGCAAATCGGGTTGTCATCCCGGTGCCCGTCACTCCATAGAGGAAAAATCGCGGAATCCGAGTGTTATTGGGTGTCATCGCAATGGCGCCCGACCATCCTGAATAAATTGGAATTTCAAAGGGACTGTGCTAGATTGCCAAGGGCGGGAGAGTGTAGATAGAGAGAGCGAGCGAGATAGAGAGGGATAAAGAGTGGAAGAGAGAGCGAGAGAGAGGGGGCGAAAGAGAGACAGAGAAAAAAGAGCGGGATAGAGATCGAGAGAGAGCGGGTGAGAGAGTGATAGAGAGCCAGAGAAAGTGAGGGAGAGCAAGGGAGAGAGAGGGAGAGATGAGAAAGAAAGAGAGAGATAGATAGCGAGACATAACCGAATACATACCGCTGAAAGCGACGGCCCCGCGCACCATGTTGAACACGGTCTGATTCCTTGCCCCTTGGACGGGATCAATTTCGATCGACGCATTAAGGGCATATGCGTAGTACATGAAGGCATCGTACAGCTGCTGGGCGAAGGCGCCGATCTGAAATCAGGGGTTACGGTCAGCCCCAGAGGGCAGGCGAGCATGCAATTACTGAAGGATCGACCCCAGAATAGGTGACGGAGTTGTTGATGCATTCGGTGGTGTTGCAGTAGAAGGGTGGGCCACGGATGTTGGAGAGGACCTAAAAAATTCGGATAAATTTTTTAAGGAATCTCTGCTAGTTGGGTATCAAATTTTGGTCTAATTTTTTCCAAAAATTTAGAGATTTCTAAATAACCGAAATTTTCAGATTAAATTGGAAAACCGGCTGAATCTAAGGGTCTGGTCGAAATGGCTCATTTGCTAGTTTTGTTTTTACTTGTCCCCTCGTCACTCTCTCTCACTCTCTCTCCCTCTCCCTCTCTCTCTCTCTCTCTCTGTCTCTCTCCTTTAGCTCTCATTGAGTTGCATAGGATATTCAAAACCTTACACTGGGCGTCAAATCAGCCGTCGTCTGCCCATCCACCGTACCCTGGTTCGTCAGATCGATCTGAAATTGGCATGAACATTAAATTTATAAATCCTAGTTTTTCATCCGTTTTTTAATGATTCAAAAATGGGTTTCTACATACCACAATAGCCTGCAAAGCCGCCTGCTTTGCGACAGCGTCCAGCCCGTCAGGTTTAGCGTTGAAAGTATCCACCCAGACTGGCGTGTAGCCGCTGTCCACTAAAAAGTTTCTGTCTTCCGGGTGCTCTCACTAAAGGGCAAAGGCTTCGTTTTAAGCTTATGAATAAGTATAGACAAAAATAATGGTGTAGGCTTGGGCTAATGAAATATCTTCTAACTAAGCTTACACGTCTCGCCCCCAGCCACTTTGCCGAGTTGACCAAACCCAAACCCGCGCAAGTCCATCATGATGTAGACGTAATCGGTGCTGAAAATATAATTTTAAATAAATTTTCCTTTCTCCTAGTTTTGTCCTAGAGGCTTTATGGTGTTAAATTTGAAAGCAAGAAAATGTTCGCACCCGTTCATCCCGGCCTCAGAAGTGCTGATCAGGAAATTCCGTCTCGACTGGTCGTCCGGCATACAGACGGCGATGACTGAAAATTAGGGGGTTAAGTACAAAATTTTTTCGTAAGAATAACAATTGCATATTTTCATAACCTTCATTAAGAGATAACGCCAAGTCAACGCGTCGCGTGCGCGTTCTGGTTCCGGCAAGTCAACACGATAAATCTTGGGGTTTTTGATGATTTTTTCATCTTTTTTTTATTGAAGGATTTTATGTTAAGACTATGATCTAGTTATTGATCAGAATTTTGTGCAGATATGCTAATTTACTGTCTTGTTTTTAGTCCACTGCCAACATTTTACTGTCACGCTCCCTTTAAAACTTCTGAGTAACTCCTTTGCCTCGGAATTTCTTCGGCCATGATCTCCAGGCTCCTTAGGCCACGTTTTTAGGTGGGCACGGAGTTTCGGAACGGGACCTAGCCTACCTTGTGCAGAATTTTTTGCTGATTAAAACGTACTTTGTAGAATTTGCGAAACAACCGGAAAAATAAAGTTATGAGGGTTTAAAGTGTGAAAAAGGCGCAAAATGGCCTACTTTCGGCACCTATAAAATATAGCAGAATAAGTTTCCACGAAAACTAATTAGTGCATCTTGCTCAGAAAATCACGCTCTTTCGAATCAGCCATCTCATTAAACAAGTTCGAACATTTTTGCAAAAAGATTAATTTAGACGGCATGGTCCCCCATGTGAAATTTCAGCAATTTGCCGAAATTTTCAAATTTCCGCGTGACATGGCTCATTCGAAAGAGCGTAATTTTCTGAGCAAGATGCACTAATTAGTTTTCGTGGAAACTTATTCTGCTATATTTTATAGGTGCCGAAAGTAGGCCATTTTGGGCCTTTTTCACACTTTAAACCCTCATAACTTTATTTTTCCGGTTGTTTCGCAAATTCTACAAAGTACGTTTTAATCAGCAAAAAATTCTGCACAAGGTAGGCTAGGTCCCGTTCCGAAACTCCGTGCCCACCTAAAAACGTCTCCTTGTAAGTAAGGGCTTCATTCCAATTTTTTTCCAATTTCCCCCACTTCCGTTTTCTCAATTCTTGGAATCTTCCGGAAAAAAATTGGTTCGAGATCTGGATTTGTAGTCGCTGAATGTTGGTTTGGTCTTGGCTTGGCTAGGGTTTCCACTTCCAAAAAAATTCCGCCCTCAGCCTGCCTGACCGAAATGGCTTCCGAAAATTGGTTTTGCGGATTTTAAAAATTGCCCGGGGAGGCAAGTCATAAGCCGGTAAAGCCGGGTTTCAGGGGTTACGGTAGGGCTGACGCATGTCAAAGCCGGTGGTTTTGGTTACGTAAGCGGGTGTGGTGTGGAACTCGACTAGAAGATTAGCGCCATGCTTTGGAAGGTTCGGCTGAACTGCCCGAACTTGAGCCTCAAATTAAACCAAACTTGAGTTGACTTTACTTGGCTCAGCCTTGAGCCTAGGTGTGGGCTTAGTTCCTGACTTACTAGGCCAAGTCAGCGTAGTTTTTAAGCTTGGGCTGACGCTTCGTTTGGGCATGGCAATAAATGCAACTCCGCGACTTCAAGCAGTACAGAGACTTCAAGAAATACTAATTCTCACTTCTCGCCCTCGTCGTCAACCGCTTCAGCCCGGTCACCAGCGTGCTACGTGAGCTTCCACCGGACAGTTCGACCTTGATCGAGGCGGCCATGGTGATGTTGCTGAAGATGGGATCGTTCAGAGCATCCTGGAAGATTTTTGGATCGTTGAAGCCTAGAATCATTCGCGAACCGTAACGTCCGACATCATGTTGTCGCAAATTCCGGCTCCCTGATTACCGTAGAACAGGGCCGCGATTTCCCTAAAAATTGAATTTTCCCTAGAGAGTGCCTGAATCTTACCATTCCATCTCGATAAGGAGAGCGCCGAGCGCGTAGCCGAGCCTGAAATGGATTTGAATATTACTACTGTCGCTCATCCTCTCTCTCTCTCTCTCTCTCTCCCTCTTTCACTCTTTCTCTCAGATGCTATCGCTCTCTCCCTCTCCCTCTCTCTCTCAACTTACTGTCGATAGTTCGGCACCACCGTCGTAATATAGGGAAATCGAGTAGCATCGGTTAGTGTCGAAGAGGAAGCGAAGCCCCAAGCGACCTAAGCGAAAGTTATCGGAAAAATACGCAACGATACCATCAACGTTTCGTAGTATGTGCTGAGGATGCCAACCGGGATGATAGCTGAAAATTGTGAATTTTGGAGTTTAGCTTTGATCATTCAGGTTAGCTAGGATTTGGGTTCAAATCCGCGAATTTCAACTGACAAAAGATTAAAAACGTCGTAATGTCGTTTAAAAAATGCTGATCGTCGCCGCCTTGAAAAGTATTTGCTGAAAACCGGTCTTGCGTCCCTCTAGAAAGCTGAAGTTACCTGCTGCACACGGTGGCCCGAGAATGACGTCCACTTTCCGCTCGTTGATTAGGTACACGGCAATTCCGGCGGCATTAGCCTCGCTGCAGTCGGTGTAGTTGACCACGAATCTAATGACGATGTTAGATGTTCATTTTCTCATTCTTTCTCACGCTCTCTCTATCTCTCTTTCTCTCCCTCTCTCTTTCACTCTCAATCCCTCACTCCTGCGTAACTTACTCAAAATTAATAGCATCTAGCAGATGAAGCTTAGCGATCTGTTGCAGAGCGATTGGAATCACTCCGCCGGTGATGGAGAAGCCGATTTGGGCTTGAAGCGACTCGGTGACGATCATGCCAACAGTAAAGGTATCCTTTATTGGGGCGATTGTCTAAAATTAACAGTGTTCCAGAACGCTCGTACACTCACTCTCTCTCACCCACTCTCTCTCACTCTCTCTCCCTCTTTCACTCTTTCTCTCAGATGCTATCGCTCTCTCTCTCTCTCTCTCTCTCTCTCTCTCTCCCTCTGGCTGAACTACCGTAGCTACCTACCGTAGTCTCCGTCCCATTCTGCGCCTGGCCGCCGCCAGGAAATGCCATGCTTATGAAGAGCACTACACCTAGCATCCTGAGTACCTGAAAAAGAGCGGTAAAAGAACCAGTTTATGACAATCTTAGAGTAGAAGTTAATAAAGCCAAAGATTTAGGTCTAAGGGTCCACCAGGAGAGCTTAAATTTTGAGATTCGGACGGAAACCCCGTCCGCGTCTGGCGCATGACAGCTGAACTTTTGAAAGTGAAACCCCAAAAAATATTTTGCTTGGGTTGCAGGAGTTTGAGGTGTAGTCTTTTTGAATAGACTCGATTTGTGAACACAAACTGCAGGGTCAGCGAGATCAATTCGGGGAAGATAATCAGTAATTGAGGCAGAAGCACTTGATGCTAACGTCAACATACTGTGTATGAAGCTCTACTAAAAAAAACACTCAAAAACGTTTTAAAAATCGTTGAAATGCGTTATTTTGGTTATTCTGCGTGTCTCTAAAAACTCTGAAGTGCCCTAAAACAACGGCCTGGAATAGGTTTTTATGAGATACCGTAATCCTTTCTAATGCTTTTGTTCGAATTTGCCAAGAGAGATTTTTGGCTCATGTGAATGCGCCTACTCCGAAAGTAAAAGCTCACGCCGGATCGGCTAAATCATACACGATAAAATCATTGAAAAATTGATTTTTGATGCGGAGGCGCCAATCGATTGAGGGTATTGCAAAAATCTATATTTTTAGACTGTAAAACGCTATACAAATGCCCTCGCATGAAGTGCATTTAGATTTGAGAAAGAGTTATGAGATTGTTTTTGGGAAAAGTGCCAAAATATTCCTGGAAAACGTTTGATTCTAAGCATTAAAAATATGTCGAATTCTTGATGCTATATAAGAGCACCGAGGGTAAAAAACAAAAATTTTTGGGGTTTTTCGGGAAGAATTCCAAAATATTCAACTAGGAATCGTGTAAACTCGAATTCAGGCTTGAAGGTGAAGCCCTCAGTATCGACAGTATCCAAGCCTGGACACGGGAAACACGATGGAATCCCAAGTATTCGACGCCAAACACACTTAACGAATAACAACTTGGGAATAGACGATTCGCATCGGACCCAAGACCTCCGGCCAAACTTCAAAGCCCGGAATAAAATGTGGCGTCCAATTTGCCCCAAGCAAATTGCGGGCGTCCGCCCCCAGGAAACCCTACCGTAGTTACCGAAGATGTCAGCCGACCGATGAAGAGAGATGGAATCCGATCAAAGGGGAAATCCCTTTAATCAGGTGCTCAAAGCAGAGAGAGGGGGATTTCCGCATCTTTTTTTGAGGAAATTTGAGAAGCGAAAATTTAATCAATCTAGACTGCTGGTCCAAGAGATCAGGAAGTTCGGGTGGAAAGTGGTGAGTAAGTCATGTCTACGGTGTCTGGCTATAGATTCTGCACAAATTTTTATTTGACTTGCGTAACTGGCAAAGCGATCTACAGTCTTTGAAGCAATTAGGCCAAAAATAATCGTTGTAGAAGCTGACTGGCGCCAGGAAGTGTGTCTTTAAAGGGATATGCAACCCAAGACTGCGGCACTTGGCTATAGATTCGCCCTAAATTTTTGATTGTCAATGTATTGTGGCTTTCAAGGGACTGGCTACACGCAATGCGCCCGCATGACCAATGCATATGGGTGGAACGCGCGGTAGAACGCCCGGCGTGCGCGTTGTGTGTCGCGGGCGCGGTAAAATCCATGGGAAATCCACAACAACATACCAAAATACATAGCCTTGCAGGTCCCTTTAAAGGGACGAGAAAGCTCGAGATTTGACCCCCCGGTCGACTAGGTCTCGACAATTCGGCCCCACCAACACATGATTGAGCGGTTCTATTCTGTGGGTGTTCCCGGCCAGCGCTGATAAACCGTGATACGCAACGGGCGCGTTCGCTCGCTGATCGCGTAAGCGGTTGAGACCTCGTGACGGCCTTCAAGCGGTGCGTACGCGTCACTGGCCGCGGCGCATGTAGAGCTCGACCTTGAGGACTCGCATGGTCTTCGTTAAGTTCCTCGTCTTCGCAAACCTCTTGTCATAGCAGTCTATCGAACGCGCAATGGTGTTATTAATGCGCAAATAGTAAAGCAAAACCGAGGAATTTTTGAACTTTTCAAAAATTTCGCCAATCAAGTCAAATCCATCTAAATTTTCGTTCTTCCTGCACTCTCTAGAAATTTCCCGAGTGCTTCGTCGACAGTCACGAGGCCATTTTTTAAGGTTTCACCATTTTTGGGGCTTGCCATTTACCGAATTGGCAAGGTTCTCGGAAAGTGGAATTTTGAACCCATGCGCGTAGTCCAGCATCAATCCGGTAAGCCTCACGATTCTCAGGATTCTTTGGAAATCACCGGAAGGCCGGGCTATTTATGGGGAGGAACTCGGAAAGGTCTTCCTCCTCCTTCTGAGCCTCATCCGGATAGCTATGAAGTCAACAGAATTTTGGCGGAATCGAGAATCTCTGGTGGAACTCGATTTGACGCTGACGACAGGGGGGCCGGCAAGTACATCTATTTTCGGGTACTGTAGCCGGTCGTCAGCGCGGATTGGCAGTGTAATTGGCAAAGACGACAGGGAAAATAGACATATTTTGAGGGAGCGAGACAAGATTAAACTTTTAGCGCAAGAATTTTGATTTCAATTTTGCTCTTTTTGAAGGTGACCTAGTGAGAACCTCTCCTTCGCCCAGATCCATCGAACGCGGTGCGAATGCGTAGCGTCCACGTTGCGGCGCATGGATGAGGCGCGGCCGCGACGCAGTGCACCCATCCGCAACTTGCAAATGTTAGCTTTATTTATCGAAGCCGCAACTTTTTAGTGCGAGACAACGATGTGACGCGCCCGCTAAGATCTGAAGGCAGCCAACAATTGCACGATGCCAAAAGCTCGGTTTATTTTATTGATTTTTGAAGGGGATAATGCCGCTAAAATCCTATGAAAACATTGCGGCCGCGTAGCGCTGGGTTTCAGCTCTATAGTCGTGCGCGCTATACGTCACAGCCAGCCAGGATGCCTGATTTTTAGGGAGCTTTGCCGGTGATCCTATCGAAATGATGTTTTGTGCATGTTCTCTCTTGACTTTCGTGAACTTTCGACATCAAATACAATATATATATATTTATTTATTCTTTCAGACACTTTTAAATGCCAATCATATGCAAAGTCCTGTTTTTCGATCAATATTGAGCGTTCGGGATCTCTTCGATGCTGCTCTTTCTGGTGGACGGCATGTGTTTGAGATGTTTCCGGTAGATGCCCAACGGCTCGTCGTCCAGGTCTTCCAACATTGGGTCAGTGGGGCGGCGAGCCTGAAATTTCAGGCTTCATCAAGGTTTTCATGGCTGGAAAAATGACAAAAACTAGTTATCCCCTCTTCCGCTTCAAAGCAACAAACAAACTGCAAAAATACGGACTCCAAAATCCCTTACAAATTCTGCCATCGTCATCGGACCTTCGCTGGCTTCGGTGGGCTGTCGTTGTAAAGGGTCTGGAGGAGCCGTGGTCTAGAATCGAATTATTTTTCTCCTTCTGTTTCACGATGTCTCTTTATTCTTTGGCTACCGTAATCCTTTAACTGCCGTAGCCGTTTAATTATGGTAAAGGAATTACCTCAACGGGTCGCGATGGGATCTCATCGCTCATCTGCATCCTCAGCCGCTCGGTGTTGCGCGCCAAGTTCGGGTCGTCAGCCCGACCAAGCAACCAGTAGGTCGACATTACGCCTTTACCCTGAAATTCTGCGAGATTAAAAAATTTATTCAGCTAAATAAAGTCAAAACAATATTAAAACAAAATAATGAATAAATAATAATAATAGAATAAATAGTTTAAGAAGAATAAAACGGTAAGTTTTCAGAAAGGAATTTGCGCGTTGTAATAGAAAAAGAAACGAATTTTTACTTGATTAAATTTTCAAATCGTTAAATCACGAGGCATGGTATTAATTTGGTGAAAAGCGTACCTTGATAATAACTTCTCCTCTCGGCTCCGTCACGTAGCCGCCAACTTTTTCGATGAGTTCATGAGAGCCGGACGACATTTGAATTTGACCGGCTTGAAAATTGAATTCAACATGCCAAGAAATATCTACTTACGTTTGCCGTTACTCTCCATCCGCGAGCCCGTGTTTACCGTATCGCCAAAAAGACAATACCTAAAAAAGTACGCTTAATTGAATATTGACAAAACTATCATGCAAAAATTTAATTAAACCCATGTGCGGCATGAATTAAACTAGCTAGAATTAGCTAAAATTATTTTCTAGAGCTAAAATCTAGTTTAGATAGGGACTAGAGACAACAAAGCATGCAGAATTTGAAATTTAGCATCCTTAAGTGTCTAAAAATCACCTTGGCATTGTCAATCCAACTACCCCGGCTACGCAGGAGCCAGAGTGCATTCCGATACGCAAATTGATACGCTCGCTCGGGATATGGGGGATGCGGAAGAACTGAAAATTGGCTATTAGCCCTCTCTCCTTCTCTCTCTCTCTCTCTCTCTCTCTCTCTCTCTCTCTCTCTCTGTCTCTCGCGTTCTCTGCCTCTCTCTCGCTCTCGCTACCTGAATAGACCGCAAGAATCCTAATGACATTTCTGAAATATCCTTGATGTGCTGAATTCCATTTCGATGAGGTAAGCCAGACACGCAGAGGTATCCATCGCCAATTGTTTCTACCTAAATTACGGTTATACAGTTTGTAACGTATCTCATGAATGCACTATTTCCTCAAGGAGCTCTTCTAGCTTGTCATTACTTCGAGAAAAGTGAGTTTGTTTTAGTTATACTTACAAACCTTATAAACCCCATGCTCCTCGATGATCTGATCGAACGTGGAGTAGAGGTCGTTTAGGAGGTTGACGATCTGAAATGATTGCTTCGCTGTCGATTTCATTGAAACATACTTGTAACGGCGTGCATTTTGCTGCTAAATTCGTAAATTTCACGACGTCGGAAAAGAAGATCGTGACGCTGTCGTACGTCTCCGGTTCAACAGTTTGGCCAAGTTTTAGACGATCTGCTACTTGTCTAAAGATGTAATAGAAGATAATTTTTTGTAGTGAGAGAGAGAGAAAGAGAGAGAGAGCGAGAGAGAGAGAGAGAGAGAGAGAGTATTTACTTTGGCAGCATCCTATACAACAAAATGTCACTCTTCTTCTTCTCTTCTGTCAGCTCTCCGGTTCGGTCTTGGACCTAGAAATTGGGATTTTGGTTGTTGTGTTAAAGTATGCCGCGGTACCGTAAGCCCTAGCCAAAGAATAGCCTGCAACTGCTTTTTTTCTAGCCTACCTCCTTTTCCAGCGTCTCTGCGTAACTTTCCAAAATATTGAAGACGTGGTCCATCAGGTTTTGTTTCCGGTCCGCGCCCTAAAATATCTCGTTTTCTAAACACTTCAAGCGTACATATCTTGCTATTAAAACGGCTTTTGGTTATTAGCCTACGCTACGATTTTGGGTGTTTTCAGATAAATAATTTCTTACCATAGCCAACAACAGCGTTTTGATAGTGGCAAAATTGGGCCGATTATTCGGTTCTTCGGTCCAGCAGTCGCGGATTAGATGAAGCTGAAAAAAAGTCTAGACACTGTTTTTCGAAACGCCTACCAAAGCCGGATTCACATCGGCATCATGCGAAACAATCAGCTCGGGTCGCAGCGGGACCGAACCGCCCTTTTTAACCATGTAGAGCACCTCTGAAAAGTCAATAGCAAAATCTCGAAACTACATCAATTGCCTAGAAGTTCAAAAACCATTAATACCGGAGTTACAACAACTTATGAAATGCCCTAGTTACAGTAAGCCACGAAAAATCTCCTAAGGAGCGAGGTGACCGCCGGTTCGCCTAAACCCATATCGCCTAAAACCCATATCTCCTAAAACCCGTCTGGCCTAAAACCCGTTTCGCCTAAAACCCATTTCGCCTAAATCCCGTTTTGCCTAATACCCATTTCGCCTAAACCTATTTCGCCTCAATTTTTGGCCATTTTGTATATGCTGCATTTTTGACCGATTTTCGATCTTTTTTGTCGAAAATTCAAATATGAAAATGGCCAAATCTTTAGGCGAAATGGGTTTTAGGCGAAACGGGATTTAGGCGAAACGGGTTTTAGGCGATATGGGTTTTAGGCGAAATGGATTTAGGCGAAACGGGATTTAGGCGACATGGGATTTAGGCGACATGGGATTTAGGCGATATGGGTTTTAGGCGATATGGGTTTTAGGCGATATGGGTTTTAGGCGATATGGGTTTTAGGCGATATGGGTTTTAGGCGATATGGGTTTTAGGCGATATGGGTTTTAGGCGATATGGGTTTTAGGCGACATGGGTTTTAGGCGATAAGGGTTTTAGGCGATATGGGTTTTAGGCGATATGGGTTTTAGGCGATATGGATTTTAGGCGATATGAGTTTTAGGCGATATGGGTTTTAGGCGATATGGGTTTTAGGCGATATGGGTTTTAGGCGATATGGGTTTTAGGCGATATGGGTTTTAGGCGATATGGGTTTTAGGCGATATGGGTTTAGGCGATACGGGTTTAGGCGAAACGGATTTAGGCGAAATGACCGGAATTCACAACAAGTTATAAAATGCCCTAGTTACAGTAAGCCACGAAAAACCTCCTAACGAGCGCTTGAATCCTTGGTTTGAAGATTTGGCATACCCTCAATCTTCTCCCTCCGGTTCTCCATATCAAATGCCGTTTTTCTGCTAATAATCTCGGAGCAGATTATAGCAAAGGAATACACGTCGATTGCCTCATCCCAATGTATCAGGGGTTCTCGCAATTTTTCCGGTGCAAACCAAAGTTGTTCTGAAAAACTAGTGCAGACTACAAAACCTAGACCTACCTTTCCTTGACGTCTGCTCGTGACTTCGAATAAAGCTCAACCCATATCCACCGACTTTCAACTGCCACCGATCGTCAATGTAGCAATTGGTGGAGCTGAAAAAAAGTACCGTACGATTGATTCTATTACGATACGCAATAAGGAACGCTACGACACACTACTGTATCCCATGCTACGTTTCAATGCGCGACAGTACGATGCCCCACATTGCAACGTGGTGTTGCGCTTGCGCAGCGCTACGGTATGCTATGCTGCGCAGCAATCCGGGAAGGCAATACGGTTGATCTGATACAAATGAACGATGTACGCTATGCATTCCATTCCGCAAGGTTCTAGAAGAGACGATACTCTAGCCAACCGTAGCGTAGCTTTTTTTTGGGAGCTGTATCATAGTGGTTGTATTTTCATTTTACGCACAGCATAGTAGCGTAGGGTACTGTAGCGAAACGCAATGTATCATAGCGTAGTGTCGTAGCATCTCGGAATACGCTACATTGTGCTACGACACAATCTACGCTTACGATAAATGTCCATGCATCTTCAGGGGTGACTTTAAGATGTAGACCAGTCCTTCGACGAGGTCACGGACTAAGGAGTACATGAAAAATCCATCAATGGTCATGCTGCTGCCGACGAGGACTTGCTAAAATAGAAGTGTGGAGTTTGAGTTTTATATAAGCAAAATATTTTGTTAATACGTGGTATAAAAAACTTACCTCCAAGCTCCCTCTTGACGCTAGTCTCCAAATCGTCAAAATAGGACTGGCATGTTCACAAAGTCCCAAAAATCGATGCAAGTTGTCGTGCTCGAGTTTTCGAAGCTAGAAAAGGCGATGAGCAGTCTCAGAAAAAGAGAACAAACTACATTAGATATAGTAAGACAATTTTTGCAAAATTCACATACCATTCTCAACTCCTGGTGATCCGTCGGCGACAACTTGCTGACCACCTTGTGCTTGAAGGCCATGATCGGCTCCCCGTCGAGGAGGTAGTAGTTCATTTTGTCTAGAAATGATGTGGGTCTCACGTTCCAGGACTTGCCTCGAGCTGCCCGAGTTTTGATGAACTCACCCGTGTCGCTGTGCTTGCTGCCGAAGGAGAATTTGGAGCCCGCGCCGGAAACGGAAGACTTGGACGAGTGGATCGAGTGCATGCTTTGGGCTTCATTCTAGAAAGCTTCATAGAGCGAGAGAGAGAGGGAGTGAGGGAGAGCGAGAGAGAAAGTGTGAGAGAGAGAGAGAGAGAGAGAGAGAGAATGAGTGAGAGAGGCAGTGAGTCTAACTCACCCGGCTTCGCGGCTTTTGTAAAGACGGCTCGTTTACGCGCCACTCGGCATTGAGCCGCTCGATTTCTCGTCGTTTTTCTCTGAAATCAGGATTTCTCTAAAGGGTGCTTAACCTACCGTACTGCGTAGATGGCGATTAAAATCAATATTATGACAAGTAATACAGCCACTACAATGGCTGCGATGATATAACCGCCACTTTGGGCCCACATGGATATTGGACAGGCTTTTCCGGAAAAGCTGAAACGAAAAATTTGTATCTCTCTCGCTCTCGCTCTGACTGTCTCTCTCTCTCTCTCTCTCTCTCTCGCTATTCCCTGTCTCTGTCTCTCACACCCTCGCTCTCTCCCCCTCTCTCCCTCTCCTCTCACCCTCACTCTATCACTCTCTCTCTCTCTCTCTCTCTCTCTCTCTCTCTCTCTCTCTCTCTCTCTCTTTCTCTCTCTCGCTCTCTCTCCCTTACCCGCAAGTTGGCTCATCAGTAGGTTGAATCCCATTTCTGGTTGCCCATATTGAAGTGGCAGCGTCGTCGTAAAGTACAGTAGCGTCCTAATAATATCAGTATGATATTTTTGGATACCTTACCATCAACTCCCCATCAAAGGCATAGGTCAAATTCACGAAATTGACCGGAGTCCCGGTCCCGTCTATTCCGGTGACGAAGAACCGCGGAATTCGGCTTCCGTTTTGGGTCATCGCCACGACGCCGGACCAGCCTAAAGGCGAATACCTACCATAACCTACAGAAATGAGCTGGAGAATAGGAACTGTGGAACTGGACGGGCTAGCCTCAACATAGTTATCTTAATTTCAGTTAATATGTTGTTGATATTATTTTTAGAGCATTTTTAGAAGTTTTTTATTGTTTTAGAGTCATAAAAATTCTTGTAGAAAATTAGAAATTTTGAAATTTTGTCGCTAAAAATTCAAAACTTTCGAAAATTGGGAATTCTGCCTCGGGATTCCACATATCGGCATTTTTGGCTGTCGGGATTTTGCCTGTCCGGACTTTAGCCGTCGGGATTTTGGCTGTCAAGGTTATCGCTGTCGGGATTATCCTTGTCGGGGTTTTACGTGTCGGGATTTTGGCTGTCGGTATTTTGGTAGTCGGGAGTTCGGGTTTCCTGATTATCGCTGTCGAAATTTATCTTTTGAGATCTTTGCTTATTTGGATTTCGGCTGCGGGGCCCCTGCTGCCGGTATTTTGTCTATACGGATCTTCGATGTCGGTATTTTGGCTTTCGATTTTGACTATCCTGATTTTAGCCTGTCGGGATTTTTTTGCATGTCGGCATTTTGGCAGTTTGGTAAATCACAACTCCTCGCCCTACTCACCGGTAAACTCGACCCCGAGTTTCAGCTCATTGAATAGGGTCCAATTCCTCAGCCCGCCAACCGGATCCTGAGCCAGGGTCGCGTTCATAGCATACGCATAAAATAGAAAGGCGTCGTAGAGGTAGGAGATGAAGTTGCCCGCCTCAAAGGAATTTGACTCCCTAAAACCGTTTAAAGTCTACTCCCGTCACATTATACAAAAGCTGGCATTGCATAGTGTCGCAGAAGAATGGCCATTCCTTTACCTGAAAAGCGGATTTTGGTCTGTTTAATTAGTTTTTCTATCAATACTACAAAAAACTATTGACGAGGTGTTCCAAAAACAATTTCTTAGAATTTTCCAGGATCTGTATTTTTACCTATAGCGTCAAAAGCGACTTCGTTTTCATTAACTATTATTTATCTGGTAAGTTTTAAGTGGTTTGGACGCTAAATATGAAAACCAAACCATGTCGTAAATTTTTTGGGCCACCTCATCGATAGGCTATCTACTGAAGCACTATTTCTAGAGCCATGACGTAAGGTATGACGTAGAGTACAGTGCGTACGGTGCAACTATTACGAAAAAACCTCTAGGAATATCTAGCTCTAATAAATCAACATTTCCTTCTAATTGTTATCTTTTCCAAGTCAATTTGCGACTTCACAATTTTCACGGATGATCAGGGATTTTTCAAGATTTTTGAAAATTATATTTCTCACGGAAAATCGCGATCAAACTTACCCTACTAAACACTTCTTGCTTGAACGTTAACGGGTCTGTCCCGATGGCGACCAGGCTGGCGGTGTCGATCTGAAATGGTACTTGCGGGGGGCTTTAGTGAGTTACTTAGCCAACCGTCGTGCGTTCTACCCGTCACGTCAGGTGTAGCATTGCGTATACCAGGACCCCGGGCCCCGGACCCGTATGATTGGCTAACGTTGGCGCGCGTAATAAGAATCAGAAATAGGCGTGCGTAAAAGCGTAGCGTTGCGTATCCGTACTAGCAAAATACGTGGCAGAGTACGTACGTGGCCATGCCTATCATATGATCGTTTATCGCTTAAAGGGACGCAATTATGTATCTGTACGTGCTCATGAGCGGTAGCAAGACGCTGAATTACTCGCGTATTCCAGTTCCTGATATGTTACAGTACTCCGTTACACTCCGTTATCCTTTACTCACCACCAAGAGCCTGGTCGCCGCTTGTTTCGCTTGATCGTCTCGGCCATCCGGTGGCTGGTTGCTGACGTCAACCCAGATTGGCGTGAATCCATTTTCCACTAGAATCCCAGACAAAATTCATTCTTCGTGAGAACCTTGACTTACAGACTTCAGTCGTGTAATTTGCTGTGGCTTGGACACCGAACCCTGTTCCCCTCATCGTCATCATGATGTAGACGTAGTCGGGAGTAGTCATATTATTGTCATAAGCTGCCAGAAGCATCTGACGCTTCGTGACGCCTTCGAGGCACATGACGATGACTAAAAAAACTTTATTAGAACGTTTAATTAAGTTTATAGTCCTAAATGGCTTCTGATAAAACTGAAAACCAGCCTAAAGGAGCTTTCAAGCGCTAAACACGTGGCTCATACTGACTAGGTCTCGACAGATACGCGTGCTACTAGCTCGACAACAAACACCTACTTCTAGCCTTCGCCTTCATCTTCGTCAACCCGGCCTTCAGATCCGAGTACGAGATCGAGGCCAGCTTCACCTGGTAGGTGAGCGTGAAGTTGGTGTCGAGGTTGGAAGCTGCTGTCTAAACGAATTTAAATTTTTGTTTTGAGAAAATGGAAAACCGACAAGTAAAAATCGGTCGGGTTTGAGAGGAAAACCTACGTCCACGTCAGTAAGTAAAGAATCACAGAATCCGCTCGGGTCGTCGACGTACATGATGCCAAATTGGCCCCAGCCGTAGAGGTTCATGAAGGCGAGTAGGCCGTAGCCCATTCTGAAATAATGGTATAGATCTTCCGATCTCTCTCTACTGACTAGCTCTCGCTCTCTCTCCCTCCTCTTCTTTCTCTCACCCGCTTCTCATTCTCTCTCTCACTCTCTCTCTCTCGTTCTCTATATCCCTTTCTCTCTCCCTCTCTCTCTCGCAGTTCCCTGTAAGTCCGTATCTTAACGTACTGTAACGTATTCGCAGTAACACTGGTCAGCGTCGGAAATCGCACCACATCAGTCAGTCTCGCAGCTGTGGAGTAGCCCCAGGCGATTTGTATTTTAGAGTAGAACGCGGTGAGCATGGCCGATGGAATGATGGCTAAAACATTGTTCTAGTTATTGCCGATTTTTCCGCTGCTTTGAAAGCTGTCTAGTGTACTCTACCATACTATCCGTGTATTCACTTTTTATAAAGTTCTAATTCGCCAATTTACGATACTCCGAAAACGTCGACGCTTTCCGAAATGACGATTTTTGTTCAAAACGTTGGAGTAAATGCTGCGGAACTAGGAAGCCTTTTTGTAATGAAACGTAAAACCGCAACGCAAATGTCGTTTTTTGGTATCTAGGCATTTATGATGCCGAAAGTGAAATTGCCGCAGATCTCCGTAGGTTTTAGGGCTTCAGGTAAACTTGGGTGCTGCTGCACCCCATGAGACCAGATGCTCAGGAAAAAAAACCCATTGAAATCCCAAAAAACCGACAGCTGGTACAAGGCGGTCCGATGATCACATCGACGTCATGGTCGGTGATCATCTCTACAGTAATCCCGGCCGCGGATTGCTCGTCACAGTCCGTGTAGTTCACCACGAACCTAAAAATCGCAAGTACAAAATTTTTTGGCGCTTTGGTCTTATGCAAATGGCATTCGGTTTCACTTGAATAAATCCGAGCTGGCAAAATCGGCCGGCCGAAGCCAAAAATTTAATTAGTCCGATATGAGAACTGGCCAATTTGAAGTTTGTTCTAGAAGTTCTTCATTTTCCAGGCGAGAACAAATTACAGCCTGGCATTGCTCACTCAAAAGTGTAGTCATTCAGCAGCTGATTTTCGACGATGTAGTCCATCGCGAACGGCACCGCTCCACCACAGGTCGATAATCCAATGTCGCGGGATGAGGTTTCGGTTGCTAAAAAAAACTCGCTTGTCAAAGCTAAACCTTGCTTGCTAAAGCGAGAGAAAGAGAGAGAGAGGGCGAGAGAGATGCAGGCCAATTTTTGGTGACTTATACGTTCAGATACTCAAATCAGAACGCTAATTTTTCGACTCCCAAAATCCACGAAGCCTTGAAAAACTTCGGAAAGTTTCAAGAAAACGTTGTCGTAGCCTACGCATCGCTTTCCGTGCTGCTTAATCCCATTTAAAGGCCTTAAAAACCGACCAATAAACCCGATCCTGAGATTCTTGCTCCCCGGCGGATATGGGTACCCAGCAGCTCCAGTGAGAGGGATACGGGTTGTTGTTGGGGTTGTAGCTCCGGTGGTAGCTGCATCCGTGACCCCAAAAGCCGTCGTCATTGCCAAAGTGGAGGGTATGCTGGTTACGGTAGTGAACGGATTGGTAATTGCGGGTGTTGTGTCGAGTTGAGCCTGAAAAAAAAACTAATAAATTAAATTGAGAACACGATTTATCAGCTTTAAAATTCTAAATGGTTATTAATTACTCGTGCTTAAACAGCATCAATAATTTGTAATTGTGCCAAATCACATTTTAATCGCTAATGTACTTAATCAGTGCAAAATGTTGTTTTTAAGCCGAAAATTTTCGATCTGAACGCTTCCAAAAAAACGGTAGATTAACTCAACTTAAAAAATCAGCCTACAACACTTATTTACAAAAGTTAAAGTAACAAATAAATAAAATTTGAAGGTCCATAAAATAGGCATTTTAAGAAAAATCAGTTAGGAAAGTTAAAAATAAAATAATAGTTAAAGTATGATTTTTAAGACATCGAAAATGATCTCAAAAACGTCCGACGTATTTATCAAAAATTTTTCACTCACCTGTCCCGTCCGCATCCATAGTAGAATTATAAAGAGCATCATTTTTACAGGAAGAAAGTGGTGGGCTCTTCGATTACGGTACTCCAGCCGATCAATAAAATTTTTCAGACGATCCTTGCGCCAATCTTGTGATGATTTGTGTATGGCAATCGAGAGAGATTTGTTAGTACAGTTGTGTGTGATGCCTGCGCCAAATTTCCAATCAGGCGCCTCCGGGGCGTTCCGTGGGGTTTCTCATTCCCCGAAGCCATAGGTGTCGGGCGGAATTTTCGAAATCGTCGCGGGCCAGCCGCCTCCACATCGGAAATCGGGTTAGGCAAGAATCCCTTGGAACATTTGGGGGGCTGTGAAATCATCAAAGGGTTTTTCGAAAGGTTTACAAGAGGAAACAACCTTATTTGAATGAGTGCTACGACGCGGAATTAGCATAAAGCCGTAATTTGATGTTACCAAATTTTTAAAGGGCTGCCGACGGCATGTGTCGATCCCCCTAGTCAACAAATTGGCAAGTACAAGGGAGAGAGCGCGCCCAGGGGAGAGGCGCAGAGACATTTTCTTTTCCGCGCGTAACCGATTGGTTATGCCGTCGGCATCCCTTTAAACCGCAAGGAGTATAGTGAAATTGCCCATTCCCAACCTAAGATTACCTCAAATACCGCGTAAAAAGATACGAATCCTACGAATATCGGCTCTTATCCGTGAAAAGTCGGCATTCTCGAATTTCTTTATCATGAAAATTGGGTGTTAGGAATTTCGACAGCATGCAATTCGGTATTGTAAAAATTCGGCGTGATTCGGCGCGAAAATTCAAAAAGATAGCATTATGATTGAACAATAACCCGGTGAGTCTAGTGCCACACCACCCAACGATCAGAGCTACATTTCGTACCGAGTACTACTTCCCATTGCGGAAACTTGATTTTGATAAACTTTTTTTTGAGATATTTTCGTAGTCCTGTGGTCTCTAGTTTTCACCAGAATCTAGGCCGGCTATCTGGTCGACCTGGCAGCTATAAAATTACCAGTTCTCTATCGTGAAACGCTTTTTATTCGTCATCTCAATGTCTCTGAATTCGTCGGTTTTCTAGGGCGTCAGTGTGGTTCTGGCTTCCACATAAGCTCTTTGTGAATGGGCCCATTACTGTGCTGTACACGGTTTTTTCTTCGCCTCGGACCGTCGCTCGCTGAATATCATACCAAATCTTCACCAGGCGTTTAGAAACGTTCATCATCATTCATGCTCCATTACGTCGTCGTCGTCACGTTCTCCAGCCTGAAAACAGGTTCAGCGACTATCCAAAACGAACAAAAATTCCGGTATTTTAAATTCTCACATTTTGCATCCCTTGTCTACTCTCGTAGTCTCTAGGCTCCAGATCAGAAGCCGACCCGCTGTCGGGTGGTCATAAAATATACAAGGCGTCCCCCTCTCACTTTCCGTTTCGCTCGTTTTTTGAGGTGGGCCGCCGCCGATTGGGGGAGGCCGCTGCTGATCGGAGAGCGAGCGAAAGAAAGAAGGAGAGGGAGGGAGGTAGAGAGCGAGAGCGAGATAGAGAGAGAGAGAGAGAGAGGGAGAGAGGGAGAGAGAGAAAGATAGAGGGAGAGGGAGAGAGAGACAGAGATATCGGTGATAGTAGTCTGAGCGGAAGAACGTGAAGCCATCCCCCTCCCTCCCAATATTGATAAGGGAAGGCCATTAGGAGAAGAGGCCACCCCACATATTGCCGCTTAGGCTCCGCAAAAGAGCCTCTTCTCTTCTGATCGGTTGTTTTTGCCGAAAAAGTTCGTCAGCGCCCCGGAAGGGTGTTTTTTAGAAAACAATTTAGTTATCGTTTCTTCAGCTAAGTATGTAACTTTCCTTTAGCGCTCTCTCTCCTCTCCTCTCCCTCTCTATCTATCTCTCTCTCTCTCTCTCTCTCTCTCTCTCTCTCTCTTTCTCCCTCTGTCCCTCTCTCTAACCCAGTCCAAAAATGCACTGTTAGGTGCCATTAGCTTTGTAATAATTTTCTCGGAGGTGCGATCAGAACCACCAGTCACGGTCGCGGAGTCTCTCTCTTTTTCTCTCGTTTTCTCTCTCATGTTCTATCTCTCGTTCTCTCTCTCCACACACTTTCGCTCTCCCCCTGTCTCTCTCTCTCTCTTGCTTTTTACATCCGTCTTACTTGCTTTTAATTATCAGTTTAATTTTGCGATACTAATATCTTTCAGTCTCGATAAATAGAAAATTTGATGAATTCGTGAGTTCCCAGTCCCTTTAGTCATTCCCTGATCCTTGATTTCGTCTTTTCCTGCGATTGCTGGAAAATTAACTGTTGCACTCAGATTTTTCTTGACCCAGATTCGTCCCCTATTCTTGTTCACCTATCGGGTTCATTAATGCGTTAATTTTCATTTGATTTTTCAGCCATGCAAACCTCGGCCTTCGAACCGGATGACATGCTGCGGAGGGGCGGCATCCTTTCATCGCTGATTAATTTCAAGAAAAAGGTGCCCCGATTTTCACAAGGTAAGTCCGATGGAGAAACCCTGGTTCTGACCAAGTTAATTAACTGACTCATCCTACTTTGATTTTTGAAAGGTTCGATAAAACAGACATCAAGGAATCACCAGAAAAACAAAATAAATTAGGGCTTAGTAGGGATGATCTAACTGGTACAAAGAAAATCCGGAAAGTTGGATTTAGGGCTGAATCCTAAAGCAGCAAAGCAAGAAAGCTCAATTCTTGGATTTCAGCTTTTCGTCAGTCGTCAACGGAACAGGCGCCATGCTCGAGCAGGACAGTGCAGCCGAATTGTCCGCTCCCGGAGCAAGTTTTGGTGCAACAACAGCAGGAGGAACAAGTCCGGTTGCCATCGGTAGGTCGTTCTCTCTCTCTCTCTCGCTCTCTCGCTCTCTCGCTCTCTCTTTCACTTTTTTGCTCTGGCTGTTGCTCAAATAAACTCTGCTGGTTTGCTCCAAACAAAAAAATTAATTTAAAATCAAAATAATTCAATTTTAGAGTGCTTTTAGCATGCTCAAAAAAGTTCTCTATCTCTCTCTCTTTCTCTCTCTCTTTCTCTCTTTCCCTCTCTCTCTCACTATCTCTCACGCTCTCTCTTTCTCTTGCTCTTGCCCCAAGTACGACCCGTAAAGTATTCATAATTCTTCTTTGATTAGATTTAATTATCACAACCTGAAAACCGACTCAAAAACACCCAGAAGCCCCCCGGGGACCCCACCGGAAATTTGTACTTACATACACTCTCATTCAGGTCCATATTTGGCCTGCCTTCAATATTCAGAAAGCCGCACTTCCGCTTCTCATTTCCACCGGATTACTGTAATGCCAGAATCCAAACAGATTTTGCCAACGGGCTCTCCTTTAATAATCCAACCCATGCCTTGGATCTCCGGGGCTTATTTAGGCCAAGATTTTGGCACGGATTATATGAATAGTCAGCATCTTTGGGGGTACGGTAGCCCGGGGGAGTTCGACACATTTTGACAAAACAAGACCATAGAGTTCAAGTTTTCGCTTTTGGAACTTATTGAAATTGAAAAATGGAAAAATTTGACAAATTGACTTTTCCAGATCCAACTCTCATCAGAAGAGCGCACGCCGTTTGATATTTACCGGGAGATCGTGTCGGAGGTCGAACATTTTGAGAGGAGCTCCACGGTTGGTCTTACGATACCTTAATTTTGCATGTTATTGTTACAATCCATTTTATTTGCGGAAATTCGGGCTCAGAATAGTTTTCAAAAAATCTTTTTTTGCTATACTTATGCTAACTTCTCCAACATTCCGAATCCGGGGAGCCCTAGAGGGACTAGAAAGCGCCAAATTCGACCCCATTCGGCTGGCTAGGTCTCGACAACTACGCGGCATTCCAAAATACGGACTTCGAAGCAGCTTAATTTGCACTCTAGCCCGTCAGCCACCAGCGCTAAAAAATAGCTTATTCGCCGCTCATAGTTGCTCGGATATGTCGAGACCTGGTCGTCGTGAGCGGTTGAATTTAGCGCTTCGACTGCCTTTAAGATAATTTTTACAAAATTCAGCATGCCAAAAATAGTAAGAATTTGCTAAAATACGCAACCCTTGAGAACCAACCTTTTCTATACCTTAAAACGTCCGCATCGGTAAAGCCCAAATTTTGTTTTATTCAGCATTTCCGTGAAAGACCAATTTTGATGGCCTGATTATCTGAATTTTTCCATACTACTATCAAGGACGCAATTAAGTCCGAACCATTACTGATTGCATCACAACCCGGCTCCCGAACCAATCAATATCTCTCGCCAATTCAGGCGACGCCACTCTCGGAATTCGCTCACTCGCCCACCCCGCTTTCCCCACCGGGTGACATGATGCAACAAGGATTCCAATCGGGACATCAGTTCGGAGATTTTACTCATCTACTACCACCCGATCATCCGAGTTTGGATCCAAATGCCTGGAGCAATCAGACCTATCAGCAGTGCCCGTTTATGCAGCAGGTGAAAAAACAGGGAACCGGGGGTCTGGATACGGTAATTGACTGCGATACCTTACTATGGTGGAGCGGAAAGCGTACCATCAAATCTAAAAAACTTAAAAATTTAAATTCGGAAATTTTGTAGGTAATTTGTTGCGCCATTCATACAATTCCCAAAGATCAAGCGGATTAAATATGCTAAGATTTGCGTAATTTTTTTGAAGCGTAACTCTACGTCGTTTTCACCCGGTAATTTTCTGCCAGTGCAAATAGAATTCCACAATCGCAGATTCGAATTTTTTTGAGATTCATTTTCAATTATCTTAAAATTTTTCCATATCTATTAGTGCCCCGGGATTTCTCCTTAATGTTGCTACATCATATGTCATTAAATTTCGGGTTTTAGGTGACCTCCTTGGATGCCCCGCCAGCATACCCTGGAATTGGCACCGCGCCACCATCGATGCCACTCACACATTTCGACTATCCAACTCCTCCCCCTCAAATCAATAATTGGCCCCAGCTGCCGATGCCGATGAAGATGCCGCTGGAGACGAAGGTATGAATTTTGGCCCAATTTTGGCCATTTTAAGCTAACTTAATAACAAAATTGTAGTGTAACGTCTTTTTTTAGCTAATCAACGCACTGCAAACGCAAGCAACTATGGAGGAATTTGTTCGTCTAGTCGTTAGTGCCGTTAAGAAGGAGGAGGATGGCTCGAACGAGGAGAGTCCGGAAGAGATTTTGAGGCGGAAGCGGAACCAGGTACGATAGAAAGTCTCTCTCTCCTCTCTCTCTCTCTCGCTCTCTCTGTCTCCCCCTTTCACTCTCTATCTCGCTCTCTCTCCCTCTCTCGATCTCTTTATCTAGTCCAATTTTTCCAGAACAACGCCGCCGCCGCTCGCTACCGTAAGCGACAACGCGAAGCCAAGATGAACGCTGGTGACGAGCTTCAAGAGCTCGTGGACAAGAATTCCGACCTAAAGAGCCAGGTGGAGCGGATGCAACTTGAGATCGAACTCCTGAAGCGAGCAGTCTTAAACCAGAACGTTAGCTGCTAAAATAGGAAATTCCATTTTATCGCAGTTTTCCACCCTTACTGTATCTGTACAAATACTAGGTAATTATTCTTCTTGAACTGCCGTGCTTTATGTATTTTAGCGATTAAAGAATCTTATAGCTTCTTTCAAACTTTTTTCAATTTCTGGGGGATTTTGGAGCTTAAGAATTTCTATAAAGCGCTTTCCAGAATTTTGTGCCTTTTCTATACCATTAAATCCCCAGTAATACCACTTTTTTGTATACTTTAATTGCTGACTGAATTCGATGTGCAGGGTAGTCCAGACTTTTCAATTTCCAAGCCTTCTATGTGATGTTTATGTCGCATTTTTGGCATTTTTTTTGATTATTACGATGCTACCTATAAAGAAATTGGATAAAAATGATTTGTTTTACTTCTAGAATCATACTCACGCCACTTTCTAAACGTTTGCCCGGGACCACGTGCAACTTTCGAAGCGCTTTCGGCTTCCCGGGCGAATCAAGGTTCATAGTCTGAATTCTTGCCCGCGTAAGAACACGAGATAAACCCCAGACCCCCGGTTCCGACAGAGCAGAGAAGAGAGAAAATCGTGTATTCTGGAATTTTCGACAACCTCTGAGCACGAGAACAAGCTGGAGCTCTCTATGACAAAATTGACCTCGCTCGATTTTCACGAAAAGCTTCGGAATTATGCACATTATGACTCTGACTGACGTGATATCTGTATTTTTAGCGTAAAAAGTTGTGTTTTTATACAGTGCGAGGTTTATCGCTCTCTAAAAATTGCCCCATTGTGCAAAATTACATACATCAACTTGGCTTTCTGCCCCGGAAACTGGGCCTTAACGAGACGAAATGGAAAAACTGGCCCTTATCAGTGTGGGCAAAAACAAGGGGCCTTAGAAAATTAAGCTGTTGGCAGAGGAATTGCAGGGTGTATATTCTGATTTTTGAAAGGGGTAGTTAGGGAAATTATCCAAAAGTCGCGCTTCTAAGGGAACCTGCAAGTTGAGAAATCTGCCCTATTGATCGGTTAGGTCTAGAATCGGACGCGACGCGGCAGAGTACCCAGCCATGCCGTATAACGTTTTTACTAATATTGAACGTAGCTAAAGGATCATATTACGAAAATGTAGAAGCCATTTAGGGCGTTTTGAATTCGTCGGGACGTAGTTGCCGTATCGATCCGGTTTTCCGGCTTCCTAGCCCCTTAAAAGGCGCAGAAATTCCTAGGAACAAATCGCAGTAAAATTATCAGTGCAGCTTTATGGAAATACGGCTTAGTTTTCGATTTTTAAGAAGAATCTACCTTAGAAACATCTATTTTGCCGTCATTACGACGTCGAAGTGCATATTCAAATTCAGGGACACTTCGCTTTAGAATTCCACAAAATTCTTTTGGATTTATGACCGATCACAGTCCAGCCCCGTCGAACACCTTCAAACCATCACGAGACGCGCGATTCACCGAAATCCCCAAGAAATGTGAATCGGAAAAGGCGCGTCGTCACTCAACTGCTGACGGTTTCCCACAATTTACAACCAGCTACCAGGACAGCTAGACTCTGTCCCCACCCTCATGTCGGTCAACGCATCTTGGGCGGCGTGTTATCAACAAGAATTGGCCGGCGTTTTTTGTTTATGGTGGGTCATCCCGGAGTCGGGGCAGACGCCTGGGAGAATCAACGAAATTGAAAAATTGGCTTGGAAATATGGAGCGGTACAAAGTTTGACTTACGGTAGGCGGTAGAGGGACAGAGAAACGAAACAGAGAGATAGAGAGAGATGAAGCGAGAGAGAGAGAGACAGATAGAGAGAGACAAAGAAAGAGGGGGCGAGAGAGAAAAGACATAGATGCAAATTGGCATCCGTGTATCCTAATAATGCGACAAAACAGCGCTTTCTCTCGCTCTCTCCCGCTCTCTCTCTCTCCCGCTCTCTCTCTCTCTCTCTCTCTCTCCCTCGTTCAATATCTCCCGCTCTGTTCATCGAATCATCCACATAACAAAATAAAATATGATAATATCTGGTTTGCAAGTTTTATTGATTTTCTTTCCTAAATCCCCTTAACCCGCAAAAACGCTTCCTCAGTTGGATAAACGTTTTGAGCAATTGTTGCCAGTGGGCGAGAGCAATTACCGGATTATGGTGCTTGGGACGGTCAGCCAGGGGAGCGAGAGAGAGCGAGAGAAAGAGAGAGAAAGAGAGAGAGAGATAGGGATTTGCAAATCCCTTAAATCCTCCTAGTTCGGGCAATAAATGAGGGCCCCACCAGCCCTCGCAAGCTAGCGGGCTTCCAGGAAGTCTCACTTTACAGGCGGGCAATTAGGAATCCCTGCAGCGGGTAAAAGGGCATGGTAAATTTGAATATTCAAAAACTGGCTCGCGCATGCCAGACACAGCGACGATTTCCGGAAAGTTATCGACAAATTACTGCAAAAAATGTTTTAAGTTTCCCGATAGTCAAATTGTGAAAACTTGCCTTTCCGGCCCCTTTAAATGCTTCTCCTTTCGATTCCTAGTTTCCCAGATAAGCATTGGATATTTGCTAGCTAAACTAGCACCACAATCACCTCATCATCGAACGGGGGATCCCACGAAAAACGGGATCTACAATCTATGGGGGTGCCAAATAGCACGATGGGATGAGGGTCTCCCACGGCGCGTAGGCCACTCGATGCGCTGAAAACTCGCACTTCTTGTTCTTCGGGGTTTCTCAGCTGCTTGACCCTGCTTTTAAGAGGTTGGCGGCCTGATCTTTGCGCATTACGACCAGATTTCCGGGAGTTTACTATTGACACCGGTGCGTTCATGAAATCGGAAAGATCGTCGAGGCTTCATAGCGTTTAAATTTAATCTTTATGTTTTTTATATTGAGAAATAGTGCAGTTTTCAGGATCGCTACTTTTTTCAGGGTCTAATATTACCGTCTAGTAAATTATCTAAATAAAGAATATTTACCGAAGTCAGCTAGGCCCTAGGATCCCGGTGCATCGATCCTGATTCTCAACGTAAAATTTTTATTAGAATTTCCGGTATTTTTTAAGGTGTTCGAACTGCTGCCTAGCCTTGAAATACCTCCATCTCGACCCTTGTCTACATTTTCCTCTGCGCCACACAGCTGGAGATCATTGGCTGAGGGGTGCGCCCATTTTTCACACCCACCGGCATCGCTTTGTTGATTAGGATGAATTCCAGGAATGCAAGGTTACCTTGCAGATGATCGTTTTTATTCTATACTACTGTATACTTACATTATTTTATTGAAACCGGCATCTGAATTTTCATCCGCCATTTTTCACGAAGGTTGCATTTTTCATGCTACGGTAACCGCGATATTTTCAAACCGATCAAAAAGTGTTTCAAGAGGTCGCCAATCCTAATTTTTTCGCACCAAGCCAAATCGTCTCCCATTAAAAAACTCAACAACCTTTTTTAAGCTTTTCAGCTATTTTTATTAAGACCATCGGTTATTTAAAAATGTTTGTTTGTTTTATCGATTTGTCGGGTTCTAGCGAATCGATGAAGGTCAGGTTGCTAAGCAATCAACGTTTCAATCAAGGAATGCAATGAAAACACAAAAATGATTTTTCTGAAGTTTCCATTATTATTTTCTATGCCAAAACTAGCAAGTGAACATTTTCTCCTTCTCTTTCCTTGCGAAAATAGGTGCCAGGCCGAGGTCCAATTAGGGCTGACTGCCCGCAACAATTCAAATACCGTCACCCATCGTTCCCAGGCTGGTGCCTCATCAGCATTAAGCAGCTGGTACGGGATGGATCCCTCTCGGAGGCTCGAAAAGGACAAACGGCTTCCCAAAATGGTCCCATTGTCTCATCCACCGCGCGAAAATGAGGGTCATTGCTTCGCGCCGCCCCCCATCACGGTACGATCATGGGAAAGCTTATTGCGCTTGAGCTAGCTGAAGCGATTCGAATGGGCTTGTTTGATTAAGAAGCGCCTAGTTAGTAGCTGCTTTCCTCAATGACCTTTAATCCTTTAATCGCCTACATTACGTAATTCGGCGGCTCCAACTCCAAGGCATCCAATTTTTGTTGCTTCGCAATATTTTAATCCTGCTACCATTACGGCTTAAATTGGATATGGGTTTGCTGGCATTAATTATACTTATTAACAAATTGTTTTCCTTCTTCTTTTCTTCTCAACGATTTTTGTTAGCACGCGCATACTGTATCTTGAAAAAAACGATCACCATACAATTACTTAAATTTTCGCATTGGACTTACACCCGCTTTCATTTTCCGATTTAATGGTCCCCCAAAACCCCAGTTCCGCTGCCATTCAGCTTTACCTAGCCTCCCAAGCGCTTCCCAGAGGTCAGCGGAAGACTTAAAAAGGTTGGAGCCCAACCCATCGCTTGACTCGTCAAGTGTTGTCATTTGTGAATGCGTGTGTGTACCATGCGCTGTTTGCCCTCCCGGTTTCCACCCCTAAAAAGAGACCGTCTCGGCGGGGAATGGGCAGTCACCTATCGAAAGGGCCATCCCTGGAGACTGTTGCCAAATATGCCCAAATAAACTGACAGTTGCCCTTGGGGGATGGGCACTTGACAAGAGTATAGGATTAACTTCAACGGGTCATTTAAGATTTGAAAGTAGAAGGGTGGGCGCCGGAGACGGATCCGGAAAATCCAAAGTCCGGTTCGGACGGGTTTATGTAAGAAAACTTAAAAAATTGACGAAAATTGTCTGTCGAGTGAGAGAATGAGAAGAGTGAGCGTCTTGGTGAGAGCATGTGTGAGCTTGAGCGAGAGAGTGAGCTATAGAGACTTTTGAAGAAAAGGGGGCGAGGAGAGATAGAACGAGAGAGAGGGGCCTGCCAGAGTTAGAGAGAGGCAGAAAGAGAGAGAAAGAGAGAGAGAGAGAGAGAGAGATAGGGAACGACAGGGATAGAGAGAGTGAGCAACAAACGGAGCCGGCGAGTCAATGTCTATGCGAAAAATCATGAATTCCTGTGAGTTAAAAAGCCAATTAATAAAAATAGAAACAATAACATAGTTATTGTTCGCCGTCATAACTGCAAAAAAAACTTTCATAGTCGGTCTTCTACTCTAAGAAAGTAAATGGTCGAGCAATTCCCAAGAATTGGCAATTTCCAAGGTTTTTAGCTTTTTCTAGCCCTTATGTTCGCTTGATTTCCTGCGTTTTTCTATACAATTTTTTAATATTTTAAATTACCAGAATTTGCGGCAGTTACAATTCGTACTTCCTGCGATAAAATAAATATTTACTTTTTTTGATTTTTAAGCTAACAAAATCGGTTTCCCGATTTAATCAATCTGTCTTTTCCGAATATACCGCATCGAAAGGCTCTAACTAGTCCATTTGGCACCATCCCCCTGGAACCCAGGTGCCCATGTGCAAATAGGTTTCGTAGCCTGGGGGTAGGACCCTGGGGGCGCCATATTGGGCCTTGATGTACCCGGAAGGCTCATCCCCCCGAAAGAGGGCTGACATGACAAATTATGTGACAACTTGTAGTCCAACTAGCCCAAAACGGGATATCCGGTATCGATTTTCGGGGGCTCACTTATCTTCCCGCATCCATTTTGGGGCGATTAACCGGGAATTATGCCGGAAATCTCACTTTTCTTCGTGGATACTGATACTGGTGTTATAATTTGCATAGCGAATTGCGTCGATTTTAAGGGCGTTTTAAGCCCTTATATAATAGGGCATATAGCCTTTTTGTAAATTTTAGCGGCTAAATTGTTAAATTTTAATTTTTTTTTGTGCTCTTACAGTAATCCAAGGCACCCTTTGCATAAAAATAATGTACCTAAACTAGTATGTTTTGCATTAATATAATTTTCTATTTGAAAAATCACTTTCTCGTTTCAATCCCCGGAGAACAAATTAAGAAATTCCAAATTTGCAAAAAATCTCAAATTTCGAATTTCGGTTTTTTCGATACTTTTCTATTTTCGGTACTTTATTTTGTCCTGATTTTCTTATTTTTTATAAATTGTTGGTTTTTCCAATTTTTAATTATCGAGCTTTTTAAGGCGATTGGGGTTTCTCGATAAACCCATGCGAGAATTTGCCCAAAAATCTTTTTTTTTCGTAGATTCCAACCAAAAATTTTTGTTCTTGGAAGATTAATTTAATTTAATTTTTATTTGTAAAATTCCCCTTATTTAAATTCACCTAATGTCCTCTCTCCACCCTGCTGTCCTCCCGGACCTGTCACCGTCCGCTCATTTTTCCCGGGTCATCGTTCACCCTTGAGCGCGCTAATCGAGTGGGTATTCTATTGTCCACAATAGCCTCTCTCTCTCCCTCTCTCTCGCTCTTTCTCTCTCTCGCTCTCTCTCTCTCTCTCTCTCTCGCCGGCTTCGCACAGGATATGCAAATTTTTGAGGGGGCAAACCTCGAGAAGCGCAACACACACTCCTCCACACTATGCCCTCGAGAGCCAGATCCTTCAAATTATCCTTCAAATCAGGCAGTCGGACGCGCATATTTTGCATATCCGTGTCTTTAAGGACATCCCAAATTACGCAATAATCCTTCTAAAATGGGTTCAAAAAGTCATAAAAATAATACGGTAGCCCGAAAGGGTGAAATTGCCAGTGCGATATTTTTAGATGACATTTTTGTGGCGCTAGTGATTTTAAATAACGTCTAGTTTTCTAACGCATATCTAAGATTTCATTAGCTTCCTGCCATTCCATTGTTCAAGTTTTTCAACTCACTAACCATTTCCCAAAAAAAAAAACCGTTGCCCCTGCGACAGTCTAATCCGTTGATTCGATTACACCCCGGCGGGCATTTTCGGTCTCGCCCGTTGGCAAACACTAGACAAAAAGCGGAAATCGGTGCTAAACTTGCTTTTACTAACCGGCTTTCTTCATAAACTCGAATTATAATTTAATAAACTTTTCACTCTAGATTGAAAATGAATTTTTTGACAAGCATGATCGCCGCTCGTTTTCCTGGCTGTCACCAACCTTTGAAATAATTTTACAAAGGTTTTCACCAATCCAAAATCGTTCTTACTCTTTGCACTTCAAAATGTTCTTGTGCTTATTGTCTAAAATTTTACAATGATATTTTTAAACATAGCTTCCATTTTTGAGGTATTGATTTGCTTAGCTTCCAATTTTGATTTTTGATGATTGTATTGATGTATTTATTTGAAACAAATTTTGTTTTCAATATTACCCAGTCCAGCCAGAATCTGACCAGCATATATAATCTAGACAATAATAAATAATATTAATGTGAAATCAGGGTTGAAAAGCCACTTTCATAAGCTTTTTCTCCCGAGTTATAAAAAATGAATATTTCACGCTATTTCCGGCTCAGGGTATCAAATTACCCTCCGCTTTTCCGATGAGTGACAAATTATGAATTTTGATCAAAATGAATTCCTGTTTAGCCATAAATAGTGTCCTTAAAAAAATCATTGTTAAAAACGCTAGTTCGTTGTTAAGCCATGCTCAACAACGCCGTTTATCCATTCCGAACGGATTCAAATTTTCCTCCGATCCCCCCGAATCCCGAGCTATTTTCCTGGTAATCGTTGGCAAATTGATGCTCGGTTCCGCGAGACGACAAATTACGAATTCCGGTACAAACGGTTGCCTCGGAATGCCTCCGTCCACCACCGGGCGCCATATGGTCCGTTCGGGCAGTCAGCTAGCGGACAGGGGGAAAGCATCAGAAAAACCGTGTCGTCTGGGGGGAATGACCCTGAATGCGGAAGAGAGCTCTTTTGTAGAATGGCCCTTTTTCGGCCATTTTTGATGACCTTCTCCTCTTGCCTCGCTCGATCCGTTAAACGCCTTGTCGACGTCGCTTTTTTGATAGGCTAAAGACGCCGAGAAGACAAGGCGGGTGGGCAAGATTTGAAAGACACGACAAATTGATTGCTGGGAAATTTGTTTATGGAATTTTTTCAGGATTACGGTACTTATTTATATCCCGAATCCTAAATTCATAGGTTTTTTGA
Source organism: Mesorhabditis spiculigera (assembly GCA_958295435.1). Classification (NCBI taxonomy): domain Eukaryota; kingdom Metazoa; phylum Nematoda; class Chromadorea; order Rhabditida; family Rhabditidae; genus Mesorhabditis; species Mesorhabditis spiculigera. The sequence continues at coordinate 1,110,129 of CATQJA010002647.1, read as the reverse complement.
GTTTTGATAAATTTCTAGCGTTTTCTTGCTGTTTTTTTATATTTTTATCGGGGTCATTGGCTATCGTAACCTTCTTCGAAAAAGATAACGAAATTACTATTATTTGCTGGAAGGCGCTCGAATAATCAGAACCAAAATTTGCCTATGGTTCTATTTTTTGGATTTTTGGCAGGGTTTTAATCAATTTCTAACTTTTTAACTTCCGATTTTCGATTTTTTTAACTTTAATTTTTTATTGTTTAATCTTTTTTATGATTTCTTCGATTCCTTAGTTTATTGATGTATTACAGAGTTTTATTTCCTTTTATTCAGTGCAGGCAAAATTCTACAGTATTGACTCCCAATTTTCCGAAACCACCCCTATCAACCTCGACCTCCAATCTCCATGCTAAATCTTGTCCACTACCAATCCATCCCCATATCCTTTCCCTAAATGTTGCGCATTGTTTATTGTGTATCTAGCGGGGGAAGTCCCTTTGATTCCGTCATGATACTCCTCCCGTTTGTCTGCGGCTACCGGCCATGTCCTAGGTCTTCCCTCGATTGCGCCACAACATCCATCCCTCTCAATCCACCCACCGTAGCCTCATGCTCAAATAAAGTCGTTTGCCCCCGAAAGCGGAGTCGGGGCTTTGTTGCGCATGTGGGTTACTTGGCGACCAACTTTGGAGCTTAATTAGCCCATGCTCAGCCGTTTTCAAATGAGCATGAGGGGCAAGGTTCAGGTTTTTTAGCTGACTAAGCTATTCTCTCTGTCTCTCTCTCTCTCTCACTCCCTGTCTTTCTCGCTCTCGCTCTCTCGCTCTCTCTCTGTCTCTCTCTCGCTCTCACTCTGTCTTTGTCTCTGTCTCGCCCTCTCTCTCTCTCCTCTCTGTGTATCTCTTTCGCTCTCTCTCTCTCTCTCTCTCTCTCTCTCTCTCTCTCTCTCTCCCTCTCTCTGTCTCTCTCTGTCTCTCTCTGTCTCTCTCTCTGTCTCTCTCTGTCTCTCTCTGTCTCTCTCTGTCTCTCTCACTCTAACTCGCTCTCTCTAGGTCTTTTTTCTATCCCGTTCTATCGTTCATTTTCTCGTAATTTCTCTCTATGGTGCTCCAACTCCCGGTCAACCTCATGCTCATTCAAAAACCGCTACATCAACGGCCCATTAGGCCCCCAAAGTTGGCCGGCGGCACGGTGGTTTGCGCAACAAAGCCTCTGACTCGGATTTTCGGGAGCTAGCTACTCTATTTGAGCATCGGGCTACGGTGGGTGGATTTGGAGGGATGGATGGGGTGGCGCAATCCCGAGAAGACAGAAGAAATGGCCGGTAGCCGCAGACAAACGGGAGGTGTATCATGGCGGAATCAAAGAGACTTCCCCGCTAGATACACAATAAACAATGCGCAACGTTTAGGGAAGGGATATGGGGATGGATTGGTGGGGGACAAGATTTAGCATGGAGATTAGGGGTCGTGATAGACGTTATTTTGAATAGGAACTGTTCTAGCTAACTCTAGCGCTTGCCTCTCTCTCTCTCTCTCTCTCTCTCTCTCTCTCTCTCTCTCTCTCTCTCTCTATCTCTCTCTCTCCCTCTTTCTCTTTCTAGCTCGTTCTCTCTGGCTCACGCTCTCTCTCTCTCTCTCTCTCTCTCTCTCTCTCTCTTTTTCGGCTTCTCTATTTTTCTCTAGCATACTACAGTATGACATTCAAAACTTGTCCCTAAAAGTCACCCTATCTCTTTGCGGCTTCCCGAAAATGCCGCCAAGCTCTGCCATTTACCAATTCCCGGGTTGGTCCGGGCTGACCGTGTCTGTGTAGCTACCTGAAAAATGTTACGGCTTGTTCTTTTGTGCGCAACAGGTTGGAAGGGGAGGAAATGAGTCAATTGGTTGTGGGAAATGTTAAGCAATGTGGGCTGGTGTTTGGATTTAAATTGGGTCTCTCTTTCTCTCTAGCTCTCTCGCTCGCTCTCTCTCTCTCTCTCTCTCTCTCTCTGTCAGTCTCACCCTCTCTCTCATTCACATGCCTAGACTCACTCTCTCAGTATCATTCGATGTCTTTCTCTCTCTACCTCCGTATGTCTCGCTCTCTCTTTATATGTCTCGCTCACGATCTAACACTCTAGCTCTCGCGCTCTTTCTTTCTCTCTCTCTCACTCTCTCTCTCCTTTTTAAAGTTTATGCTCACTATCGTCCAACGGTTATGCCATCTAGTTCTTCCCTACGGCCCCCGCTAATCCGGTAATGGGCAGCGAACAGTCAGCTAGCCTTCCGGGTCATGGGTAAATCAACCGTAAACAGCATGGCCGGTTCGGTCCTTTCAAAGGCCCAAATGTCCCAAAGGTACTTGAGTTGACCCTTCAAATTAAGCGGTAACTGTAGAACATAACATCTGTGATGTCTAGACACAAGATTAACATTAATCGAGCTTAGTTCCAGGTCAGAGATCGTCGAGATCAACCTATTTGACCCTTGCAGCTTTTACAGTTTTACATTGGTGTTTTATCTAAGGGTTAGGGAAGCGTGGAACCTACCCACGTTTTTGATCAGGTCTAGAAAATCGATTTGAATTATTTAAATTGAATTTTGATGATTAAATTAGGCGTAGTTACGAAATTTAAGAGTGGTTTTTGCCTCCCTTCTGGGCTTTCCTTGGAAAAGTGACTTTTGCAGGAAAAACAAAACATTTTTTTAAGAAGTGGTTACCAGCGAAGATTTGTCTGAGTTGCAAAATTTTAATAAAGCCTTTTATTAGATGAATCGGACTTTAACTGAGCTTTCAAATCCCTTGAAAAGAATTTTAATTGCGAGTTTCCAGATTTTTTTAGTTTTTGAGCTTTGAACCCCGAAGATCGGAGGATCATAGGTTTTCGATTAGACTATTTGGATGATCTCTCTGTGATTCAAGGGATCATCGGTTGTCTCGTCTGCTTGTCAACACCACCCATATCACTTATGCCATCGGCCACCCGGGGGCGCCTTTTATGGCCCGAGGATGGAGGGTGGAGGAGAGTGTCTAGAGGTGTATTTCGTAGTTGCACGTAGTCGGATCGAATTCTTGTGATTTTTAAAACAAAGAAGTATCCCAAGCCAATCCGCAAATCTTAAAAAAATTGAAAAAATTATTTATACGAACGAAAAGCTGACGATTTCAAATTTTTCTAAAATTCGGTTTTTTCCCAGCGCTCAAAAAATTTTGCGGAATTAGTACGTTCCTGGAAATCTTTTAGGCGGTTTAAGATTTAGATCATGACAAAGCCATATAAACCCGGCAATAATAAAGACAGGACCGGAAGGGCTTGAAAATCGTATTTTTATTGATTTCTCAAGTTTACAGGATTAGGCTTCTCAGTACCTTCAATCTAGCGATTTTTCGATCCCCCGCTACGTTTTTTACTTTCTTACGCTCTCCAGTTTCCCCCTTTACTCTAAAAAACTCTACCCACCTAGCTGTCCGAAATTCATCAACCCCTCGGGCTATCTACATGCCATCGGCACGGGACCCGGGGGCTCCTTTTATGGTCCCGGCGCGAATGGGGGAACCTAGGTGGGGGCAATAAACAATGGGAAGACAAAACAGAGAGAGAGAGAGAGAGAGAGAGAGAGAGAGAGTGAGGCAGAGAGAGAGCGAGCGAGAGAGAGAGAAAAAACAGCTACAAACAGACATACGAACAGACAGACACTCACCGCTACGCAAACTTCCGGATTTACGATCGGCAAGGACTGTCTGGCCACTAGGAGTATTGATGAGGAGAAGGAGAAGCACAAGCTGAAGCCCAATTGGTCTTTTAGCGGTATTTTTGCTGAATTTTATATATATACTTTATTCAGTAGTTGAATAAGAGTGGGGAGTAGGCAAAATTGAAAAAATTATTTATACGAACGAAAAGCTGACGATTTCAAATTTTTCTAAAATTCGGTTTTTTCCCAGCGCTCAAAAAATTTTGCGGAATTAGTACGTTCCTGGAAATCTTTTAGGCGGTTTAAGATTTAGATCATGACAAAGCCATATAAACCCGGCAATAGGACTTAATAGTAAGTAATACTTAATATAATAACTGAATAGGCAATTCAGTTTTTTAAGTAGCATTGAGAAATATTTTTAATCTGTGAAAAGACACAAGCCATTTTTCAGCATCAACCGGGCCCTAGGACTCGCTTTCAAACATTTTCTCATGAAATTTCGCGTCACTAGGCGATTCATCAGGCCCACCACCTTTTGTATGGGCATAATTTGGCATTTTCAACGAGGAACAGCTACCGTATGCTAGCCTCTGTGTGCCTCTCTCTCTCTCTCTCTCTCTCTCTCTCTCTCTCTTTCTCTATCTATCTCTCTCGCACTCCCTCTCTCGCTCTTTCTTCCTCTAGCTCTCTCCTTCTTTTCTCTTTTTAGCAAACAAAATTTTATTGGAATTTTTGGGACGAAATCCATTTTCGTATTTGTATTCATCTTTGAAGCCCATTCGCGATTTGCATGCGAAAAATCGGATTCACAGCATTGCTATGCCCGAACTCGCCTTCAAACCCTCAGCTGATCGTTTTCCCCGAGCTCGGAGCGAGAACCCCGGCCACACCTAAACATATTTCCCCGGGTGTCACTCCCGAGAGCCTCCCCCTCCTCTTGCTCCTCACTCGAATTCTAAATTGCGCCCTCTTTGCATTTTTCTCGGCTGCCCTTTCTCCCGATCAGCATTGGGGGCTTTATCGGCCCATACCATCGAAGCCTATAGTTGGGACCGGTTCCTGGTTCGGCTACCCTTACTTGAGTTAAACGGTTTGTTTACCATAGGAGATTTGGCTATAAAATCGGCTTTGCTTGAAAGCGCTTTTTTCTCAGCGTTGGCTATTTACGGATGTGGAACCGATGCGGTGGCTTCCTCGGTATCACTTTCTTTCTAAATTTTTCTCGGAGCGCTCTATCTCTCTATCTCTCTCTCTCTCCCTTTTTTTTCTCTCCCTTCTCTTTTTCGCGCTTTGTCTCGGCTAAAAAAGCGTAGAACGGTACGGAATATTACATTGTACGGTTTTGATCGAACTACGCTCCGCTCCTTTACACATCTATACCATCTTTTCCGAAACTATTCTTGAGGCCTTGTTCTGGGCCTTAATAAGTTTTACATAGTTTTCAGCTAGCAGCTACGCTACGCTCCTATGTACGCGCCAGTCGCCTATTTTTATCGTTTTTGTTTTTAAAGGAGCCCGGAAAGCTTTTCTAGGGTTTTTTAGCTATGTAGCTAGCCTTATCTAGTTTTGAACTAGCAGCTACGATACCTTCCTTTATGCGCGCCATGAATTTTTAGCTACGCATTCCTGGGGGATTTTACCATTTTCGAGACCCGTAAGATTCGACAATCTAAAAAGTGGCGCAATCAATTACGACATGCAAAAATGATGGGTGTGTAGCGTAAATGTGTAGCCTTTCGTAGACTTTCATGAGAAAAAAAATACATTGTCGGCGCTTTCCTGACCCTTTAATTCAGTCGGCAATTCTGAGGCTTCACCATGCCTTTGACATTCCAAACCGTTGAATTGTCCGCCCTGCCGCTCCCATGGCCGTTCAAGGCTAAATGCAAATGAGGGAAGGGCAACCCGCTTTCGGATTGGGTTCCTCTTTTTCTACTCTTTTTGTTGGGGAGCACAATCAGATGTGCAAGGGTTCCCGCAGTTCCTCCCCTACCATTCAGGCTCTACAGAAATGCTGTCAGCCGCTCGTCTTTGAAATTGTACGCGCTGCTTCTAATTCCGGGGCTAATGGAGGAGGGGGCTCAAGGCTGTCTAGGGCTTCTAGATGGAACTGTTTACAGAATGGGCTCAAGCCGTTGAGGCGTCTGGATGGGGTTCGGATTCAAATTGATTTTCTGCTTTTTCCAAACCTCTGTTCCGTATTTTTCGTAATCTTCTTGCCTGATATATAACAATTAAAAGGTGCTTAAAGGGGTGTGACACCTGGAAATTTGTTATACTAGCCTCAAAGCGTGGGAATGCGAATTTTAAAAAACGCTGCAGAAATCCTTTCTGTCCTTTTCTGATCCTTACAAAAACTTTCAAAAGTAATTTGCATAAAACGTGCCTCCTTCCAACGCGCCTAGTTTGCATAAACAGAAATCGTCAATTGGTAAATCTCAAAAATCACGAAAAAGAAACGAACTTGCATAAAAAGATTTTTCAAATTGAAGCCAAAATCCCAACACGCAAGTAAAGCTACTTAAGAAAAAGAGCCATTCAAACTAGCGTCAAGGATTTGTCGGGATTTGGGCTGTCGGGATTTGGGCTGTCGGGATTTTGATTGTCGGGATTTTAGGTTGTCAGGATTTTTGTTGTCGACATTATATATAGCTGTCGGTATTTTAGATGTCGGTATTATGTCTGTCGTCATTTGGGTTCTCGGGATCATAGTTGTCGATTATTTACTTCGCATTTTTACTGCCGCCATTATGTTTGTCGGTTTTATAGTTTTCGGGATTTCGGCTTTCGGGATTTTGGTTGTCGGGATGTTGACCTGTCGAGAGTTTATCTGGTTTTTTCTTGTCGGTATTATCGCCGGAATTCAATTTCTTTTCCCGATGGGCCATTCTTACTTTTCTATGCAAACCCCGCTAATTGCCATTATTTGAACAGTCTCCCTAGTTGGTACTCTCCTTCCTGTCGCCTCTCCCTCGCCCAATTTGCCCCCATATTTTGTTGCCAGATGGCAGCGCGGGTGGTGGTGCTCATCTCAAGCGCCGCCCCGAGGTTGCGTCTCAAATTTCGCGCCTGGAAGCTGGCACCCGGCCAGCCTTTCCGGCTATGCACCAGCTATGTGTACCGAATTGCATAACGGGGTGGCTGCACGCTGTAGTTTTGCGTAGTCGTTAAGGCTTGATTTTGCTTTTTGATCCATATTTTGTTGCTCCTACTTTCTCTGTGAATTTAATTTTCTGATTTCTTGCTTTGCTTTTCTTGCTTGCTTTCAGAGCGAGAATGACATAATGAGAAAGAAGGAGAGAGAAAGATAGAGAGAGAGAGAGAGAGAGAGAGAGAGAGAGAGAGAGCGGTAGAGAAAGAGAGGTAGAGACTGAGAAGTAGAGAGAGCAAGAGAGAGAACGAGAGAGAGAGAGAGAGAGAGAGAGAGAGAGCAAGACAGATTGAGAATACAACTTTTCCATGATTTTTTTGCGTTTTTCTCATAACTATGCGTTATACCGTTCCGGAAGCTATCAGTCTCAACTTTCTAGGCTTCAAGGGCAAAAACACAGCTTATGTATTTTCGTGTAACTTTTATTTCTCTATTTTCATCCTTATTTTTTTGTAAGTGTAGCAATACTCGCGGATTTCGTGATTCTCGATAAAAACTAGCACGGCATCGCGGATTGGTCTTCTATTAAGCCTTTTTTATAGAAATCCCCTACCGTATCCCAATTTTCGACTCGAGTAGCCCGGAATTTCTTTCCAGACTCTTTCCTCGCTCCCTGAAAACTCATCGACCCCATAAAACATCGGCTCATGAATGGGGCTGCCAGGTTTTTTGTGGTGGTTACAGGATTACTGGGTAGCCGATGTGAGTAGCCGAAAAAAAGAGGATCTCTCGCCTGGTACCAGCTGTCCCATATGCCTTGGCCTAGTTTCACAGGCATGTTCACACGTTCCGAGCCAGCCCCACCTCTACCTTTCTTTCTAGTATCTCTGGATACTCGAACACAATATGCGCTAAATGTTCGCGGTTTCAAAGGACGGGGTCACTAAACGCTGCGGGAACTGGCCTGGAACTTGAAATATACTCGGCATCGAACGATTTGCAAAAATATAGAAGATTCACGAAAAATCCTAGGATCAGAGATGATCTCTGCTGTAAAGGCAAGCCACAAAATCTATTAATTTAAATAAATCAAAAAAAATGGTCACGTTGTATGTTCTCTAACTTTTCTTTATCTTTTTGAGCTACATTTTTCACAACTGTCACACCACCTTTAAAAGGCGACTCGATACGCTAATTCGAGAAAGAGAAACAGGGATAGAGACTGAGAGCTAGAGAGAGAGAGAGCGAAAGAGAGAGAGAGAGAGAGAGAGAGAGAGAGAGAGAGAGAGAGAGAGAGGGAGAGGGAGAGGGAGGGAGGGAGGGAGGGAGGGAGGGAGTGGGATAGAATGAGAGAGAGGGAGGGAGGGAGAGAGAGAGAGCGAGAGAGAGAGGGAGAGTTTGCTAGAAGCATCCTGCGCCTTCAAAAAATATTAGAAATTTCACGCTCTTTCGCTCTTCCACCCTATCTCCCACTCTAGCTCGCTCTCTCTAGCTCGCCCTCATTCTCTCTCTCGCTCTCTCGCTCTTTCGCTCTCTCTATCGCGCCTTCTCTCTCTCCATTCCTCTTTCTCTTCCTTTTCCAAACACACCTTTAAACGGTTACCCAAAACATCCTCAAATCCTGGGCGTGGCCAAGGGCCTTACCCAGCCTAGAAATACCCATCCGCCCCTCCCCTCCCCGGCCCACTTACCGTATCCTCAAGGGGCTGCACGCAACAGGCAGCACCTCCCCCACCCCAACCTATTGCTCTCCCAGTCTCTGGTTAGCTACAACTATTTAGAGCTGCCCACTTCATCCCCAACCCCTACAATACGCATTCCCATCTGTCTTTTCTTTCCTCTTCTTTTTTTCTCTTGTACATTTGAATACACCGAACGTAGCCATGCATATTGTTCTCAAGGACCGGAGGAGGGGCGTTAGGTCATGGCGGAAATGGTCGTGTTTTTGAGATCCACTCAGAGTTTTATTTTTATTTTTATTTTTGCTCCTTTCTCTTTTCCACGTTTTTGTTTATAGTCATGTTGTTTGGTTTCGATTCTGCCGGGGTTTAAGGAGAGGTAAGCTTTTTTCGAGCAATTTTCCCATTCTTCTACCGTGTTTTTTTGATTAAAACATACGGTGACCCATTGCCTTTAAAGGGCTGAAGCGGCAATACTTGTGCCAAAAACCTTAGAGATTAGCGAGAAGTGACGCTTACAGTAACAGATCTGGCTTTTGCAGGAAATTTAGGGAATTAGTAAGGTGAAAATTTAGATTTATCTACATCCCTATTCTTCGGGATGTAATTTTAGCTGATAATCCAGCAACCTTGAAATGGGTGTTGGATAGATTTTAAACATTTTTTGCTCGAATAAAATGAAGGGTCAATGCACCGCCAAAAAGCAAAATTAGAAAGTGTTTTATTGATTTTATAAATGTTTTAGGGTTTCTAGTTTGTTTAAATTTTTGTTAAAGTTAGAATATAGATAATCACCGCAAAATCATACATTAAAATATTAGAATTTTGCACAGAAGACCAAACAAATTTTACTCTGTTCTGTCTCGAATCGCCGTTTTTGCCATTAATGCAATTACACTCTAATTTCCTCGGCTTTTTAAGAAGCTTTCTTTTCGAAGCGAGATACTTAAATTTGATAAGCGGTTGAAGCTCCAGAACGCAAAACTAGAGATGTTACGAATCAAGTAATATAATGACCAAGTAAATTTACTTGAACAACTTTATTTGCATCTGAAATTTTCAAGTAACTATAAAATTATTTTACGCCGTTTGCTTGAATAAGCATCAAGTAAAATAAAATTAATTGATTTACTTGATCTTGATTGATTTGGGAGAATTACTTGATTTTCAGCGAAATTACTTGATTTTGTGCAAATTCGCAATGCAAATCAGGCAATCGTGCCGCGGACCCAGTAAATTAGCATTCGATCATGTCATAAAGTTCATTACCATCCGAAAAATGCCAGAATTCCAAGAAGCTATAGTTTGATCAAGTAAATCAAGTAAATCAAGTAATCTTACTTGGTTCTTTCTCGAGCGGAGTCAAATAATATTATTTTACTTGGTCATGCGCTCAGCCCCATCCAAATAAAATAATATTGTGCCATTGTATGCAAATAATCTTGATTGTTAATTGATTCTTAACATCTCTACGCAAAACATACATTTTTCATTGATGCTTTGCGCTATCACTTTCTTCCGTCTTTGTATTCTCTTTCGTCTAAATTTATAATTTTCGATAGCCTTGCGGTGACAACAAAGCAAAAGTCCCGCATCCGTTTATGGTCGATTCTCTCCCCCCTCTCTGACCGGGAAGTGCGCGCCCGGCCATCTGCCTATCAAACGACCAATTGACACCTCTTACCCCGGGGGTACAATTCGGAAATCGGGGGCCGGGGACTTCAAATGGACTTCTATGATTTATTATCACTAGTCAATGGTGCTAGGAAAATCCATAGCTATAAAATCCCGAGCTCATCTTTCCTAGTTTCTATTCGAGGCGCTGTAAAACAACTGAAATCCCGAAGCTACCGTAATCAACCCAAGCGACTTCGCCCCACCATATTCCCTATTGCATTAATCGGCTCAAAACGACAAGAATAAGGTAAATTTGCATTAAATAGAGATGAAATTGGGGCTCTTTTCCAATATCGGGGGGTGGAGAAAAGTCCCTTTGCTCCCCGCCCGACATAGAACAAAATATTGCAATTTCAACATTCTTTTTGCATTTAATTGTCCAATATTAGGTCAAGTGTTTCTAGGCGTTTTTACTGCTCCTTGCCTATGTTTTTGAAAATGCGTAAAAATCTAAATTTTTCGATAGAAAGCGCCAATTTTCAAACAAAGTTTCGAATTTTTAAACATTCTGAAAGTTTTTATACGCTTTTTTGGATTGCAATATAGTAAGATTTTACCAAAAAATTTCTTAAAATACATACGATTTGATTACTAGGGTCCTTTGGGTCTATAGGGGAAAAAATCAGCTTCACGACCAAATTTTGTATGCAAATTTTGAACTGCATGAAACATTTTACTACGCAATTGCCAACAACTCAAGCTCATGCTAAGGTGGAGCCCCATGATCATGCTAAGCTTACGGTAGCCACAATTTGAATACCCGCACGCCCAGGGGGAGCAACCCACAATTTGGAGTCGGGCTCATAAAAGTTGTGGTCGGGTGGGGGGAGGATGAGGATTTCCGGCCGCATCCTTTTGACTCATGGCCCATTAGCGAGAAACAGAAAGAGGGGAAGGGCTTGAAAGGGGGTGGATTGAGCTCCAAGAACTCATGCTCCCCACACGCCTATTGAGCACTATGGTAAAAAATAAGCCGACAAGGAATGGGACGGTAGCCCCCAAGTTACCCCCCCCCCTTTATTGCCCAAGTGAGCGGGGGGCTTTGGCGCTTTTTGTATGCCAAAATGCCCACAATCATTTGCTAGAATTCTTTGTATAGTTGCTACCAAAATACCTCGTGATTTGCCCTAATTACACATTTTTACCGTGTGCTTTAAAAAAGTCCACAAGGTTCCGCTACAGCGCTTCGATATTGGATTCCATATACTCCAAATTACACCCCTAATCATGCCTTCAGACGTTCAAAAATTTGTGCAATTTTTCTCTATTCGAATTCTTTCAAAAAAATAATGAAATTAAGTGTTTTTCTTTATTCGAGACTGGCCTTACGTAATACGCCAAATTACACCCCTTACCATGCCCTTAAATGGTTCAAAACCTCCACTAGACTCCTTACAGCCGCACCGGATGACACTGTCGATGCGATTCCCGATAAGTTGGTTGACGACTTTAGTAGGGAGAGTCACCCCCCCCGTCTGTCAAGAGTAGTCTCCTGCCCCTTTTGCTAACTACCCCATTTCGAGTCCCAGGTGTTCCAAGTTTGACTCGGGGGTCATAAAATGGGCGCCCCGAGTTCCGTTCGGAACCCATGAACGGTATGCACTTGTTTGTCACGGTTCGTTAGTTTCACTGGCTAATTCCAAACCTTGTTGAGGTGAATTCAGTTTCACCACCGATTAGGGTTCTGCTGAATGGGCGAGACTAGAATTGCCACCGCACCGTTTTACGCTCTTTTGCATTATCGGGGGGATTTTTGTGTAAGTCTTAAAATGTGGTACCTTAATAGGAAGCATTTTAATGGTGTTTTTAATAATATATAACCAGATTTCTACTAAATACTATCTAAAAATTTGAAAAATATTTCTAAAAAAGTCTAATTTTTGGCCGAGAAATCGATATCCTGGTATTTTTTAATAAAAACTTGTAAAGCTATTTAAAAATAGAAATCTTATAATTTCATCCTTTTCAAGTTTTTCTCCATGTTTTTTTGCTCCAAATATACAAAAACCAAATTACAATCTGGCTTTTTCAGCGACTATGCCCCCGGTCGCCTTCGATCAGGGCTCCCCGGGGCGCCTCGTCTCCTTTCTGTTTGAGGGAGACGAAACTGTATCTTGTGAGGTAAGTGAAGTGTGCCTTGAGTTCCATGCGATTCTAGCCGGAGTTTTCTAGCTCATGCTCATCCCCGTTTTTCAGGTGTGCTTCGAAGCCTTCCAGCCCATCCAACGACCCCCGAAAATCCTGCCCTGCGGCCACAACTTTTGCTCGCAGTGTCTCTTTAGTATTTGCTGTCATCAAGAGGTAAAGAAAATTTGCAGAAACAAGAAAACAAATGGTTTTGTTCATAGGAAATTAATTAAGAATATTTTCTTTGATTCTTTCCAGGGTTTTAACGGTCTTTTTAAAGGCGTCGAGACAAAAGCCTTCGAATTAAGGCTGTCTGTTGCTTTCCGACGCCCAAATTTGGTTACACCCTAATTTGCATAATCGGAATTTTATGGGTAGCCTGGGGAGCTGGCGCTAATTTGATGTTTTTATTGGTCCCCTGGGTGTTGCTAAAGAGATTCTGAAGCCAAGAATCTAACAATCAAATCCAAACCCCTCTAAAAGCCGCTAAAATTTTTAAAAATTGAAAATACGAAATTCAAATAAAATCTAATTATCGGCTAGAAATCAATGTTTAGTCAGAAAAAAGATAGTAACAATTTACAGTACTACCTGCTCGACTCCATCAAATGTCCGACATGTCGACGGCAATTCTCGACAACAACGGCGAAGAATGCGCCTACAAACTACGATCTTTGCAGTGCGTCTTAGAGCTCCGGAAACACAGATTATCCGGAAAAACCGCCAAAAATTTGCAATTTTTAGAAATTCTGGAAAGCGTGAAGAAAGGCCGGGAGGTGAACAACATTACCGTAATCCACGTCAGCGGTACGGAGGAGCCGAAGACACCAAAGAGCTCAAAAAGTGACAAGAAGAAAAAGAAGTGGAAGAGCACGGATTTGGATCGGGAAAGGCGGCATCGGGAGGAGGTGAGGAATTGAATATGATTCGACTAACTTGTATATTTCAAAGCATTAGTAAATCCCATAGATAGCCAAATTACAGCCCACAAAAACGCCAATTAAAAGCCGAAAAAACATCGTAAAAAAAACGAAAAAATTCTGAAAGAAATTTTATGATTTGCATCCCAAAAACCACAAATTTTAGCTTCCATAGGGGATCGAAAAACCTTATGAATTCCACTTAAAAGTGAAAAAAATAGATATCATTTTCCAGATCCAATTCCTCGCCCCAGACGTGAAACGACTGGCTGGTGGCTCGAAGAGGGAAAAAGTGGCTGTGAAAAGGTATGCAAATGGTCAGGATTACGTTATCCAAATGTCATCTTAGGTGTCAAGACTGCAAGCGAAAAGTTACCGCAAAAAACCTGGAGAAACTGGCACGATACTGCGAGGAGTGCTCGACGTCGGCAAGCGTGGTAGGTTGCCTTATAATATGCCAAATATTTGCTTTCCTTAACATAACATTTAACTTTAACAAAATTCAAACTTAACATAAAGAATAACATTTTTTTCAGAACTTCTCATGCCTGGAATGTTGTGTGAATTTACACAACGGTCATCACCTCTTCTCGGTGCAGCAAATGTGCTCCATCAAGCAGCAGGTAAGCTTGCGCATGATCCATTAGTTATATAACTCAGCAAGACATGTATGCAGACGTAAATGCGTATATTAGGTGCTCGATGAGGTCCGAGAAATCCGGAGCAAGACCGTCGATGCCGGAGAAAGATTTGATCGGAGGCTTTCTGAGCTGCGATCGGCTGGTGCTCCAATTGATTCTCCTCAACTTGTTGCTGCGAAACAAGTAAGAGTCTCTCTCGCTCTTTCTCTCTCTCTCTCTCTCTCTCTCTCTCTCTCTCTCTCGCTGACTACTCCCTGCTTTTCAGAATTGCATGAACGAAGCCCTCGCCCAACTCGATGCCACAATCCGAAAGCTCGAGGCCAAGCGACTTCTCCCCACGACGCTTCTCAAGTGCATACGGTAGGAAAATAAAAGACAAAAAAAATTCATTTATCGATTCTTTAAGAGAAGCACAGTACTCCCACTACACCAAAGTCTCCCAGCTCAGTGCGAGGCTGGAAAAAGCGGTCATCATTCCCCAGAATCATGACAGCCCGATGCACGCGACGAAGGCTTGTGATCGTGAGTGTTTCATAATAAAAATATGCTAATAAATTGATTAATACGACTGGTTTCGCGCATTAATTAATGGAATAGAAAAATTTCTAAGTGAATTTTCCAGGCTTCTCCTCCTCCTTCTGCTCCACAGCCACCACCACCTCCCGAATCCGCCAGCAAAGGCTGACCGTGCGTGGGGACGATTCTCTGGCTAGAGAAGCCCTGCACGCCATCGTTTCCGTACTGCCTCAAAATGAGAAATCGGCGCAGTTGGCTGAGGTAAAGAACTACTCTCCCCGTCTCTCTCGCCCCCTCTCTCTGACTCTCTCTCCCCCAAAAACCTGAATCATTGTCAAAACACAGATTTTTTAGATCCTGATGCGCTTCACCCCAAAGGATACGGTAGAACAACGGAAGCAGCTGTATCTGAACGCCGCGAAATTGATCGTTCAGTTCCTTTACGAGTGAGTAGCTACAGTAATTCTCTCTCTCTCTCTCCCTCTCTCTCTCTTTTTTTTTTGCTCTCTCTCACTCTCTTTCTCTCTCGCTCTTTCTCTGAATTATCATTTATTTTCCAGAGACCGCGACCTCCCCGCCCTGGAGATGTTCAAGGACTTCTTCCTGAACGCCTTCTATCAGTTGCACGTCCTCAGCCGGAAGAAGAACGAGTTCGGCACGGAGACAAAGAAAATCAGCCGCTCCCAGATCTGGAAGAGCGTCCAGTTCTGCTACAACGAGCTCCTGAAGGTGGCGTCAAAGGTAGTTTATCGGCAAAGGTCGAAGATTCCCAGAAAATTTAGAAATTCCCGGCCTCTCACCCGGAACGCATTGATGTCATCGACGACTTGGCATATCTTTGCCATTTGTTTGCGGACGTTTGTGATCAGGTTAGTGTTTTTTATTTTAAAGGGGCTGGTAAGCCTTAAATGCACCCCTCGGGGAGGCTAGGTCTAAGCAGCTACGCGGAAAGACAAAACACGCCTTTCGGGCGGAGAACTTCGACATCTTGCAACAGAACGTATTTTAACGCTATTCAAACCTAGTGGACCGGGGTGTCGCCGTCCCTTTAAAAGCTCAAAATTGGCGCTACAATTAAATTCTGATTTCAGAGTACCGTAACCGTCTGTATGATCGAAGCAGCAAGAGCACGAGCATCGGATAGCTTTCTGGATGAGACGCAAAGGAATTTGGCGGACGAGAGATTGCAGGTGAGTGAGGATGAGGGAGAGAGAGAATGAGCTACTGAGAGAGGGCGAGAGAATGAGCGACAGAGAGACATAGAGACAGTGAGAGATTGAGAGAGAGAGTGAGAGAGAGTGAAAGAGAGAGAGAGAGAGAGAATTAGAGAGAGAAAGAGAGCGAGAGACTGAGAGAGAACGAGAGAGCTATAGAGAGAAGGAGAGAAAATTGCTATATGATTTGCATAATTCTTCTCTTTTAGCAAATCGACGACCATCTCCTCGACTGCCGAAAAGCTCAAAAGCTCCAACAGCTTCGATCCACCAAGCAAAAGTCGGGACTCAAATCCCTGTTTTCTTGTCTCCGCTCGACGGCTACTGCTTGAAGCAACCCGTGCACGCTTCTTTGTGATTATTCAGTCAATTTCCTTATATTCTTTTCGATCTGTGGTAGTGGGTAGTTCAGAAGGATAAACATTTTTTAAGTAAGTGCGCCTCTTACTTGTTTGAACCTTTTCTAGTGCGTATTGAGAAATCGTTAGTGGCTTACAAACATTTATTTTACAAAAACTTTAGAAAAATGCTATGCAAAGACGAAAAAAAAGAAAAAAGACTGATCAGACGCTGCTTAAATCCAAGCCCATCCCAACTCGTTGTTGTATTTTGAGGAATTTGGGATTGAACGATTTTGGGGTGGGCTTGAATTACAGCAGGTCGGCGGGATGATTTAAAACAGCAAGACTGGCAGTAATTATGCCAATTTAAGGCAAAATTAAGGAAAGCGGAAAAAGGCATTTTTTCAGATGGGCGTGAAAAATCTGAAATTCGAATCGGCCTGAAAAATAAAACATAACAAAAGCGGGGTTTTATTGCTCCTAGCCTTGTCTAAATCCAAGCCCAACCCAACCTGTAGTTTGCAGTTGGTAAGATGAGTTGAAATTTAGGATTGAAAACATTTGGGGTGGGCTTGGATTCGAGGCGGCTAGGCAAAAACCATTCGATTGGTGACCGGAAGGGTGAAGATATGGAAAAATACGGGATTTAAGGGGTTAAGACGAGTTTTTGGGTAGTGAAAATTGAGGGTTACGGTACTGTACAAATTACGCCACGGACACAAGCGCAGTTTTTAATCAATTTTCCAAAATTATGGCCGGTTAATAGAGTACGGTACAGTTCACTACAGGTACTCAAAAACGATTTTTACTGCCAAATTTGAGGCCTTTCTAATTCATAACTGGGCTCGTAAAACCCCTGGAAAAAATTTTAATTTTCTACAGTACCGTAACCCTCAATTTTCCAGCAAGTTTCTCAATTAAGATTTTTCGGAGGCTGATGATCTACAGAAAGTTCTCAAACTTCTGCGTGATGGCCCCATAGAAATCCTCCGAGAACTTGACGATAACCCCCAAAATGACAATGTCCATGGCAAAGATGATCGGGAACCAATAGTACAAGAACATCTGCGGGAACCACATCATCATGAGGGTGAAGAAGATGTAGGGGATGAGGTCAACCATGACGAAAGAGAAGATGATGTACAAGAACTGCATCAGCCAGGCCGGCATGATGGAGGGGGACGGGGAGAACTTGTCCAAGAACGCGGTGAAACAGGACACGAAGAAGTAGCCGAGCATTCCGGTGAGGAGGTGGTGCTGGCCGATGAGACCCTCGAGGCCGGGGATGTGGAGCTGCGAGTTGGTGACGTTCGGGCCGAAGAAGAGGGCACAGCTGAAGACGATGAAGGCGATGCGGGTGCACTGAAGTGCGGATTGTTGAAAAGAGAGAAATAGAGAAAGCGAGAGGCAGCGAGAGAAAGAGAGAGAGAGGGAGAGAGAGGGAGAGAGACAGTGAGAGATAGAGAGTAAGGGAGACCGCGAGCTAAAGCTGTACCGAGTGAGAGACAGACGGCGAGAGGGAGAGCTAAAGCGATAGCTAGATGGGGAGAGAGACAAAGGGAGCGAGAGACAGCGAGAGAGAGTGAGAGAGCGAGAGAAAGAGAGCGAGGGAGAGACAGAAAGAGAGCGAGAGAGAGAAAAAGCGAGAGACAGTGAGATTTAGAGAGCAATAGAGACCGCGAGCTAAAGCTGGACCGAGTAAGAACCAGACATCGAGAGGGAGCGCTAAAGCGATAGCTAGATGGAGAGAGAAAAGGAGTGAGAGAGACAGAGAGAGATAGCAAGAAAGTGGCCAGTTGTTCATCTACCAACCTGCGGGGACTGAAAATCGGCGCTGCAGCGGACGGCGACGAGGAAGGCGGGGAGGAGGAAGCGGATGTAGTGGCAGACAAGGGCAATGCAGTCGCCGATCGTGATCAGCGTCTTCAGCCAGCCTTCCGTCACCAAGTCGTTGGTGATCGCCAGATGGTGAGCCGAGTGATGGGTTTCGGAGGCGGTCAACTAAATTTTGGATCAAGGTCGCCGGGTAGCTTACAGATTTTTCTCTCGCACTCTCTCTCTCTCTCTCTCTCTCTCTCTCGCTTTCCGTCTCTTGCATAAAGATACAGACAGAACCTCTTGAAACTCACGATGCTAGCGGCCACGAGGCAGACATAGATGAGGTAGTAGCGTGTCCAGTTGACGGCAATGTCGTGGCCAATTTCTGAAAATGAGTTATAAATTTGGTTTGATGATCCCTTTATGGAAAAGCAAGCGGGTTGCGAGAGAAAGAGAGAGAGATAGAGAGAGAGCGAGTGAGAGAGAGCGAGAGAGAGGAAGAGCGAGAGAGTGAGAGAGGGAGAGAAAGAGAGAGAGAGGGAGAGAAAGAGAGAGAGAGAGAGAGAGAGAGAGAGAGAGAGAGAGAGAGAGAGAGAGAGAGAGAGAGAGAGAGCGAGAGAGAGAGAAAGAGAGAGAGTGATCGACTTACCGTGAATGATGCGCCTAGCAAGGGTTCGCTTGCTGATGCTGCGCTCCGGGGGCGCGGGCAGCACGTTGAGCTCGAGCTCACTCATGGTAGGACGAACCATCCTGAAAAAAGAAGACCATCGTGGACTTTAAGCAGAAGCATCAACAGCTTTAAACTCGAAAATAAGAGGACTGATTCCAAAAATTTGACTATGACTGTAAATTGGAAAGTAAAGTAATCTTCTAAACGTTCAAGCTTTTCGCTAGCTAGCAGTGTTTTCGAAAATACTTACAATGTTCGAAAGTTAACTCAATGTACATATAGTAATTATTGTATCCGGACATTAGAGAAAATGTTCAAGTTTTGGCGGATAAACTTTGGGGACTGACTGGGGGGCCGGGCAGGCACCCGGGTGGTGGCAACATGTGGCGCGCTACCGTAACCGAAAGTTTTAGTAGATACGCCCCCTGGCTGCCCCCTCTCATTCGCTCTCTTTCTCTCTCTCTCTCTCTCTCTCTCTCTCTCTCTCCTTTGACTATCTCTCTCGTTCTCTCTCTTTCTCTCTCCTTTGGCTATCTCTTTCCTTCTCTCTCTCGCTCTCGCTTTCTCCTTTGACTATCTCTCTCTCTCTCTCTCTTTCTCTCTCTCTCACTCTCTCTCTCGCTCTGTACCTCAATATCTCTCGCTATCCATCTTGCTATCTAATTTTCGTAAGGTTTTCGAAAATTTTACTCCGCCCGGTGGCAAAAGGAACCCGGCTTGGCAAGTCAGCTGCAGGAAAGCCCCGAAGCAAGCTAGCAGAGAAAATTGGAGAAATTTATGAAAATAAGGCGTAAGGACTTTAACAAGGAACAAAGGTTAGGCATACCAGCAGAGATCATTGTGGAAGAAGGGCAATGTGGTCATTCAGGCTTGAAGCAGCGGGGCGTGCTAGCAGAGACGCAGAAGAAAACTTTGAGAGCTCGCGAATTCTGCTAAAGTAAATCCCACCGCAGTGCAAGGTCGCAGAATCCTTTCAGGAACGCGGCAATTGACTGGAAAATCGATGATTGTAGATCCTAGCGAAGACCATTTGGCGAATGGACGAAGCCAGTAATACTGCCTTATGTGGCGAATGTCTCGAAGAAAATAAATTCGAGATTTTTGAAGAAGAAGTTGATTGAAGTCTTCAAGACCAAAACTAACATACTAAAGTACGCGTTTCGAACCTTTGGAAATTTGGTAAATAAATTTTTTTCCGCTTTTTATAGACGCCCGATTCGACTGGATGGGAAAAAGCCAAAGAGCCGCTGATTTCCCAGATTTGTAGAGATGAGTCATCTATGTTGATCCAAGTCGGATAGCCAATAAAAACAGTCTAACCGAGATTTTCTCTACGATAAACGCAAAAAACAACATCTGGCTGGGTATTTTTGGCGTTAGTCGGTTCGTAATGAGTTTGTTTATGCAAATCTGAGGGTCTCAAAGGGCATGCCGGCAGAGACCATTTGGGACGAGTGACCCAAGTCTAAAAACATGGGCAAATCTGGGTCTGTCAAAGGGAATGCGGGCGGAGATCATTGGAGTCAAAGCTGGGCCAAAAAAAACATGTGGCAAATTCCTCGATTTGCCTTATGACGGCCGGGGTCAATCGGGCCAGTCGACTACCGGTCCGCTTTGATTAATGGCGATGTGTCGGATGTGGGAATGTTTATGTAAAGTGGGTATCGCGGCGCGGCTTTTTGGCGCGATATTGCTAGCCGCAACATCTGGCACTAACTGGTGTCGGCGACAAATCGTTTGCCGCACGCCTGACCCTAGGAAGTCGAGGAAAGGTACCGTAACCACGATTTTTGAGCGGTCGTGGACGAAAATAGCCTAGACAAGAGCTTTGGGAGGCAACGTCTGAGATGCTTGGGTTTCAAGGTATTGCGTGGCAATATAATGCTTGAATTTGAGATTTTGTTCAGCTCTAGTACTCGATTTAAAGGACGTGTAAAGCATAACTCGGTATTTCTATTGATATGATTTCAAAACTGAATTTGCTGCACTTAACAAAGGGTTTTTTATTCAGTTTTCAAATAGCATTTTCATTTCCCCGGAACCAGCCGGCGGGCTCGAATTTCGAACTTTCACAAACTTCTGCATCTCACTTCTTCTCCCTAGTTCCGGAATTTTTTGAGCTTTTTGGGCCCTGGTGCCTTCCGGAAGTGTAAATTTCTCAGAAGTTTTCGAGTTCATTAGCACCCAACGGATTCCCAGGCCTTATGTCTAGTACGAACAACTGCCTGATCTTTGGGCCCGGTGGGCCGCGGCTACAGTAGGCCAGAAACGAGCCCAATGGCTTCTCACAAAGCTTGTGAATTCACGTGTCCCGGACGGTTTTGGGCCTCCCCGTGGTCTCCCGCAACTGTCGGTGCCTAACCGCAAGCTTCCGGAAAATTGACGTGAACCCGGAATTTCCAGACTGCCTTGAAAATCCGGCTGTTCCCTTGCTCACAACCACACGAAAATCAGGAACTACGAGGAAGAACGGTGGCTAAAACAAGTTTCGTTCCGTGAAATATGGCTTCTCAATCACTACGAAATAAGGATTTCGATCAGTAATGTAAACGGAGTATCTATTTGTATTTTAAATTAATCGATACCATAATACAGTAAGCCTGCGGGTTTATTCAAATTACTGGACTCCTTAAAACATGGAATTAATATGAACCAGGGTTGAAAAACCGCTTCGCGGCTTTTCAACCCTGGCCCCGTCCAGGACCTGTGAAAGTCCTTAATTTGCATGTTTCTTCCTTGAATTCTAGCAAGAAAAAAGTGAAAACGGCTCCCCTGTCCCTTTATATAGGCTCTTCCTACTTCCGGCGTATGCTAATTTCCCCTAACAAACAGGGTTTTACAAAAACCTATTTTTAATAGCGAAAACCACAATTTTTCAAAATTTTTATGTGTGTGCAGTCGATTCCGGACCATTCCGAACCTATTATCGTGTCTTCCCTATCCAAAAAACCCTTCCTCGAGGCTGTAGGAGCGGAACATCCTAACGGAAGTGCATGCAAATATACACACACACACACAGACACTATTTTTTTATATATAGTAGGATAGTAGGATGGTGCCGTTGCTGTGCTTCTCTTTGTTGTCGAGTGCGTCGAATGGTCGTAGATCCTCGTACGGGCAAATTTCTTCCAGAAAATGACGATCTCGACCACGCGCTTGCGATACGGTAGCAGGTAGTAGATAGTGATTGCTGGGCTGAAGGCGCTGACCTAGAAAAAAATTGCTGACATCAAGCCGATTTTTAAGTTTTTAAAGCCGTTTCAGACGCACCATAGCCAGCAGTAAAAATGGAGCCTCCTCGAAGTACGGTGCTTTGTCGCCAAACCTAAAACAAATCGATATTTTTTCGTGTTTTTTTTAGCTTACGGTAGCTGGAATTGACGCCAGAAATACACCGAGCATTGGCTCATCATGACTACCGGAAGTACTGCTTGTATAGTTAGGGCCTGAAAATAGTTTTTGAGCTCTCTGTTTCTCTCGCTGTCTCTCTCTCTCTCTCTCTCGCCCTCTCTTTCTATTTCTCTAGCTCTCTCCCACCTTGATCAAATCGTGCTGCGCCCGCTTCGTACTATTGCTCATCGCCGACGTGTTATCATTAAGAATATGCATAATTTTGGTGCGATAATAAATCGATAGACAATATCCCGGAAAAACCGGAAACAAGATCCAAACAATCAGGACCATCGTGCTAAAATTAGAAAAAGCCTTATGGAGAGCGTAAAATACATACGTTCCCTGGAAAATACTCTCGTAGCCGAGCATGGCTGCGATATTTGGATCATCGGGGAATAGCGAAATATTTCTGCCAGCTACCAAGAGTTCCCGGGTGGCATCAGTGGTGCTGGTCGAAGCCGCAAAAGTGATCTGAGTAAAAAATTTCGAACTTTAAAGGTGCTGGGACGCCGAGGATATCCCGGTTAGGTCTCGACAAAAATACATATTCCCTTCGCTTCAAAAACTAGGGCAAGTTTTTAAGAGCATTACGTAGCCTCCGAGACCTACTTTGGAAAACCCTTTTTAAGAGGCGTTTTGTGCCTGTCGAAACCTAGTCCTCTGAAGGGGCTGATTTCTGTACTTACTTGCCCCTTTAAAACCCAAATAAAAGCTTACCACCGATGCTAAAGAAGGAATGTAAAACACGCAACACAGCAGACCGATCCACCAGGCCTTCGGAGTGTGCTTTGTGAGGACATAATGACGATACCTAAAAACTTTTCAGGTTTTTATATGGCCCAAAAGCTTTATATAAAATTTACATAAAAATCAGAAAGTTTAATATACTTTATCGTTAATTAACAAAATAAAAGTCTAAAAAAGTATACCAAAATGAGACAAACAGCAGCGAATAGTTGTAGCTGGCACTTCCGGCTGTGATGGCGTGCACTAAACCACCTAATTTTTACAGCCTTTTCTAAAACATACCATTCATACAAAATTGAGGTGATATCTTGCGGCACACCCCATGGAATTGATAAGCCAATCCCCAGCCGATTGGGATGCATCTAAAGTGTAATGTTTTTAGACGAGTTTAGTAGCATAAAAACGCCAAAACACGATTAAAAAGCCGTATACGAATGCGGTAAATACGCTGAAATAATAATTACCTGGTCATCGCGACACCGGCGCTCCAGCCGAGTAGAAATTCAGAAAGCGCTAGACTGAAAAACCGTATTTAAATTTTTTTAAATCTGAATTTTATAGTTTTTGGTCCTCAAATTTATAACCATAAATCCCTTTATGCAAATTTCCTCACCTTCCCAAAATCACAGAGTACGATCGGAATGATTTGCTGGTATGGAAAATAATTAGGTATAGTAGAGTTCCATTGAAAATCACGGAGAATACATCACTAACGGAATGTAGAGCAGTGAAGAGGTCGGCTCGGAACTGGGTGAATGGGAGATCGCTCCAGTGCTAAAAATTGGCAGCTGATTAGCATATTAATACACTTTAACAAAGACTCTGCTGAAAACAAAGTACTTACCGGCATCATTAGAACACTTTTCAAGACGTGAGCGCAAAATTGATAGCTTTTGCAAACAGCAAAAAATCGGCTTAAGATTGACGATAGAGCATTAAGATCAAGATTTTCTGACCACGATAGAATCTACGTGTTGAAAGTAAGAATTCCTGAATGACCCTAAAGTTTTATCTGCTCTGGAAAAACTCCCAGAATCTTAATTTCCGAGTAAAACCGGGAACCAAGAACTCTGCGACCAGGTTCTCACAAGTGTTAGAATGGCGCCACAGAAGCCCTGTTCTCTAGAAAACGGATCTCTGTGGCGGCTGTTGCCGTATTTTGCGTACCAAGTGAGACCGGGCTTTACGATTCTAGGGAAATGAGCAAAGAACGTATTGGTTGGGAACGTGAGAGAAAGAGAGAGAGAGAGAGAGAGAGAGAGAGAGAGGGGGGGAGAGAGGGAGAGTGAGAGAGAGAGAGGTCAAAGTTGGCTTCGATTGAATCATAAGTTCTGATGGCAAATCTACGACGTAGTAGCGACTAGTGATGGGGTTATTCAAATCAGATCCGGGGTCAAATCTCAGGATTTGATTAAGCTTCCGTTTCTTATTCAAATCTCCAAATTTTTGCATGCAAAGAGTAAAAATGTATCCTTTTTTATGCTTCTGCGCTGAAAAAAAGCCCTTTTTGCGTGCTTTGCATGCAAAAATTTGAAGATTTGAATAAGAAACGGAAGCTTAATCAAATCCTCAGATTTGATCCCGGATTTGATTTGAATAACCCCATCACTAGTAGCGACCAGACATGCAGAGTTTTGTATTCGAAACCAATTTAGTAATGACCATGAATCCTTTTCTACGTAATAGACTTTCCCTCATGCCGGAAAAAACAGCAATTATTGCCCAATTTTTTTGAAGACTTTCCGGTTAAATCCGAGAATTAAATACTGCGTTTTTAAAAATATCCCCTTTTGATTTATTTTTGTAAGATCCAACCAAGAAACCGTAACTTTATTGACAAGACAAATCCGATATTTCTATAGACCAACCGTACATAGAATTAAGAAACATATAGTATTGAACTCAAAACATGGATTGTATGTGAAAAGTTCCCTCTCCCATCGAATCTTTGGTATTCGACAGGTTGTTAACGTCGTAGAGCTGCACTTTGGCCGATGATCGTCTCCAGAAACCGATCATTTCCACGACACGCCGTCGGTACGGTAGTACGTAATACATGGTAATTACGGGGTTACAGGCGCTGACCTAAAACAAGCGAATTCACAGAATTCTTGCATTTCAGGTATTTTAAGGAAATTATAGCATGTGCGGAATCCTTCATTAAAGGGCACGTTCAGGGACGTTTTTTTTTTTTGGAAAAAAGCAAAGGCTTTTGCCGCGGCCGGGGTTCGAACCCGGGCCCCCCCGCTCGGGAGGCGCGGATGGATATCAGTCAGCCATAGCTACAACCTGGCGAGGGGGCGAGGGGCGCCCCACGCCGCAAAGGAGGGGAATGGCCTGTCACAGCAGGGGGGCAGGCAGTGCACGCGGTCCCTACGTCCATAGGTTGTACACGTTGGGACGAGTACACGGCCCCTCCCTGAACGTGCGCTTTAAACCCTGCTAGCTGGCCTTAATTTTTAGAAAGCCTAAAACTTGAATTTGACCTGTGTCGATAGCCGATTCTTCCTATTGCCAGCCCCATGATAGATTTAGCTTAAAAAAAGAATGTTGCTAGCATCCCCGAAATTTAATACAAGTTTCTAGCATCGAATTAGCTACGCGGAATTTTATTTTTAACGAAAATTCGAGCCCTACCATGGCCAGCAGCAAAAATGGCGCTTCCTCAAAGTAGGGCGCTTTTTCGCCGTAGCTGAAAAAGCGGCTTTAGTTGCCAAATTAAACGATTAGCTTACGGTAGCTGAAATTGACGCCAGAAGAACATGGAGCACTGGCTCATCATGACGATTGGGAGTATCGCTTGGATCGTTAGGGCCTAAAAAACGTTTTTGTTTTTCTTTTACCCTCTCTCTCTCTCGCTCTCTCTCTCTCCCTCTCTCCCTATCTATCACTTTCTCTCGCTCTCTTTCTCTCTCACTCTCTCTATCTCCCTCTATCTCTCTCTCTCTCTCTCTCTCTCTCTCTCTATTCCTCTCTCTGCCTCACCTTTATCAAATCCCGCTGCGCCCGCTTTGTGCTGTTGCTCATCGCCACGTTCTCATTCAAGATCTTCAGAATTTGAGTGCGGTAGTAGATGGATATACAGTATCCCGGAAATACCGGAAATAAGATCCACGCTATCAGGAGAATCGCTCTAAAATGCAAATACTCTCTGGATTTTAAGCTTTGTTTAGCAAGAGGAGAAAAGTTTTAAATAACTTACGTTTTCTGGAAAATACTTTCATATCCTATAATTGCTGCAATTTTCGGATCATCCGGGTATAGAGAAATATTTCTTCTTGAATAAAGGATATCCCGTGTAACTTTAGAATCGCTGGTAGAAGAGGCGAAGGTTATCTAAGGAAAAATTTACCAAGATCTCAAGCATTTTATATAATTTAAAATTAATTGTAAAGAACATAATAAAAATTACTTTAACAGACTTACCATTGATATCAACGTGGGAATGAAGAAAATGAAGCATAAAAGACCGATTTTCCAAGCTTTCGGCGTGCTCTTAACAAGGACGTGATGCCGATACCAGAAAGAGACAAATAGGAGTGAATAATTGTAGCAGGCGCATCCGGCTGTGATGGAATGGACTGAAGCAGGGTAAAAAAAAAATCATCATTAATGAATTATAAAATGATTCTCATTTATTTACAGTTTACTCCGTAATTTTTAATGGCTTGAACCCTAAATTTGACTTAGATGTAATTTCAGTAAATTATTTACACTAATTAATGCGTGTTAGCCAAAGATGAAAAAACTTTTAGCCGTACCATTCATGCACATTTGAGGGGATATTTTGCGGCACAACCCGTGAAATTGGTAAGCCAGGCTCCAGCCGATCGGGATGCACCTGAAAAAAGCAATTAAAGAGTGCCAGGAAAGGTATTTTCAAAGGCAATTGGTCTAGAAAATAAATCGATTTTATGTGCATTTAAAATCTCCTACTCACCTGGTCATCGCCAACCCAGCGGACAAGCCAAGGAAGAACTCGGAGATTGTTAGACTGAAACAGAGCGTTACGAGTTATTCAAATTTAGGAAAGATCAGTTGAATGTTCGAAATTTCAATGGTTTAGAAATGCATTTCTTTTAATTTTTAAATCGCTAAAAAATAAATTTCTACCTGCCCAATATCACCGAGTAGGACCGAAAAGATTTGCTGGTGTGGAAGATGATCAAATATAGCAGTAATCCATTGAAAAATACAGACAACACGTCGTTCAACGAGTGCAGCGTCGTGTACAGATCCGCTCGAAATTGTGTGAACTGGAGTTCCATAGTTTCTGAAAAAAAAATTGAGGCTTTGACATTTCGATGCCCCATAAAAATATTGACTGAAGATACTACTAGGACATACATATGTAAAAAATGAAAAACCCGAGCTTCGAATAATTTTTATTCAGCGTGCTTATTCCCACTTCTTCAAGTGGAGTCCACCTTCAAGATCCCACTTCAGGAGGTCAGAACTGCCAAAACCGATGTCTGGATCTGAATCCAGATTTCTCGAATTCATACGTATAAAATTCTGTTTAATTGGTAAAAAACACCGTGAAGCCGTTGTGACCACCTACATGGCGGCAGACAGATGAATTTAAAGTTTTTTTTAGTATCTATATCACGGAAACAACACCTTTGAACTTCCGAGGACCGATGAAAAAGCGCTTTGACGCTCCTGGCCACCTACAGTCTGGTGGTTGGAAGAGAATTGATTGGAAGCTGTATTTGGACGCTATTTCGACTTCCACCCGATAATAAAAATGCTTTTTAAGCTCCTGTGCGCCGCTAGACTCGAAAAATACTGATTTTGAACTTCGGCAAGACGAAGAAAAGACTTTTTGCAGCCCAGTGACCTCCTACAGTTTTTCGAGCAAGTGGAAACGATTTTTAAAGAACCTTAGCAGTGCCGTACGGCCTCGAAAATCAGAAAAACGTCCTTATCGAAATAGAAAAAATTTTACACACCAAAGGTATTTCTTTTTCGTTTCCGTTCGTTTATGATTTAATTCAAAAATCTTTGGGAAATTATGGTGATATTCAAAAATCTTTGGCAAGTTATTTCATCTCTGTTCTACGCAAGAAATAGTTCCATTCACCTCCAAAGCACACTACCCAATCTTTGATCACCCGAAAGGATATAATAACTTGGTAATTATTCTGAAGTCCGACCGGAGCCGGGCCAGATGTCTGGATGAAATGGCACACTCCCGGATGATTAACGGGTTTTCGCCCTAACGGCTTATCCTCTACCCTGCTTATCCGAGCCGAATAGAATATTCCGGCCCAAAAAAATGCGCAACACGCGGAAATGGATTCCGCGATTAATGGGTAGTGAAAAGTAGTGGTGGCCAGAAAGTGGTAGAATTTTGGGTAGATTAAAGGAAGCGTCGGAACGCTAGAATTTAGTGAAAAATAACCGTAAGCCGAACCAAATAAGCCAAGCCTAAGCCAAGCCTAAGCTAGGCCTAAGCTAGATTTGCTATCATCCCATCGAATTACATCTGATCGAATTGCATCCCATCGAATTGCATCCCATCGAATTGCATCCCATCGAAATTACGACTCATCGAAATTACGACTCATCGAAATCACGACTCATCGAATCACGACTCATCGAAATTACGACTCATCGAAATTACGACTCATCGAAATTACGACTCATCGAAATTACGACTCATCGAAATTACGACTCATCGAAATTACAACCCATAAAAATGTCAGCTAAGCGAATTTTCAAAAAATAATAATTTTTGCCCGGCCCAATTTTAGTCATTCTTCGCCGAAAAAAATCCGCTTCCGGACCTAAAATCAAATTTTTAATAAAAATCTGTATAATTTTCATGCTTAGAAATAGTTAAAAACCATTTAGAAACGCATCCGCCATGCATAAAAAAATTTAGGCTTGGACCGAAAAAAATTTGGTTGACAAAAACCGATATTTCGAGGAGTTGTAATTTCGATGAGTCGTAATTTCGATGAGTCATAATTTCGATGAGTCGTAATTTCGATGAGTCGTAATTTCGATGAGTCGTAATTTCGATGAGTCGTAATTCGATGAGTCGTAATTTCGATGAGTCGTAATTCGATGAGTCGTAATTTCGATGGGATGTAATTCGATGGGATGCAATTCGATGGGATGCAATTCGGGCAGATGTGATTCGATGGGTTAAAAAAATGCCCCTAAGCTAAACTTAACTAAGCTGCTAAGCTATGCTTAAGCAGGTCCGTCTGCTGCCAATTTCCAATCACGTCATGGCCAAGCCCTCATAAAGCAGAAGATCAACATGAGGCTTCGAATTCACAAAAATTCGTCCAAATAATTATGTAGCGTTACAAAGTCATATTATTGAAGATCCGTTTTCCAAAGCCGATGTACTTTCAGAATAGTCTAAAGTACATCAATCTTCGTGCAAATTAGCGTATTCAGCCCTATTTCTGAAAGGTACCATCTCTTAAGGTCTGTCGTGATTGCTTTCTCGTCCCGGATTCCCTGTAGGGAATTCGGGGCCGAGAATTCGGGCTCAGCGATTGCGCAAATACCGCTCTAACTAAGCAGTCAATAAACACGGGCAAAAAAATCTGATGGCTCATCAGGGATAGATACGGTAGATAACTGATGACATGGCAAAAGTACGATCGCTATAGCCAGAACACAGAAATCGCATCCCTATAAAAACGCTTCGCTGGATGTTTAGCGATTCAGTTAATCATTGTTCGTGTAGCATTGGTAAACAGCAACCGCTTACGCAATGCAAAATAAATACAGAAAGGCCCTGGGCAAGAGCCGAAAACGCCAGCCCGCGCAAATTTTGTAAGGATACTAAGAGCACGGTTTCGGCCTCCCTGCCCCTTCAAACTTTAACAACGTAAAAAATTAGGTGGAAGATGTCTAAAACTTCAAGTTTAGCGTCATCTAAAAGGACGTTTTCTGATTAAGGCGATGTTTGTGCTGTGCTCTACCCATTCATCCCCGTCTGTTTTGTCAAGAACATTCATCGAATTCCGGCTTCTGGGCGGCTTAATTGGGTTTTTGGGCCCGGTGACCAACGACGAGGACGTTGGCCTCAAGTGGCAGTCAAACGAAATAACGTGGAGTGATGTTTGAGTCGGTCGCTGAATTTTTTAAGTTATTTGCCTTGGGAATCTCACAAAACTAATTAATTAGGTCATAAAAGATATTGAAAAGTGCCGCAGAATCAAAGAAAGATAAAGCGAGAGAGAGAGAGTAAACGAGAGAGAGAGAGAGAGAGAGAGCGGGGAGAGAGAGAGAGAGAGAGAGAGCGAGAGAGAGCTGTAAAGTGTGGTCAAATACCAGCATTCCTGCGTTAATAAGGCCTTTATACCTTTCAAATCTCCAATTTTTGTAAAAACCAGACCTACCGCATCAAACCACAGCCACAGACTGATTCCGAGATCCAAAAATCCAGCAAATGAACTTCAAAAACAGCCGAAAATATTTTGAACTTAGAAATTTTCTGATCGTCAGTCTCCCCTTCCAATCCCAGCTGATTTTCAAAAAGCACTGCAAGAGCGACCAGGTCAAAAAGTGCTGTGAATCGCTCAGAATCCGCGATGATACGGTCACTTTTTAGCAGTCCTCGGGGAGTTTCAGTAATTTTCGAGTTGTAGGGAAGATTTTGGAAAATACAGAAATATTTTAAGAAAGCTAGCTGAACTATCAAAGAGCTAGAAATCTTAGCGATGTCGTTCTGATCCAGTAACACCTTTCGGGCCGAAAAACAGGGTTTCTGAATTTTTTGAATAATCGGGAAACTTAATGCGTCAAAATCCACGCTGATTGGCGTACTTGTAATGCCCAAAAATTTTGTGACCTGGTATGGAAAACAAATCATCTAGTCGACGTAGGATCGGGGAGGTAGGGAGCCACTAAACTAGATTGCTTTGAAATTCGGGATCTTCCTAACTACGACCAGATTTAGAAGCTCCAGAACAGGTCAAAAACATTCTCTAGCCTCACCACGAATTAAAGAGCCCAACTCCATCCAATCTCGACCCAGGGAATCGCGGCAAATTGGTTCTTCCCAGCTCTTTTTCAGCTCGGATCAGAGCTGGGAAGCTTGGTCCCTCCAGCTCGAAAAAGACAATGAAACGGCACTTAAGTAAGTGTTTTTTAACGTGTTATTTGTCATTGTCATTTAACGTAAAACGACATTCATGTCGCCGTTGGGGTAAGTATGTTTTAGTCCCAATGCTTGACCCCTAAGAGTTCTGGTGCCAAAAGAGCTTTCTTCATTTTTTGTTTGCTTGCTTGCTTCCTTTTCAATTCCCAATTTCAATATTCTCCCGAATAGAATTCCGCACACAAAAAATGTCTACAGTATGCAGGCCCGTAAGAGGGGGGACAGGGGCGAGCCGCCCCCCCACGAAATCGGCCGAAGGCCGAAAAGTTCATAAGGAGGACCCTTATGATTTAATTTTTCCAAAAAATTTTTTGACTGCGGCGCTGTTTTTGTCTATTTTTAACACTAGTTTTAGTGTTATAAACCCTATGTTTTCAAAAATTTTGCCTGCGGCGCTGTAGTTTTAGTCATATTAGTGAAAAATTTTTGGGGTCGCGCCCCCCGAAATTTGGGTTTGTTACGGCCCTGACAGTATGCCACGAAAACTAAACTGAAAAAAGCCTTGACTTATTGGAATTTAGGCTTTCGGTATGCGCTAGCTAGAATGCCGTCAAGCACAAATAACTTAGAAACGAAGCATGCCGACAGTAGGTTAGGTATGAAAATAAAGCTTTCATGCATCGGAAGTTAACTTGTCGGCATTCTTGCGCCCGTGCTCTTGAAAAGAGAAGCCGATATATTTTAGGTAAATGTAGTCTAAATTAAAGATTTGGGCGTGGGTATCCTTGTCGTTAAAGATAATAACCTCTGACAATCGGATGGGGTATATATAGTGTTGTAAACTATAAAAGATAGCGAGCATAGGTACGAGAACGAGATACTTTGCTCGCTCGTTTCCTCTACCAAAATCTTTAAAAACCACCCCGACAGCCTGCCTATAGGAAACATACAAAAATTGCTCGCGGCGGTAGGGCGGCGCCTGAATGTGATTGTCGGCAAAAAGCCAAAATACTGATTTCCTGTGCTTTTTGCGAACCCTCGGGGCGCTTAGGACAAAAGTGCCTTCAGGTACAAAGCGTGGATTATACGTAATTTTTGAAAACTGGGGCTCGTGTAGGGACCGAAAATGAACAAGCAAATTCGGGTCATTTTCTAAATTTTGATAAGCGCGTAGCAATGAGATTTTTGCAGGGTTTTTTTGTAGTGCGTGCACCGTTTTACGTTTCTCAAGTGGTACCGTAATTCTGTACCCATCTTAATCTTTAGAAAAAGTGTTTTACAATTCTTTATCACTGCAATCACAGTAAGTTTAGCTGGCTGTCGGCTAGAAGACCACACGGCAAAAATCACAAGGTATCATATCGATCACAGGTTAATGAAATTATGAGAACATCAGAAAATACAGTCGGGTAGGGGGGTGAGGTTAGCTTACAATTAAATCGGGAAATCTAAATCAGCAACAAAACCAAAAAAATTAGAATAAGAACCGAATTTAATGAAAGGTTAGCTCGGGAATTTCAAAGGATAGGTCTAGAAGCCGCAGAATTAGCAAAAAGATCCGGAAATTACAACGAAACTCGACGAACGCGACATAGTAAAGGATTAAGACATTTAAATCGAAAGGCCGTGTTTGAATATCGTTGTCAGAAAAACGCAGATGAACGCCTGATATTCAAAAATTAATTAAACTCCTTTGCGAAATTTACATCGATTTCTGAAGATTCAGTTGAGGCTAGAAGGTTAGCAAAAACAGGAAGACACGATACTCGATATCAAGAATACTTAGGTAATAAAGTTAGTTAGGAATCGGTTGCGCCACAAAAATCGATCAAAAGGGTGAGAATTCAACTGTAAGACTTGACCCCAAAAATCATCAGCATTCGGGTCGCGTCGTGTTGAGCAACTGCTTCAAATACAGCTGCTTCAGTCGCTCAGTCCCTTCAGGGTTGTGCACTTGGCGAGCCTGCAGAAATAAAAATAATTATTAAATTTACATTTAAAATTAAAGCTGAAGCTCAAATCCGAATCTTAAAGCTGATGCTTAAGCTTAATCTCAAAACTAAGTCAAAAAGTGCAACTCACCACTCATCGACGTCCGGGAGATGCGCGTACTTGTCGACCGATTCGCCAGATTCCGACGAAGCGGATGAGCCGCAGGCTTCCTGACGCTGGTACTCCTCCAGCCGGTCGGTCACCATCGCCATGTCGCAGCGGTTGTTGGTTAGCTAAAAAATGAATAATAATTGATTATAAAAAAAATGTTGATTAAATCCCTAAATTACAAAAAAAAACTAGGTTAGTGAATTCAAAAAGCCATTAAATTAAAAATATAGTCAATCCGATACGCAAAGTCAGGAATTTCAAATCAACTACAGCATGCTAGACAGACAAGGAAGCTTAAAAATATCAGAATATTGGGAAAACCCACCTTCTTCTCAACAGCAATAATCCTCGTCTTGAGCATCTTGCACATGTTGGTCGCCTTCAGCTTGTCCTCCGGCTTGACGGCCTTCTTGAGCAGCGCCTCCGCGGCCGCCTCGCTCTTCACGCACTTGGCGAGCAGCTCGGATTGGACTTTCTCGGTGGTCTGCATCTCGGCGAGGCTGGCCTGGAAATGACGACTTTTTCGAGCAGTTCAAAACAGTTTTTTTAATTAAATTGTATCACTTTTTGAGGATTTGGGGACTCGGATAAAACTTAAAAATGCAAATTAAACTAAACCATAAATAAAAATTAGTGGAAAAATTTTCAAAAATTAAAGCTAAGATCTTTGTAATTTAAAGAATTTACTAAAAAAACGTACCGACATCTCGGCGATCTTCTGCTGGAGCGTTTTCTTGACCTTGACGGGCTTTGCGGTTTGGACCTGGATCGGCTTCAGAGGCTTGGCGGGCTTGGTGACTTTGCCGGCAGGGTTCACGTACTTCATTTGGTCACGGGTGGCGATCT
The DNA here is from genome assembly GCA_958295435.1 of Mesorhabditis spiculigera. Lineage (NCBI taxonomy): Eukaryota > Metazoa > Nematoda > Chromadorea > Rhabditida > Rhabditidae > Mesorhabditis > Mesorhabditis spiculigera. Next base: position 1,076,619 of record CATQJA010002647.1, on the reverse strand, counting down.
GGAAATTCAAATTATTGGAAAATCACAAAACTACTAACAGATTGGCGTTTAATTTGCATAAAAATTTTTTGCAAAATTCATAAAAAAACAAGTTGTGATTGCAATAAAAAATCGTAGATTTTAAACCAAAAAAATACAAAAACTACAGCCGCAATTTGCAGAATAAATCGTACAGTGAGTGGTAGCTTTGTAATCGGATTAGATGGAAAATTACATACTTTAGCTAAACGGAAAAAAAGCAGAAAACGTCATAAATAATGAAGACGCAAATTTTAGCAGACCACCTTAATTTGCATATCAAACGCGCTAGCAAAAAAAAACAACGAAATTACCAATAACTATACATTAATTTCTTGAAAAATGTGCATACGAAGTAAGTCATACTCGTTATTGTTTTAAAAATTTAATAGAGTTAGCTATTACCAAAATTAGCATAATTTTAATAAAAATAAGTTAATTTTGAAAAGTTATTAAAGGGTAAAACAATACAAACAAACTGACCTTCTTGCCTTCCTGGGCGTGGTTGTAGCGGTACTTGGAGTTGCCGTACATGTTAGAGTCGGTGGGGTGAGTCGAGTTGGTGAGTGGGATGTTGATTTTAAAAGTGAGATACTTGACGAATTCGCGTTCCTTATATACCCTTTATCAGCCTCACTCACAGATGTAATGACGCGGGAAAGTGCCCGGGGTCACAGATTTTGCAGATGTGAGCACACTATGGTGGTGGTTTTCCAGAAGAAAGCACTAATAGTTAAACGATGCATTAATAGCCCCATATTCGAATTTTTGCGGAATTTTTCAGAATTTCTCACTCCTGATCGATCCATAATTCAAAAATTAATTAGAAAAAAAATTGGTAATCTCGCAACTTCTTAGCGCAACGTAACGTTAGCTTTATTTTGACGAGCTGGGAATCTATAAAAATCCCGAAAATCAGGATCTCGAATTTCCAGAAACCCGAAAATTAGAATCTCGAATTTTCGGAATGTCGAATTTTCAATAATTTTTCCATTTTCATTTAGATAATTAGATAATTAAAAATTCCATTTTTTGCATGTGAGATGGCTCAATTTCGACAAAAAACCTCGACTATATTTGGCAAATCTCAAAAATGTGGGCAACACTTTTGACAAAATATTTTTCGCTATGTTGATGGCAAATCCACTCAAAATGACTTTTTATTAGTTTATTATATCAACAAACTTTTTGAAATGATGATAATGGGATACTCGATGATGGCCATGAGAAAATTCTGTGCAGTTTTTTTCATACATTTATTTCAGAAAAGTTCCTGCGTGGTCTGTAAATTGGAGTCTCGCGTATGTGACAACGCCGTCTCTCCGTAGATTTTTGATTTTGGGTCGTTTTTGCGCTTCCAAAAAAACAGCAATCGCTGGACGCGTTTGCGGTAGGGGAACACGTAGTAGATGGTGATGCAGGGGTTGATCATGCTTGTCTAGAACCCGCTTTATCGTCAAAAAGGAATACTGACCAACGCGACAAGTATGAACGCGTACTCCTCGAGGAAGAAGAGGTGAACGTGGCCTCTAAAATACACATAAACTATGAAAAGTTTAAAAAGTAACAGTGACTTTATTTTACCCCCCACCCCAAGGGTCTCGAAATTTTCGGTATTTTCGCTAATTTTGTCGGGATTTTTGCAACGCCATTCGATAGAGCGTCGAAAAATATATTAAGAGTTTTAATTTGAGCCTACAATAATGTAAAACTTATCGCAAAAAACTTCCGGCTGGGGGGGGGGGGGTAAAGTAAATTGTAGCCAAGGTAACTTACGGTAGCCGGTACTGCATCCATAAAAACCCAGTAGAGAGACTCATCGTTAGAAGTGGTGTCACACTTTGAAGTGTTAGCGCCTGGACAAGTTTAACCGCAATTCAGATTTTTGATACCTTAATCAAGTTCTTTTGCGCCCGCAACGTCTTCGGACTCATCGAGCTGTGAGCAAGGAGTTTCCGTAAAATCCGACTGCGATAAAAGATAGAAATAGCGTATCCAGGAGCTATTGGGGTGCAGATCCACATCGTGATCACGAGGTTGCTAAGGAAATCACAAAATCTTTCTTGCTCTCTCATTCTCTCACACTCTCTCTCTCTCTCTCTCTCTCTCTCTTTCTCTCTCTCACTCTCTCTCTTTCTCTCTCACTCTCCCTCTCTATCTATCTCTCTCACTCTCTCTGGCTCTCTCTCGCTCTCTCTCACTTTCGCTATCTCTCACTCTCTTTCTCTCTCTTTCTCTCTCTTTCTCTCTCTCTCTCACTCTCTCTCTCTCTCGCTCTCGCTCTCGCTCTATCTCTCTCACTTACTAAGGCGTTGTCATATCTTCGTATCCAATTATCGCAGCAATCTCCGGATTATCGGGCCATAGCGAACTGTTTTTCTTCGTCGCAATAATTTTGTAGATCACTTCCGGTGGGCTTGTTCCAGAAGCAAAACCGACCTAAGCTTCCGGCTTGTTTAGTCACTATTTTTTCTAATTACCAACACCAAAAACGCTGGGATATAGGCGATGAGGCAGTAAATAGCGAGCCGAGCCGGTCTCACAGGGCCGACAGTTAGGACACGATGCCGATACCTACAAAACAGTTATGTAATACAAGAGGTATCGAAGACCTCCTTTTTTCCGATTTTAATAGCCAGCTTGGTTTAAGCCATGTAAATCCAAGCTTTGAGCTTGGATTCAGCTACATGGACGTGGATTTTTTAAAATGACTTACCAAAACGACAGCGGCAACATGATTTGAGCATAAGAGTAGCAGTGCATGATCACGGAGTGCGCTAAAGTTAATACGTTAAAGTGTAGGAGCATAACTTGCTCATAAGCAATTTATTGTACTTTTTCATCTAGCTTAAGCGAATAACGCAGGGCCAAAATCCTCCCTTGCCATAAATTAAATCTAGTTGGAAAGTTTAATTCCTCGATCCTTGGGCCAAGAATTTCAAGAAAAATTTATTATTTTGCAGGGACACGTAATTGTCTAGCTACACTCGTCAGTAAGAGTTTATTCTAGCGCTTCCCGACCCCCTTTTAAAGGGTAAGTAAAACCTACCATCCATGCAGATCTGCGCAGAGAATTTACGGCACAATCCATGAAATTGATAGCCCAGTGTATTCTCGACGGCGATGACTCTAAAAAGCAATGAACGACCGTTTCAATACCTTACCTCGTCAACGTAAAACCAGCTGCCAGTGCTAGCGAAAATTCGGTAAATGTTGAGCTTAAAGAATGCGTTGAATAGCGCTTTGTTCAAGATCCCCTTACCATCCCAAAATAACAGAGTAACTGCGGAACGACTTGGCGGTGCAGAATATAATTAGATAGAGTAAGGTTCCATTAAATAAAACCGATAGTGAATCGATGATGATATGTGAGTCGATGAGAATGGCCGCTCGAAATGGGGTGAAGGGTGGAGATTCCATGTAAACAGTAATTCTGAAAAGTGTAATATGGCAAAAGTCGAGAATGAAGTACGAAATTAAGCTTGAACTCGATAGTGGTGGTGGGAAAATTCGAGAAGTACTTGTAGCCGACTAACGGAGCAATGAAGTTATTAATGTTCATGAAGCAAAGGTTTCAGAGCGAGAGTAAGCGAGAGAGAGAGAAAGTGAGAGAGAGAGAGAGTGAGAAAAAAGAGAGAGCGTGCGCGAGAGAGCAAGGGAGAGAGAGACAGAGAGCGAGAGAGTTAGAGAGAGAGCGAGAGGGCCGGTCGAAACAAAAAAATGGAAATAAAACTAAACCGATCCCCGCGTGTCCGGAAAAATTAAAATATAACCAAATTTACAATGGCATCGTACTTTCATAGTTTTAAGACTTCCTTTTAACTTTGATTACCTTGACGCACTATTTTCATATCCTTCACCAAGCACATGTCCTTAACACAATCCGTATTTTTGTAGTGACGCGGAAAACGGCAATTAGTTAGTGATGGCTACGAAAAGTCAGACCTCCCGTTTTACACGCGTCAATAACGCTGGGAACACGGTGATCGTAGGGTGAATAGGCGGAAATTGGTTGTGAAGTGGAAATAACATAGTTTTTCTTGGAAAGTCATTTGGCTGGGTTTGATATAAGTAATTTTACGCGTGACCTAAAATGTACCAGACGTATCTGGTAGAGTTGGACCAGTCAGAATTCGAGAAAATTGAAAAAGAATCTGGAAAGTGGAATTTGAAACCCTTTGAAGTAAGTACATAAAATGTAGTTTGGATTCGGGAAGAGAATCCTTAGAAACGCGCCAAGACCTTGGGCAATCGGGCCAAGATTAATTATTCATCAGCTTCGCGGCAACCCCCAAATAATGGCAAGAAGGAAGGAGCGGGGGTGGTCGCGTCCTAGTCATCGACCTATCGAAATTTCCCCCAAGTCGTCGGATTTTTAGACACAAACTTTTTTCTTGACTCTCTCGTCTCTTTCTCGCCCACCCTGCTCTCACTCCTCTCTCACGCTCTCTCTCTCTCTCTCTCTCTCTCTCTCTCTCTCTCGCATTCTCGCTCCCTCCTTCCCTCTCTCGCTCTCTCGCACTCACTCTTTACATCCCTCTGTCTGTCTATCTCACTCACTCTCTCCTCATTTCTCACTCTGTTTCTTTCTCTCGCACTCTCACTCTTACCCTCTCATTCTTTCACATATTCTTTCGTTCTCTCTTTTCCCTCTCTATTCTCTTTCAAGGAAATGTGCGACGTTACATAAATATATATTTATTTCTCTATCTTTCGCAAAATTTATATCCCTCCAGCCGCCTGTTGGTGCGATGCCGAGGGCTTACTCGTCGCCGAATTTGTCGCCTCGCTGTAGATCCTCGTCGTTTCCACCTCTCTTCCCAGAATTTTGCCGAGCACGAGCTTTTCGACTTGTTTTCGGTATGGAGTCACGCAGAAGGTGGTGATGATTGGGTTCAAGGTGCTCGACTAAAAACAGATTTTTCGAAAAATTTTCGCGTTCTTACCAAGGAAACAAAAATGAAGAGGAGCTCCTCAAAGTAGAAAAGGCTGCTGTGACCTCTGGAAAAAAATAAAAATTATAACGCATGGACTGATTGCCTAAATGGTCTCTGTAAATCAGCGCTTAAAAAAGGACGAAAAAAAACTTACGGTAATTGATATTGTATCCAGAAATGCTCGAATAATTGGCTGATGGCGAGGAGAGGAGTGAATAGTTGGAAGGTTATTGCCTAAAAACCATTTTTATAAAACTATCATCTATGACTATAAAACTTTAAAGGGGCTCCGAACTGCCAAATCAAAGCCCTTTTGGGAGGCCTCTTTGATTTCGGGCAAATTGCCAGCGGGCGCTGCGGGACAAGAGCCCTCACTCTTTCGATTTTTGCGCGAAGTTGTTTTTGCCCGGTTTCTTTGTGAAAACAATATAATTCGCGCACTCTGAGGCCATTTTTGAAATCCTCACTCAATTTTAAATAGTTTTGGTGTTTTAATCCTCAAATTTGGCCCAGAAACAGCCGAGATCGTGATTTCGAGGTGACAACAGGCAATTTCAAATTTTGCGAGCTTCCCGGCCCCTGGGCGTACATAGGCCTCCGACGTACAGGGCTCCGATTTTTGTGCCGTCACTCAATTTTTGGCATTTCGTAGCCCCTTTAAGACATCAATTTTCAGAACTAAAAGCGGCTTATAACTTCGAGGGAATTTTTACAATGCGAAAAAATAATTTTGAGATCGAGTTTTCGTACTATCTGATTAAAAATTCAACAGGATTATAATTGACGGTTGGTGGGAGCATGTGAGAAAACGACTCACGTTTAGTACGCTCCTCTGCGCCTTTTTTGCTCTCCCGCTCATCCCGCTATCTTTGACCAAGTGACGCAAGCTTCGGAATCGGTAGTAAATCGACATAACATAAGCTGGGATGATTGGAGCGCAAATCCATAAGGAAAGGGCAAGATTACTGAAAAATGGATAAAAATTATACAGAACAGATTAACAAAAATATAAAAAATTAAATAAAACTTAAAATACGATAGAAATTGTGCATCGACTATAATGCCGGCTATGAAAAGCAAAAAAAAACATATTGTTAAACTTGGCAATTGCTGTAACAAAAATAATGCCTTAAACCTGAATTTAATCAACCCTTAACAAGTTTTCAGGAAACATTTTAACGAATTTTTTAAGTTTACCAGGCTTCGAGTTAATTATTCGTAAAAAAAATTCAGAAACGCTTTTGCAGCCAATTTTGTAAATTAAATATTCCCTAAATTAGATCATACAAAAGCAGATTTTGATAAATCATCGATGTTTAGTCTAAAGCTGACTACTGCGTCGTCATATCCTCATAACCCATTATCACGGCAATTTCGGGATCGTCTGGGTACAGAGAACCGTTTTTCTTCGTCACCAAGATTTTGCGGATGACTTCCGGCGGGCTCGTCCCTTTTGCCAAGCCCACCTGCGCAAGAAATAGATGTTTAATGAGGGGTCAGCTTCCTCCTACCATGCCTATAGCAGCCGGAATGTACAAAACGAGGCAATAGACAAACACGCGCAGCTTCTTGCGCGATTCGTTTTTGATGACGAGGTAGCGGTACCTTAAGTTAGGACTAGCGAATTGTCACAACGCCAGAGATGGAGAAAGAGAGAGAGAGAGAGAGAGAGAGAGAGAGAGAGAGAGATAGAGAGAGACAGAGACAGAGAGTGAGAGAGAGAGAGAGATAGAGAGAGACAGAGAGAGTGAGAGAGAGGGAGAGAGAGAGGGAGAGAGACAGAAAGATGAGATAAATCAATAATCGGAAAATTTAAGCAAATAACCTACCAAAATGCTAGTGGCAAGAGGGTGTAGATAAAGGAGAAACAATGCAGAATGACGGCGAGGCCTAAATTTCGACTTTAGTTTTGTTGGTTTGATTGTATAGTTTGCCTAATATATAGTAATTTACATAAAAGCGTAAGGCTTTTGGTACAATTTTTTCCAGTATCAAAGTTTGGAAAATTTTAAAGTCAGAAATTTTGAATTTTCAAAATTACGGAGAGGCCTAAATTTGGGTTTAGATACTGCAAACACCAGTTAAATCTTAGCTGTAGAGCTTAAGTGTTTTTTTTGTTTTTATACAATTATAGCGCATTTACTTCATTATACTAACGAATTCTTTAAAATTTCGAAAAATCACATTTTAAGCTTTTGTAGCGTTTAATGCATGATTTTTATCGAAGTCTTCCACATTTTTTAAGCCATTATCAACTGGGATTGTTTTATTGACAAGTTATATAAAAGTTTAAAACTTTTAAAGAAAACCTGGAAGCGGTTGACCTACCATTAATGCAACTCTCCGCTGAGGTACTGCGACACGTGCCGTGAAATTGGTAGACTAGCGTGTAGCCGACTGGTATCGATCTTAATGTACACATTTGTATCATACCTTTCAAGGTTAGATTTTATGGTTTTCTCAAAATTTATTAAAATTGTATTAAATTCTCAAATTATGAAAATGCCGATAGAAACTCTTACCTGGCCACTGTAAACCCGCCAGCGAATCCCAGCGCGAAATCCGCCAGCGTCATGCTAAAAACATCGTTTTATCAAATTTCAGGTTCGTACTATTAAAAGTTTTTTAGTAAAAAAACTTACAATCCAAGTATTATGGAATAGCTCCGAAACGACTTCTTTGTGAAAACCACGATCAAAAACAGTAGCGGTCCATTGAACAACACGGAACAGATGTCGAGGGCTGTGTGGAGGTTGTTCATTATTGTAGCGCGGGCTGGGGTGAACGGTAGGTCCGGCATGGCGCTGGAATAAACTGATTTGCACGGGGACACCCTTGGAACTTCAAGGAGGACGGGAGATGAACAAAATTTGATTCAGTGGTTCATTCAGAGATTAAATCAATTTCAAGAAGTTTTTGAAAAAGATGATTCGCTCAAGCGTCAAACGTTGATTGCATGATTTGATTTGTGCATTGATGTAAGAAAGCCCTGAAAAGCGACCTGATACGGTAACCAAATAAAGTACCACCGAATAAAAATCGGTTTCAAAAATCAAAATTTATTTGCAAGGAAACACACATCAACTACTAGATTTGATTAACGCTATTCGAAGGTTCAGCGTAAATTGGGTTAGATGATTTAATTTGGGCATTGAGCTCGACACAGCAGAAAAAACTACAGTAATCTACGACGGGTGCGGTAAGGGCGCAAAAATGTCAGTCATGTACTTCCTTTTAAGTGAACTCCAGACGACTACTCTGGAAAATGGAGGTATTTTTGGTTGACGACATCGCTTCTCTACACTAAAAAAAAAGTAAAAAAGAAGGAAAATGAAGAATTACTGTTACCAAAGACGCTGCCTACGGTAGCCAGCTAAGCATCAGCGAACAAACAATGCCGAGAAACCGCGCTAAATCGAATGATCATTCGGGGTTCATGCGGTTTATCCGATTCTGGAGCTGCCGACTCACCCTCCCTAGGGAGACGTTCCGAACGGATTCATAGTTCATTTGCGGGGGTTGTATCAGCTCGATGCTCAATTCAAGAAAAGACACATTTTAATAAAAAAGTTTCCAAAAATTTCAGGCCGCGGATTTTCATCGGTTTGGGTTCTGGAATTTGCTGCTATGTAGCCGGTAAAAAAGGGTTAAGAAAAACGATGATTGCAAGAGGAAGTGCCGGAAGACGCTCTCTCTCTTTCTCTCTTTCTCTCTCTCTCTCTTTCTCTCTCTTGCATTGGAAACATTATTCCCATCCCAAATTTTTTCCAATAATTTGGGACCTAAAACTTGAAATTATAGTATTGGAACAGCCGACAGCAAAAAAGACAGCAACACTGGTTTCAATCACAACTTCAAGCCCCCGAGCGGAACCACTAATTTAAAGTACGGTATGCAAGGCGAGAATCAACTTCCAAAGAATCCAAATAAATTTCTAAAATCCAAATAAATCGTTAGCCAAAATTTACACAATGCAAAAATTACAGTATGCAACTGGGTACATCGTAATAGAAGGATGATTTAGAGCAGGTCTCAGGTTTTGAGCAGGCCTAACCTGTATAAAAGCCTAACAAATCATGAGTCACTTGCAAAAAAATTTTCTGACGATGTTCTGCAACAAAAAACGGGCATAAATCTGCTGAAAAACGGAGATCGCCAAATCGGGCGGGCGTGGGACACCTGGGAAATGGCGAGATTGGCACCCGCGCCGATCCAATTAGGGCCGCCGGCGCGCAGGTGATTCGACCTCTCCCTCTCGCTTTGAACTTATGTTTCTCACATATATTTAATGAGGGCGCAAACGTCGCGGGGTAGGTGATAGGCGTTCCGAGTCGTTCGACAGCAAGTGAAAAAATGGGCTGGGGGGAATGGGATCGGCGCACTACATCCGTGATGGGATTTTCGACAGGGTTTAGAGTCCACTTTTTGGGATACTGTAGGGGGGTATGGGGGCATTTAACGCACCTGATTTAATGGAGCAAAATAACTATGCCGGTTTCTGATTTTAAAGGGATCGTAAAGACCAATGCTGACCGGGGATAAAACGCTGACTCGGCGGAGAGTGGCGCTGCTCGCTCTCTATCCTAAGCTCGTTCTCACCCCTGTTTTTAACATTTAACATTTGTAAGGCCGCGTTACTGGTTGGCTTTTTGCGAGTTGTAGATGACCTCCACATGTGATGCTCTACATCTTCGCGAGGCGACTGTGCTGCTCCACGAAAAACTTAAAAAACTCCATGACACACTCAGAGCCGGCGTGCGTCGCGTGTCGCGGGCGCCAAAAAATTAAAAAGCCATCACCAGCAAAATGTACCACGTGCCTCAAAAAATTCTCCCGGGGTATTTGTTCGCTTAATTCCCGATTGGGCTGAAATTTTTAGGAGAAGTGCGCAAGGCCAAAAATAATATAAAGGGCTACAGTAGCGTGCAAAAAGAAGGCAACACCCAGGAAGCTTTTGTATCCCGGCTCCCTCGTTATATTTTTCGCCAAACTGAATGTTTCCTAGGGTTTTCGATGCTGTAGAATTCGATGAGCAGGGTCCCAAGCCGCGAAAATGACGCTTAGTAGCTTAAATATCGAGTTTAAAATAGTTCCAGAAAATCGACCTTTTCTAAAGGCATTATTCCGTTTCAAAAACATCACCATCGTGTTCAGCATGGTCGATTTACCCAAAGTCAGTGTCGTTTGTGATCGGATCTGACTTGGCTCAACCGGGAAGCCGCGTTTTCCTTGCGCCAAACGGGTCAAGAAGTGGACTCTCTGGGCCGTCTTGGGGAAAGGTATTGCAGGCGCCCCCATCAGACTAGTGATGGGGTTATTCAAATCAAATCTTGTGTCAAATCCGAGAGCTCAAATCTGAATATTTGAAGGCAAAAATTTCAATTTCAAATCGGCGGATTTGATTTGAAATCCCGTGGACGAGTTCAAATCAAATCTCGAGGATTTGATTAAGCTTCCGGTCCTTAATCAAATCTTATGGAGTTGCCGACATGCAAAACATAACAAAATCGCTTAGGCAGAGCTGGGGCGAACCGGAAGTGACCTTGATTATGCATGCAATCATACAATTAGCATCCGCGTAATGAGCTATTGATTTTTTCGACTCCTTTCAAATCCTCGTTCAAATCTTCAGATTTGAACTGAAACCTCGAAAGTCCAAATCAAATCGATTTGATTTGAAGTGCTGAAACCTTATTCAAATCAAACCGGCAGATTTGATTAGGCGGATGCAAATTAGATTTGAGATTTGAATAATACCATCACTACATCAGACCGATGGCGAACCCTAATAATCGCAGCTTCCTAGCCGACTGAAGACGTCCTAAGAAACCGGAAACATTGACTTTGGGTAAATCGACCATGCTGAACACGATGGTGATGTTTTTGAAACGGAATAATGCCTTTAGAAAAGGTCGATTTTCTGGAACTATTTTAAACTCGATATTTAAGCTACTAAGCGTCATTTTCGCGGCTTGGGACCCTGCTCATCGAATTCTACAGCATCGAAAACCCTAGGAAACATTCAGTTTGGCGAAAAATATAACGAGGGAGCCGGGTTACAAGAGCTCCCTGGGTGTTGCCTTCTTTTTGCACGCTACTGTAGGTCATGAAGCTCCAAGTCGCAGGATACGCTAGAAAACGTAATAAGTACGTAACGAGATCCTATGTAGGAATAGTATCTTTTGTAGCCTCCAATTGGGAGAAATAGGGCGGCCAACCGGGGGCGGGGGGGGGCGGGCTTTTTTAAATTTTTTGAGTTTTAGAGTCTGCACGGTTGATTATAATCAACTATGCCTACCCTTAAACTAGTACAGGGTGTCCCAAAAAACCCCCCCCCCCCTCTAGAGGCCGTCAATCGGATCGGATCGGAATGATTTTTATACCAATCGAAAGCTCTCGGAAAGGCGAGAAAACAAGCGGGTTTCGTTTTCTAAGATTTAATCTGATTCTATCGATATTTCAGGTTTTCCTAAAAAGCCGGAAATTTTTCATCAGGAATTTCGCAATTAGCATGCAGATCTCGCATAAATCAGCAGTTTTCATGGTTTTTGGACATAAAATTAGCAAATAAAAAGGCTTAATTAAGAAATTCAACCCTCCTTGTTTTCTCGCCTTTTCGAGAGCTTTCGATAGATACCTAAATCGTAAAAATCGGAATTGACTGCGGACCGCTAGGTAGGGGGGTTTTTTTTTGGGACACCCTGTAGTGAAGGGCAGCGAAAATTGCTGAAAGCGGACGGGAAAAATCCAAAACGTAAGTATACCGCAGCACAGACTTGAATTTTAAAGGTATGTAAATGCGCTGATCTTTGCAAAGTTAGTTGAGAGGCTCGTCAACAGGGTCTTGAAAGACGTAATCGTTGTGTGAAAAAGTTTTGATGAGAACGGTCTTGATTCGAAAGCTGCAAATCCCAGACGTTGAACCCGATACAAATTTCAGATTTTTTTTGCCTCGGCTCACTTTTCGCCTACAGTAACCTGCCATACACCAAAACGTAGATCTCCCTCTGGAGAATCGGAAAATTATAAATTCGGCGCAAGAAGTCATAAAAGGCACGAAATAACAACAAAAAATGGGCCCTGAAACGGTCGGTGAACCCCCGACCGGACCTGGCAAATCGAGAGGCCGCAAGTTGAATTTTCTCGAGGCCATAATTGCGGCGGGAATTGTGTCGATGGGAATTGCGTTAAAAGGAATTGCGCGGAATTTGATTTTCGGCTCAGTGAGCTATGTTGCTGGACCTGGAACGGATTTTTCGCGGGGACCGGAAGGGCCGCTTGCTTGGTAATTTTAGGCTCGTTTTCTTACTGTAATTTTTGCTTTATAAAGAATATCTCAAAAAGAAAGTCCAATTTTGCAAGAAACACTAATGGAGCGAAGATAAATCGTTTTCTTACCGTAATTTTTGCGTTATAAAAAACATGCCAAAATTAAATACAATCTTACAAAAAAACTAAGAGAGCCCAAGAAAAGAAAAAGAAAAAGCCGAAGTTCATTTCATCCCGCTTTTCGGGGGGTGAACCCAAAATTATGACCACTTGCCAGGACGCTATTTTTACAAAAAAATCATTTTAACAAAAAACTAAAAATTTTTCATGAAAGTCCTTTGAGGCTCTGGTAAGAGTATCCTTTGCAAACCATATACTTGATCCTCACAGCCAAAGCCCCACTGTTGTGCCACAAACGGTGCAATCTTTGGGTGAACCCAAAATTATGTCCAGCAGTGTAGATCAATCAAATAAAAACATTAAAAGTAAAAATCATCTGGAAAAATAGCTTCAAAAAATAGTTTTGGTTTTTCAATAAAAATTTGGAAATTGTTTGACTTTATTCTGCGTACAGAGTATAAAAAGCATTTGTCTATTTATTCTAGAAAAATTAGAAAAAAGCAAATAGTGTGGGAGTTGGTTTGCGCCCTAACTTCCCCCTGATAATGCAAAAGAACCGGTTAGATCCGCATACATGTCTTAGCAAAATTAGAGCATTAATATCAATAAAAAACACAATAAAAATACAGTTGTTTGACATAGTCAAGAAAAAGCAAAACAAAAATAAATCTAAAACCTAAGATTTGTATGAAAATATTGATATTTAATGGCTGGGTAAATAATAATTATTATAGCCAATTTTTCGCTATTACCGTAATCGTTTTGCACTTTTTCGAGTGATATAATATGTTCTGAAAATCTTTTTTCATCAAATGCGCCATGTAGCGCTCCACGCAACTCTAAAGGAATCATCACCTGCCTGGCGCCAATTAGCGTTTTTGAACCCCTATTTCAGCTGCCAAAATTCCGACGAATTTCTTTATTCCCGCTCAAAAAAGCTCATTTGTGTGTTGCAATTTGGAGTCCTTGGTGTGTGAATTCTTCGTCTCGCTGTAGATCTTGCGGGAGAAGTCCTGGGTTCGTCTCCAGAAACAAAGGAGTTTTTGGAGTTCTTTGCGATATGGTGACACGTAGTAGGTGGTGATACAGGGGTTCAGCATGCTTGTCTAAAAAGGTGTTAAAGGGACAGAGGATCACAAAATATCGTAATTCAATATCGAAATTTCCTAATCTCGCAATTTGATAACGTCCAAATTTAAGGATTTCGAAATCTACCTTAATATATAAAAAAATAGTGTCTGTGTGTGTGTGTGTATGACACTTTGCATGCAACTTCCGTCAGCGTGTCCGGAGAATAGCTCAAAATTGGACTGCACACATATCAGACACACGCAAGGAGGTGTTTGATACGTCATTGGATGCGTAATGGTCTAGGGATGACTGCACACATATCAGATTTTGTAAAATATGTTGTTTTCGATGTTAAAATTAAGTTTTTCGTGAAAATTCGGCCACCCACTTTGTTAGGAAAAATTAGCATACGCCGGAAGTGGCAGTAGCCTATATAAAGGCTCAAGGGGAGCATTTTTCATTTTTTTTTTGTCATCGGAATTGAGGCACAATTATGCAAAATGAAAAACATCATAGGGTAACACGGGGCCAGGGTTGAAAAGTCGCGAAGCGGCTTTTCAACCCTGGTCTACCTTAAAAAAATTACCGGAAAACCCCTAAATACCCCAAAAAACCGCACAAATTTTCGAAAATTTGAAATTTGGATATTAATTTCGAAAGCAGAAATTTCGACGCATTATGAAGGCAGATCCCTGGCGCCAAACGACGCATTTGCTCGCGCTTCCGTAACTAGCCGATTGCATGTCTTTATACGTGCCTGCTTTTCGAAGCAAAAGTTCACCCAAAGCCAAAAATTAATTTTAAAGTTTGCATACCATAGCCACCAAAATAAAGACGAGCTCCTCGAGGAAGAAGATGTGGTTATGGCCTCTAAAGACGGATCGATCACAACGGATTATATTTTGCCAAAAAACACAGCTAGCCTGCCACCAAATAATTTTCAGTTTTGACCTTAAAGGGACTACGAAGCGGCATAGTCGACCACTTCCAAAAACTGGCTGTCGGCAACCACGAATGATGACTGGATCGATCCCCAATCTTTATGATAACGCAGCGCGCAAAATCCATGAAATCCCTTTTTTTGCGTAGTTCGCGCTGCTTAAACGAGCGAAGTGGTAGATTCTCGAGCTTTCTAGTGCATTTAAAATGCGGCCCTCGATCAACTTTGCAAGTTTGCCCCTGAATTTAAAACACGGGGAACCTACGGTAATTGATATTGGATCCACACAAACGCCGAGGATTGGCTCATCGAAAATATTGGCGTAATCATTTGCAGTGTTAGGGCCTGAATTTAGTAAACTTTTAACATTTTCTTGGCCTGTTGAGCATCATCAAGTAGAATCAGATTATGATCAGGTATTTTATTAGCATGATGTATACTTACCTTCACCAAATTCTCCTGTGCCTTTAGCGTTTTTGCGCTCATCCCACTGCCCATTTTGAGTTTTCGCAGAATTTGGAAGCGATAGTAAATCGAAATCGTATATCCCGGCATAATTGGAGCACAGATCCACATGGTGATGGCAATGTTGCTAAAATAGGGATATTTTTTGATTTGGAGACAAAAAAAATGAGTTAGAAATTAGACGACCAAAAAATCATGTTAAACTTGGCAATTCAGTTTTTTTAGCCTCATATAGGTATTGAGCATGCTATTAATGCGTATTATACTCGCAAAAACCGACTAATAAGTCGTCATGTCCTCGTATCCAATCAGCGCCGCGATACTCGGATCGTCCGGATAGAGAGACCCGTTTTTCTTGGTGGCCAGGATATCGTGGATAATTTCTGGCGGACTAGTTCCGGCGGCGAAACACACCTAATCAATGGCTGTATATGCCTTTAATCTGCCAATGTTTACCATAACCATAAACGCAGGAATATACAGAATGAAACAATACAACATAACACGGAGTGGGCTGCATAATCCATTTGTTAAGACGCGGTGTCGGTACCTCAAAATGTGAAACTTTAGCGATTAAGCGAGCGAGAGAGAGGGAGAGAGAGCGAGAGAAGGAGAGAAGGGGAGGGAGCGAGAGATGGATGCAGACTTTTCAAGCTACGAAACATACCAAAATGACAACGGCAGCAGCGTGTAGTTGTAGGCGAAGCAGTGGACGATGACTGCGTGTGCTAAAATGACGTAGCGGATCTGAATTGATGGAAAATCAGCTGTCATCATCGCTTTAAAGAATATTTCGAGCATAGCTTTGCGCTTATTTTTGCGCGGATATCATGCTAAACCCAGCCGACTAGAGTGGCAAATTCTGCGCTCCCAAGCCCCTGAACTCACCATCCATGCAAATCTGGGCTGACAACTTCCGGCATAAACCGTGGAATTGGTAGACGAGCGTATATTCGACTGGTATCGTCCTTAAATTGCATAAATAAGCTTAAACCCACTTCTTTGTGGTTTTACCTCGTCATCGTGAACCCAGCCGACAACCCCAGAACAAACTCGGTGAGGGTCGTACTGTAAAGCTCACTATTATCATTCTACCACCCGTTTCTTACCATCCCAAAATGATCGAGTAGCTGCGAAACGACTTCGTAGTGCAGAATATAATTAGGTACAGTAGCGTTCCATTAAATAACCCGGATGATATATCCATCACCGAGTGCAGATTCGTCATTAGTACGGCGCGGAATGGGGTGAAGGGTAGATCCATGCTGGCTGTGAAGAAAGTTGAGAGAGAGAAAGAGCGAGAGAGCGAGATCGAGGGAGAGAGAGCGAGAAGAAGAGAGAGAGGGAGAGAGAGCGAGAAGGAGAGAGAGCGAGAAGCAGAGAAAGAGAGAGAGAGAGAGAGAGAGAGAGAGAGAGAGAGAGAGAGAGAGCGCGAGGGCTGTGGTTCAGTTACCCCCCCCCCCACCCAGCCGATCCCCACCTACCGTATCTCGGCTCCCTGTTCATCTACAGGTGTGTAAAACATACCAAAATACTCGCAAGAGCAAGGCGAATATTTTGGTATACTTTTCACACCCGTAGATAAACAAGGAGCCGAGATACAAAAGTTAGGTGCCGCTGGGGGGGTAAACTGAACTCCTACCGGAGAGAGAGAGAGAGAGAGAGAGAGAGAGAGTTAAATAACTCGAAATTTAGCGAAAAAAAGAATAGCTCAAATCGAAAAGTGTCTGGGTACACGCAAATGTGCCCAAACACGAGCAGTAGCTTGAAAGGACGACTACGCGGGACAATATGCGTGAGAACTGTTGGGGGCGGTAAGAAGAAAACGAAGAGACTATTGGGGTGGGTTGTGTTTTAATAATCAGCGCGCACTTGGTGCTGATTTACATGGGAAAATGTTGCCACTTTTTGGCAAATTTCAGGGTGAGGGTTGTAATTTTGGTGTTTTTGGATGGTTGTCGAAAAGCTGTAAGGATTGTGAAACCCCACGCAATCGAAAAACTATTTTTCAGCGAACGAGAAAATTGAAAAACCGCTTTTTTCAAGACCCGGACGAAATTATAATTTTTTTTTCGAGAGAAAAACAGCTTCCAGGCCACCTTGCAACAATACAAAATTAATTTCCGGCCTTTTACGACTATTTTCTTGTCTCGAAAATCGCTAGGGACCAGGAATTAACTACGGCGCAAACCCTGCAATCCAATTGGCACCTGGAAAGGTGATTGTTTTCTAGGGTGCGTTTTAGGTCCTATTCTGCACTTGCTGAACTTTTTTTCCAAGAACTCAATTCAAGCTTATTTATGGAGCATAATTCGGTGGTATTTATTAAAGTTCAAGGCTCAAGACAGTCACAATCATACAAGTTCGTCGACATTTCGTGTATTTTGTGAGCCGGCACCCGTCTCGGTGACGTGGGCCGACGCCTCGGTGTTGACTTGGAACTTCTCGGCGCGGCTCTTGCAGCGTAGCATTTTTTGGAGGCGATGCCGATACGGACGTACATAGTATAATGTAACACAGGGGGAAGCTGAGGTGACGATCGACATGGTGATGACCAGCTCCTCGAAGAAGGGCACGTAGTTGGAGTAGCTGAAACAAGGGCTTATACTTGTCTGATCGGTCTATCGAAAAATCTCATCCATTGAAAATTGTTTTTTGGAAGACGAGCGGTATAGCATGCCTTTTCCAAGGTATCCTACGACATAGTAAAGTACAGAAGGTATCTAAGGATGAAAAACACTCAGAAAACAAAAAATTCGTTAAAAAAGGCAAATAATAAATACGGTAGCTCCATTTGTCTCCACATAAAACACGAAGAGCCGTAGAGCATTCCAAATGGCAGCATTGCTTGAATTGTTAATGCCTAGAAATATGAAATATCCTTAATATCCTTAAGAAATATTCTTAATTGATAAAAAAATAGGTACGAGAATGGGTAGATTTCTAGCTTAAAGTGCACGTTCAGGCACGTTGAACGTATATTGCCTATTGACACCTGCGTCCCCTTCTTTTCCCAGTCTCTCGGCGTCAATAGGCAATATACGTTCAATATAAATATATGTCCCTGAACGTGCGCTTTAAAGCGGCTCTGGCAGCAAGCCCATTTTTCCACGACTCGTGGAAGCGTCGCGGTCGGGTGCGTCGCGGCAGGGAGAGAAAGAGCGCGCCCAGAGGAGAGACGCAAACAGAACTCTGCGTCTCTGCCCGGTCCCCAAAATGCCGTAATCGGTGTGCTGCCAGAGCCGCTTTAAATGTTATACAATATTAATAACTGATTTGTGGTAAAGATTTGCTTCATGGTTTTCACACCTTCACCAAATCCTTCTGCGCCCTCCGCGTCCCAGCACTCATCTTGCTGTTTGCATCCAGCTTTCGCAAAATTTGGCTACGGTAGTACAGGGCCATACAGTAACCCGGGAATACGGGGAGACAGAGAACAGTTAGGGTCACGAGAGCGCTAAAATCTTGCTGTGACGCTTTCCGTTTAAACTCGCTATTTCTGATAGTACTTTTCATAGCCCGCAAAAACTGTCGTTCCACTTGTAATAAAATTATGAGCTTCAAGAATGTGGTAAATTACTGTAGAATTGGATGTTGAGACGTCAAAAGCTACCTAAATAATGTTTATCTTTAATACTTTTAATAATTGAAAACTCAAAATTTGAATTAAAAGTACCATAGCAACCAAAGAAGGTACATCCTACTATATATAAAAAAAATAGTGTTTGTGTGTGTATATTTGCATGCATTTCCGTTAGGATGTTCCGCTCCTACAGCCTCGGGGAAGGGTTTTTTGGATAGGGAAGAAACGACAATAGGTTTAGAATGGTCCGGAATCGACTGCACACACATAAATTTTGAAAAATTGTGGTTTACGCTATTAAAAATAGGTTTTTGTAAAACCCTGTTTGTTAGGGGAAATTAGCATACGCCGGAAGTAGGAAGAGCCTATATAAAGGGACAGAGAAGCCGTTTTTCACTTTTTTCTTGCTAGAATTCAGGAAGCAACATGCAAATTAAGGATTTTCACAGGTCCTGGACGGGGCCAGGGTTGAAAAGCCGCGAAGCGGTTTTTCAACCCAGGTAAAGAACTGGCAGTAATAAAGCGATCCGTTTTGGCTTTGGTGGCGTGTGCGTTAGAATATAGTGACGATACCTCAAAAAGTTCAAGCTTTAGCCGTTTCGTTTTTTACGGTATTTAAACCTTTTTAAGTTTTGAAAATTACCAAAAAGAGAGTGGCATCACGCAGTGGTTATAAGCGGAAAAATGGCAGAGGACGGAGTGCACTAAAATTTGGTTCAAAGTGCTCGAAATTCCAGTTACTGTCTAGACAAAATTGAGCCGATATCCTTTGACATACTCCAGAGAATTCATAAATTAATGATCGGCCCATTGGATGGGTTCTGAATTCGTTATAAAACTTATTGAGTTTCATAAATTACCTAGTCATCGACAGCCATCCGGAGAGTCCGGTCCAAGCATCGGCAAAGGCAATACTAAAAAAATACAAATTTCAAGTTTTTATCGCAACGTATCTATTTTATTAAAATGTTTAACTATTGGTCTTGTTTACCACGTTCGATTGCATTTCTTCGTTTCGCAAAGTGGTCATTTTCAAAGTTTATATCAAGCTATCTGTCTTTAAAGTATAGTTTCTCAATTTTTTAAACACTGTTTGAAGGCTATTAGTATGCTTCGAGTTTCTTACACTCCTAAAATGATCGAGTAGCTCCGGAACGACTTGGAAGTATGAAAAAAAATTAAATATAGCAAAACCGTGTTGAGAATCACTGCGGAAATATCAAGAACATGATGGGCGCCAATGAAAAATATATTTCGAAGCTCCCATAGGCAAGTGTCGAGCATCTAGAGAATAGAAAGAATATCCAAGTACTTGGATCAGGATTCGAAGAAACAGAACGCCTTGAAAATCGAAGATTAGCCACGATGGATGTTAATTAGTGCCCAGTTGGGAATTCGGAAATTATCGCAAAAATTAAAAATCTCTTCGATGGGATTTGTATCAATGCGCACTATAATGTTTTGCCAATTTTTGGGCTCATTGAGGACCTCGAAATTAAAAAAAAACCAAAATTATCCAGAGATCTACAGGGTGTCCCAAAAAAAAACCCCCCCTCGGCATTTGGCCGTCTTCTATCGGATCGGGGCCAAATTTTTACCAGAGATGGGGACCCATAAAAACTATGTGCAGCCAAACTTTCTAAACAAAATATTGTAAAACCAAAAAGTTATCGCTAAAAAACTGATTTTTGGAAAACGCTGGTACTCGTTTTTGGCTATGTTTTCGCAATTAGCATGCGGATTTTGAGTAATTTTCCAAAAAATGGTCATTTCTCGGTCAGTTTCTGGCAATTTCGATAATAAAAAGTGATCGAAAGGCCCTATTTACACGTAATTTTCGTAAATCAAAAAATTTCTACAGGTAGAAAAAAGCGCCCTCTTCATTTTTGCTAAACATTTCAAGGCCGAAATCCGTCAAAATCCTAGTAAAAGCGGCAAAATTAACCTTAATTTTGATATATCTTCTTTGTTTTACAATATTTTGCTTAGAAAATTCGGCTGCACATAGTTTTTATGGGTCCCCATCACTGGTAAAAATTTGGTCCCGATTGGATGGAAGACGGCCAAATGCCGAGGCGGGGTTTTTTTTTGGGACACCCTGTATGCTGTTCGATTAAAATAAATTCCCCTTGAAATAGTAAAACCTCGATTTTCTAGGAATTACGAATTACTATATTTCCTAGGTCCGGTAACGCTAGACAAAGTTATTCAAGCAAGAACCCAGATTCTGGCTTATAAATCGACTAGGCGATGTAAATCAATTCTCGTCGCTCCGCCAAAGATGATTAAGCGGAAACATCAAAGCCAATATCCATCCCGAAAAGTAATTCGAAAAGCTTTGGCAGGTGAGATTAAAAATGCATACAAGAATGCAAGGAGTACTTATTGGATTGTTAGCTATTTGATTTTACCTTGTAGAAGCAATTTAAAGGGCTGCCGACGGCATGTGTCGATCCCCCCTCATCAACAAATTGGCAAGTAGCCAACAGTGGAGAGAGCGCGCCCAGGGGGAGGCGCAGAGACATTTTCTTTTCCGCGCGTAACCTATTGACTATGCCGTCGGTATCCCTTTAACAAAAAGTGCTTTGAAAACTGCCATCTCAACCATGTAGACGGGATTTATTGTCCTTACAACAGATCCTTGATAGCGGGGAACTTCGAATCCCTAACAATAAGCTGCGAATTTTTGGTCTCACTGTAGATTCGCTCGGCGAACTCCTTGCTCTTCCGCAAGAAGCAGTAGAGTTTCGATACTCTTCGGCGATAAGGTAAAACGTAGTATATCGTGATAAAAGGGTTTAGGAGACTAGTATAAAATAATTTTTCAACAATTCTTACGAAACTTTTGCACGAAACTCGACCTCAATCCGTGGTCGATTTGCCTGTGAAAAGCTAGTCAATTCGACGAATTCCGCATTTAGGTCTGCATAGCTAACAAGCCATAAAAGTGCGTTCTACGCGAGAGAAAAGCTTTTTCCAAACTCACAAGGCTTTATTGCAACCCGAACAACGTATAATGGCAAATGGCAAAGTGTAATATTCAAATTCAATCAACAAAAAAGCGAGATCAATTCAGAAATATTAATATTCACACAATCACTGAAAGGCGGCGACGCCCTCGCGGAAAAGATTGATGAAGCGCTCGCGTGTTGAGCCGGTGCGGAAACGAGTGTAGAACGTTTGGCCCTCGCCGTCATCGCACTCCGAAAAGTCCTAAAACGAAGAACGTAGAAAATATACTAAAAAAGTTGTACCTGACAAAAGAAGAGGGCCGTCTCGTCGGTGCCGGCCTTGGGCTTGATCTCCATCTGGGCGACAATCGGGAAA
Organism: Mesorhabditis spiculigera; assembly: GCA_958295435.1. Taxonomy (NCBI): domain Eukaryota; kingdom Metazoa; phylum Nematoda; class Chromadorea; order Rhabditida; family Rhabditidae; genus Mesorhabditis; species Mesorhabditis spiculigera. Next base: position 1,054,889 of record CATQJA010002647.1, on the reverse strand, counting down.
TTGGCGCACAAGTTCAGGATCTGCTCGCGGCGCATGACGCAGCGCATTCGGCCGCTTTTCGGGTTTTTCAGAACCTAAAAAGATAAAATATAAAGGTACGTTAAGTAATAGTATTTGGAGACCCGATAGCTCGCAAATTTGTAAATTTCAAGGCAATCTGGGAATATACCCACGTAATAAGCTTTGCACTCATTATTTTAAGGTATAACAACATTCGCTAAACTTATAAAACAATTAATAAAGAATATCCGTCGCATTTTGCACTTTTTACTTCTTTAACATGCGGATTTAACTAAGAAAACGGATTCTTGGACTTTTTATGAATGCCCGAACTTTCCAAATTTGTTTAAAAGCACGAACGTTTGCATTATACGTTTTCCTCAATTACTAAACGATTTTTTCAATTAATTCTTCACCTTCATCTCGCCAAGCCCGCGCTCCTGCACCTCACGCGACTCCCGGTCGAAACGGTACAACTTGCAGCGCTCTTGAAACAACACCTCCTCGTCCTCCTCGCCAGTTACCACCTAAAAAAATAATTTTTAAAAACCAATGAAACCCCACCTTAATCAATTCCGGAAGTGGGCAGACTGGCTGCACGGTGCAAGCGCTCTCCTCTTCCTCCTCATCCGCGTCCGACTCTTCCTCGTTTTCTTTGTTTTCCTAAGAAAATTAGAAAATAAAGTTTATCAAGAAATCCGAACCTCTGCCGCGTTAAAAGCAGCCTTCGGGTCATAGTGAAAGACGAACTTGTTCTCGTCTAGGCTTTTCTCGGCTTTCTCGTCGTCCTTCAAACCTAGAGCCTTCAGCTCAGCCTCGATCTCGCGCTCCGAGCAGCAAGCGTTCTCCTTTGCCTGCAAAGGAATATAGTGTTAAAGAGAAAAATATAAGACTACCTCCGAATTAGTGTTGTAACCGGTGTCGCAGCATTCCCCAGCTTGTTGGACTTTCGTTGCGCATACATTGTCGATTTCCTTGTCTTCCTAAAGCAAAATGATTTGTTTAAATTAATAAATAGTCGGGAATACTCTAATTACTGAAAATTTATTCGTTTTAGAGTAGTCAAAAGCCTAATATTCGCCAAAATGATTATTTTTACGTCTTACTGAACAAATTGCGTTTTTCTCCACTACAAAACGTCATTCGAAAGCTATAAAAACCGTCTAAAGACCATGTTCGGAAAATTTTATACGGAAAAAGTGGATTAGACAATTCTTAGACAGTAAAACCCGGCATTTCATTTTACATATGGCCTAATTGACAAAATTTTACGATTTCCCAAGTATAAAAAGTCGATTTAAGGTTATTAAAGCTTTCTAAAAACTACTAGGCCTCAAAATACCCTTTTAGTACAATAAGCTACTATTTTCGTACCGAAAAAGGCTTATTTCAGCAGAAACACGTATTTTCAAGCGTTCCTGGCAAACGTTTTCGATTATTCTAGTATAAATGGTCAATTTAAACCTATTATAACGTTCTAAACACTCCCCAGACCAAAAATTACCTTCTGCACATCATACGAAGAGCATTTCGGGACGGCGTCGCCGATTTTCGTGGCCATGCAGCTGATTTTGCGGAGCAGGTGGGGGAATCGGCGGGGGATCGAGCCGCGAATGTAGTCGGCCAAACGTTTACGAGCCGAAAGCATTTTCAAACGAGCGGGCGCTAGTTGGGGGTGAGAATAGATGAAAAAGGAAAGTGGGGCCGGTCGGCGATCAGAATGCCTCCAGGGTATTCTGATGCGCATTAATGAGAGGCTGGAATTTTCATGCCCAATCGTCGATCAGCGCATTAATGGGAGCCGTGGAACCTTTGTGGAACCTTTCAAAAACTTTGAAAATGAAGCTGAATAAAGAAATGAATTCCAAAGAATAAAAAAAATAGAAAATATAGATGAACTCAAAAAAGTTTAACGACATTCTTCGTCTACCAGCCGCTTACAGCGGCTTTGCCGCTGCAAGCGGCTGGACTTCGGGCTACCCCTTCCGCTCCCTTTGTGATGGCCTTAGATACTTTAAAGGATTTAAATAATGAATTAAGATAATTAAAAAGTATTAAAACAACTGAAAAAAGCGATCTGGGCGCGGGAAGGGCCTTGGGGAAGAGGGGCGAAGAGAAAGGGGGCGTGGCCTCCCGGGGAGAGGGCCCCCACTCGTTTTATTAAGGCGCCACTTTCAAAGTTAATTATTTTTATTTAAACAAAAACTTTTTCATAATTTTATGCTCATTTAAGGGGTTTCTGACTACGCTCTATCCAAATCCGAAGAGACCTAAGCTCTACCTCCTTTCCCCTTCGAGTTATAGTTGGCTTCGGACAGACGGACAGACACCACTACTGAATTCTTATAGTTGATTTACTTACGAAATGCGGCATCTATGAACATTTTAGCTAGCTTGTTTTTCTGATCTTGCGGCATGATCTCTGCGTAAGTAGCGCAACGTAGCTTAACGTAGCCTAGCTTATCTAAATCATCGAATGCTTCACTTGAAGGTCCATAATTATAGGCAAAAATGGCTCAGAAAGTGACCTGCCTTTTTACGGATAGAACATATTTTTTAAGGAACAAACCACACACCAAGAAACCAAGAATCCAAGCGGAGCAAGTCAACATGCGTTAAAAAAGAGATCTATTAAGCTCTATTTGCCTAATTTATTCGGTGTATGCCATGGAGGTGGCTAGATCAAAGGACGAACGTGGGGCGTTGAATTAGTTTTTGGTGTGGGTGTGGAGGAGCAGCAAAGTTTCGTACAAAATCCCCGTTACCGGTATAGAACCGTTATTTCCTAGTATTACCAAAAATTTATTGTGATTTTGTGGTCCTTCAACGCTGTTTTTATTATTTGCATAATTTATGAAAGTTATTTAATAGATTTTCATTAAACAATCTCATCCGTATTCTTCGTCGAAATCTTATCAATATTTGAAGTATCCATGTGAATATTCATCGACCGCTTCGGTTTTCGGAGACCCAGGAATTCCTTGATTTTCCGCCGATACGGCCGAACGTAATACATCGTTATACAAGGAGTAATTGCGCTCAACTGAAAGGAGATTTTAATCAAATTAGCATAAATAAGCCGTAAATTTTTAGGAGCTTTTAAATACTTACCGCTGATTGCAAAACAAACATCTCCTCAAAATAGGGCATACGATCGGAAAATCTTAAAAAAATTTTCAGTTAAGAAAGCGTAGAAAATTAAACATCTTCAATATAACATTTTCGAAAATTTACTACTGTTTTAAAGGCATTAGGACAGCAAAAGCCTCGAAATTACCCCGCTTTTATAGTTTTTTTTTCAGAAATATGGTACAGGCATTTGGCAAAGTATCAAAAACCTACGGTAATTCCAACTGTTTCCACACGTACACGCTGCATTGAGACATGTGTAAAATTGGTAGTATTGCTTGAATAGTGAGTGCCTGGAATTTGCATATTATTTTATGTTTATTTAATTCTTGGCTATAATATTTCAAAAATAATAAACTACAAGAATCTACCTTTATCAAATTCCTTTGCACGCGTATCGTGGAACTGCTCATCCGTGTGTTATCATTCAACTTTTTCAGGATTCGATTACGACAGTAAATTGCCGAGCAGTAGCCCGGGAAGATCGGAAGGCAGAGGTTAATCAGCATTCCAAGTGTCCTAAAATCAAAGGTATAAGGGTTTGTAGTATTTTGACGGAAGTTGTAAAATCTGATCTAAATCTCAAGCTAGCAAAGAACATTTGGGATTTGCCCATCAAAACCGTAATGCAAAATCAATGTATCCGGATTTAGAAAAAAACTTCTTTTCGAATTTTCAACGAAAAGTAAAGCACCATGAGTCAGTCAACTAGCAGAGACTATTCAGGAATGTACTATCATTGCCTTATCAGCCGCAAAAAAAAGCAAAAAAAACTCACAATTTCTGATAAAATTTCTCAAATCCAGCGACGGCCACAATGTTTGGATCATCAGGATAAGCTGAACTCGGCTTCTGCGTTCGCAAAATGTTCCGGATCAGGTTCGAATCGCTCGTAGAAACAGATAAGAAAATCTAAAACTATCATTTTTTTTGAGATGCTATTTACCATAGCCAAAAACGATGGAATATACAAGAAAAATAGTATTCGAGCAACTTTTGAAGGTTTTGGAGGGCCGTGGTATAGGATGTGGTGACGGTACATAAAAGAAACGATGTAAGCGAATAATTGAATAAAACTAAATGAAGCTTTGAACCCACCAAAATGAGACCGGCATAATAAAGTAGTTATACGCAGAGCAGTGCGCAACGATGGCGTGAACTAAAAAACATCAGAAACCGTTGTAAAAGTAAATCCTGCTAATTATATAAAAACATACATACAATTATTAAAAGGATCAACTATAATAAAAAAGTAGAGACGTCCGTCTGTCTGTCTGTGTGTCTGTGTGAAGCCGAATTCAACTCGAAGGGGAAAGGAGCTAGAGCTTAGCTCTCTTCGGATTCGGATAGAGCGTGGTCAGAAACCCCCAAACTGATAAAAAAATTACGAAAAACTTTTAGTTTAAATTATTAAAATTAACTTTGAAAGTGGCGCCTTAATAAAACGAGTGGGGGCCCTCTCCCCGGGAGGCCACGCCCCCTTTTCCTTCGCCCCTCTTCCCCAGGCCCTTTCCCGCGTCCAAATAACTTTTTAAGTTACTTTAATACTTTTAATACTTTTTAATTAGTTAATTCATTATTTAAATTATTTAAAGCTCTAAAGCCATCGGGAAGGTATTTAGGTAGTTTATGAAGGGGATTTCAGCCATGGGGAGTATCTGAAGCCATCAGGAAGGTATTTTGGTAGTTTTTGACGGGGATTTCAGCCATGGGGGGTATTGATGGAGGTGGGAAAGGCTGTGGTGGAGTGGGACATGTAGGGTAGCCCGAACGCCAGATGGTTGCAGTCGCGAAGCGACTGTAACCATCTGGTATTATATAGACGGTAAGCTATATAACTTACTATCCAAACAAAACTGCGGCGACACTTTTCGGCAGATCCCGTGAAATTGATAGATTAGGGTGTGGCCGACTGGGACGCATCTGAAGTACTGTTTTTAAGAAAATAAAATTAACTATTACAAATTACATAAAATATGCACTAAATTTAAGTAGGTTTTGTTTCTGAAACTATAGAGAGCTGCTAAGAAAAATCTGATTTTTAAGCTGCCAAACGTACCTGGCCATGGAAAACCACGCCGTAAAGCCGAGTACTCCTTCCGATACAGCGAGGCTGAAAATCATAAATGCGTTTAGGTTTTCAATTCAACAACCACTATAATAAATTATTGTAGGTTTCTTTAAATTAAAAATGAGGCTGCTTTGTACTAGGTTTCAGGCTCAAGGTCCTTACCATCCCAATATCACGGAGTAGCTCCTGAACGACTTCGAGGTATGGAATATGATTAGGTATAGTAGCGTAGAGTTCAATAAAACTGATAGAAAATCAAAAACGTGATGACCAGCCACGAATACGGTGGCTCGGAGTTCGTTGAAGGGTAGGTCCATCAGCTAGGTTTTTGTAGGCTAAAAAACATAAACATAAATAAGATTCAGAAAAATTCCAAAATGATTAAATCGCATTAATAGAACATGCATATCATGGAGCCCGTTTTAAAGGTATGTGCAAAGCAAAATTGCTAAAAATCAGGATTTGACGATTGACGAAAAAGCTTCGCCGCTGCAAGCGGCTGGACTTCGGGCTACCCTCTGCGCGCCCTCCCCCTGGCCGAGACGCGTGCGACCTGGCTCACTATGTCCGAAATCGGGCAAACCTCCGTCACCCCTGCGTTTACTAAGGAAAAAACTTTCAAATTTAATTTTAATAATTTAAATTAAAACTTTTTTTATAATTTTTTGATCAGTTTGGGAGTTTCTGACCACGCTCTATCCGAATCCGAAGTGAGCTAAGCTCTAGCTCCTTTCCCCTTCGAGTTGAATCTGGGACATGACGGACAGACAGACAGACACCTCAAGAAAATTATTATAGTAGATAGATTACTATTGATACTCACAAAATTGATTGAAGCGCAAAGATAATGCGGTGTAAATCGGAAAGTTATCCAAAATTGACTCGGGTCTACCCTGTTCACCTCATTACGCAGATTCACGCACCAATTTGTAGTAATTCAGGGAGTCTACGCAGTTTGGAGTCAAAGGACAACGTCCGAAATTCCTGGAAAAGTTTCCTGATGTTTTACGATCCCACGGTGAACAGAAATTTACATTGGAAATATGAGAAATGTTCAGGGCAGAATCACTCAAATTTCAGATAATTTACTTAAATTAAATTTATTTAAAAAACTGAAAAATATTAACTCAAATTTACCCCATCAAAAAGCCTTCCCAAGGGGAAACTAGTAATACTCTATTATAAGGTATACATGGGCGGTCACCCCAGAGGGTCACCCCGGGGGTGACCGCCGCTCACCCCCTGGGGGTGACTGAATGGCACGATGGGGTGTCACCCCCTCCATTTTTCGTGGGGGTGAGGGTGCGGAACCGGTGCACCCTATCCACGCAAATGACTTAGATGGAAATGACCAACGGCCAAGAATTGGCTCTAGGCAGCGTTGAGAAGGCTAAATTTTCCAATTTAACTTATATACTTTCCCACTGCCAATTGAAGGCTATTTTATAATCGATTAAAATGAAAAATTTATGATATTTGCGGCCAAACAGAGGCATCTTGCCATAGAAATTTATTTGAATGCAGCACTTTGCATCTATAGGGTGACCGGATTGTCACCCCGGAGGGTCACCCCAGGGTGCCATTGCAGTCACCCCCTGGGGGTGAGCGGCGGTCACCCCCAGGGTGACCCTCCGGGGTGACCGCCCATGTATATTATAAGGTATGCAAATTGAGATGTAAGCGGATTTAAAAGTTTTTTGAGTTATAATACCAAACCAGGGTTGAAAAGCCGCTACGCGGCTTTTCACCCCTGGCCTTCGCGCACGGAACTCTCAAAGTTGGGCACTTTACATAATTCGGGCGAAGAGTGTGAGCGAACCCAAAAACTGCAAAAGCAACCGGCCGCTAGCGCGACAAAATTCGAAATGAGCCTCCTGGCACCTCGTATGCAAATGAGGATATTTCCATATGTTTTTAAATCGCTAAAATAACGTTAAATCGCCATTTTTTTAGAAATCTGATAAGCTTGCAGTAATCTACGCCCTCGACTACCCATAAATACCTTTCGACTGGGCCCTAAAATTCTTCCCCCTTCCCGATATCTTGGTAACCCGGTTTTTTCGAGCCATTTATGCAAAGTGTCCACACACACACATGAACTATTTTTTTATATATAGTAGGATGAGCTTCATCACGTCGAATCCGATACATTAAATCTTCTAGATAGAAAATCGACGTCAATTGGACTGTGGTGTCCTTCAAGGCTTTGTTAGTTAATTGTAAGTCCCTAGATTCAAGCCAGAGATCGTAACTGTAGCGCTAACCGGAAGCGCCGAGCTTTGAAAAAACCCAATTTCCTTGAATCGCGGAGGGTCAAAGAGTCAAGCTAGAATCTAGGAGGTGGGCGTTTGAGGAAGCCCCCTAATGCTTGATTATCCAAAGCCCCAGGCGTATTTCCAGGATACGGAATAATTCATCGATGCCGCCCTCCTCCTCCCCTGTGTGAGAAGCCAAGGCACAAAAACCCCCGCTTTCTCAAGAAACCCCCCCTCTAATGGTTCCCCATGAGAATCGAAAAGTAAGTTCGATGTATAACTTCGGAGCCAAGCCTAATTCATCCTAGGCTGAGCAGAAGCTCAACCTAAGCTAAGCCTAAGCTAAGCCTAAGCTAACAAGGAGTCGCTTTTAGGTGCTTTTGGAGTTTCGGGACGGCACCTAGCTAGTTCGATAGAGAAAAAAATTCTGAGCAACATCCCGTGTTCAAAAAGTGCTGATCGATAAAGGTGTTTTAGAAAAGTTAATTTAAAGTTCGCGCTTTTTTCTAGTTTTCGGGTCCATTTCCTCGGTTCACGTCGTTTTCGGGGCTAGGCAGGGCGCCATTCGTAACCCTCCGCCAATGCCTCCATCACAGGTTGCATTAGCGTATTGGTAGCGCGCTTGCCTACCAACTTTTTAACATTTTTTTTTTGCCTCGGGTTCGAATCTTCGCGCTGGCTAACCCTTTGCTTTTTGGTTCCTGAACCCGTTAACGGTGCATAAAATTTTAATTAGCAAAAAAGCAAAGAGGTAACGGTAAATAAGAACCGAACTTGTGGCAAAAGGTCAAAAAAACTTCGTAGGCGAACGCACTAGCCACTTGGCCATGCCTAGGACGAGATCCAAGGCGTGTGAAGTCCTCATGTGGCAGGGGCGATCGATCGCCGCAAATCACCTTAGATCACCACATGGGTCCGGACACCGGGAACATTTTTAGTTAAATTAAATTTTCTAAAACAGCTTTATCGATCAGCACTTTTTGAAAACGGGATGTTGCTCAGAACTTTTTTTTCTCTATCGAACTAGCTAGGTCCCGTCCCGAAACTCCAAAAGCACCTAAAAGCGACTCCTTGTAAGCCTAAGCTAATCCTAAGCTAAGCCTAAGCTAAGCCTAAGCTAAGCTTAAGCTAAGCCTAAGCTAAGCCTAAGCTAAGCTTAAGCTAAGACTAAGCCGAGTTTAAGTCAGACCATGCCCAGATTCAAATCTAACCCAGTTTTTAATTGTTTACGCCGGTTTAATTGCATCTGCACGGCTGGAAAATCAGATTCCTGCAGACCTAGTTACGTGACGTAAATTAAATGGGCCAGCAAGCGTAGGCGGCATCAAAAGCAATTAAGGGCAGTGATATCAAGGAAATCTTGAATTCCAGTGAATTTCCATGTAATACAGCGACAGCAACACTGAAACCCCAAAAACACCTTGGCTAAGAACCAAATCGCGTAGGCGAGCGGGTGTCGAAAATTAATTCTTCCGGAGCTGGCCTATGGCCGGGTTGCATCGTTTGGCAGTATGCCATGGGGCCCTGAGCATTAGCACCAGAGCACCTCGGGGTTGATTAATTTTGCGGCCCAGGATTAGGGAGGATTGTTGCCTTTTGTACAACCAGATTTTCGTAAAAATACGATGGATCAAATAGCAATGAAAAGTAGAGGAAAATGGAAGTAGAAAAGGGAGGACGTGCAAATAAGGAAGGTACACAAGTTTCCGGAAACCAGACAGAGAGAGAGAGCGAGAGAGAGAGAGAGCGAGAGAGAGAGAGAGAGAGAGAGAGAGAGCGAGAGAGAGAGCGAGAGAGAGAGATCGAGGGCGAGAGCGAGAGAGAAAGAGAGGGAGAGAGAGAGAGAGAGAGAGAGAGAGAGAGAGAGAGAGAGAGAGAGAGAGAGAGAGAGAGAGAGAGAGAGAGAGAGAGAGAGAGAGATGGAAAGGGATCCGATCAAAAAAATGTGCAACTCCAAAAGCCATTCTCAAAAACATCTTTCCGGAGACGTGACTAACCCCTTGCTTTGCATATTCTGACCCCTGAACCCCCTTCGGTCTGGTGACACAATTAGTGCGTGGTGCGTTAAAATGCAGCGCCTTTCAAAGAGTTGGTTTTTGGAGATCGCTAGAGCTGAAGGAGCACGGAAACACTCTCGGGAATTTTTGGCGTTCCACATGCGATTACGGAAATTGAACACCTGTGGAAATTCGAAACCGCGGAAGTCCGGAGACCAAAGAAAAACAATTCCATACTCGCCATGCTCATTTGATTGAGGGAGAGTGAAGTTTGCCTTTTATTTTGTTGTCTCTCGCTCGCCCTCCCTCCTCTCTATCTCTCTCTTTCTCTCGAGTAGATTTATTTATATGACAAAAATTTACTCAGAAAAGTTTTCAATAATACGATTCGTTATTGGTGCTTTTTTTGAGCTGTCTAAGTGATGATTGGAGAGCTCCGGCCCGCAGATGCGTAAAAATCGTTTGTTAAAAGTCATGCTCCAAGTGTTATATTGTTAACGCTGCAATTTCTGTTTACTGTATTAAAATTCTGGAAAATTCAAAATATTTATGGCATCCTAGAAATCAGTTGCCCTCGATCCGTGCCGTCATCACATCGGAAAATCTGGTTACCATCCTCATCCAACCAATCCTTGTGCAAAATCTCGTAGTTCACTTGGAAGCCGTACTTGGCGAAAAGCTAAAAATGGATTTGTGTTCAAAAAATGAAGAACTTATATCTTTAGTGGTTAGGTGCTTTAAAAAATTACCCGTTGTGAGGCGATAGCGGTCACTTGTGTATAAATAGGTAGATTGAGCTTTTTCACCTCTTCCATTGACCAATCCATTAATTTTTGAGCAAGTCCTCGTCGTGTGTAGTTTGGATTGAGGCTGAAATTTGCATATTGTCGCTAGAGAGCGAGAGCCAGAGAGAGACAGAGAAAGAGAGAGAGAGAGAGAGAGCGAGAGAGAGAGAGAGGGGAGAGAGGGCCAGAGGGATAGAGCATGAGAGAGAGAGAGCAAACCGAAACCCACTTTATAATCTCGAACTTGACCACTTCTTTTGTATCAGGCGACAGGTGGTTTTTCAACTAAAACAAAACTGATAAAAAGCTGAGAAGTTAGAAGCCTACCCCCTGATCCAGTGCCCATAAAAAATTTGCAATCAACAGCATTTTTCCGCCAGTTTTAGGGTCTGGCGGCTTTGGAGCGTCGTAGATTTTCTCGACAGGTTGAACCTTAACGAAAAATAAATACAACTGAAGATCCTACAAACCGACAGAAGCGCAACACCAATAATCTCGCCAGCGTCATTACGTAGCAATGCGGAATGGCCCGATTCGGCTGATACTTTAGCAGTTTCTAAAACCACATCAGAGAGTCGACAAGCGAGTGAGATTTTGGGCTTTGGATTTTGGGAATGAAAAGGTATTTGAATGAGAATCGATCAAATACACTTACCTTTCATAAAATCGGCGGAATCGTTAGCCTGGAGACCAATCGACTTGCTAATTGGCTCCGTTGTAACAAAGGAGTTGATTAGGAATTGTCGGATCTCCTCCGTGTCCTTCGGCTCGGCCCGGATAATTGCAAAATCGTTAGTCGTCGACATCTGAATCCATTTTATTAATAAAACTTAGTTTTTTACAACCGATGATTGTCAGCACCCGAGAAGCATTGCCAAAAAATGTTTAAGAAAATTTCAGAAGTTTCTCTGTTTGAGATTTGATAGCAATTAAATCAAACGCTATATCCAGAATTGTTCAAGTTAGCGATAAAGTTCGGTATTCAATTACCAAAAACAGGCAGTGTACCTAACGCAACTAAAAAATTTTTGGAGGTGGACCCGCATCGAGTGAGGCGATCCCCGAAAACGCTCGTGTTTGCCCACGCGTACCCGGTTCCCCACCACGCTCTCGACCGAATCGGCTCAAAATCGAATTATTGCCGGTTGAGTGGAGGTCTATGATAGTCTATGGCGGTATTAAAGTACCATCCCTGTCAATTTTGGGCTGAATTCAGGATTTATGAGAAAAAATAGTTAAAGTGAGAGAGAGAGAGAGCGAGCGAGAGCGAGCGAGAGAGAGGCAGAGAGAAATTGCGATAGATAGAGACAGTAAGGAGTGCCAAAAATAGAGAGAGAGACAGCGAGAGAGAGAGAGAGAGAGAGAGAGAGAGAGAGAGAGAGAGAGGGAGAGAGGGAGGGATTGAAAGAGAGGCCGTGAATAGGAAAAGCGCTAGTAGAATTAGTCCTGAATGTTGTCTGCCTTGTTTAAATATGCATTTTTGTTGTGGCTATATGATGAGGACAGTTTTAATTAAGAAAACTACCACTAAAATAAATGAACAGCTTATTAAAACAAAGCGACTCCGGAAAAAAAATCCAGGGAAAAGTCAGAACGAAGCATAAACAGAATGAAGCAGCTGACAGCGTCTATTTTTTCCCTACAACTTCAGTTTATAATTTTTAAATGTTTAAGAAGCAGGTTTCGAGCGCCGTTTCTGTCTATTAAAACTTTTGTAAAAAATTTAATAAAATTCTTAGCCAAAAGTTGGTCTGAAAAATAAGGCAAGTCTTAAACCTGCCAAGGCCGCCAGACAGGTGAAAAAGCCACGGCCAAACATGCATTTTTGTGCACGTATTTCACACTAAAAAGCGACTATTATTCACCGCCGTTTGTGTGTCACCCGGGCGACCAAAAAAAAGAGGAAGATCCCGGGAAGCGTGGGAATACCTCCCGGACATTAGCATTATTTGGTATTCATGCGGATTAGCATCAATGAAGAAGCGTTATTGGAAGGCTTAGCACCGATGCGAGCAAGCCAAGCAATAAAATGGAAAATAATTTATTCTACAAGTATACATTTTTAAGGTACACGCTTTATTCTACGGTAACCACAGTAGTAATTGGCCTCTGTCGGTCCCATCAGAGCAGTTGAAGATACGTTTTCCCATGACTTCGACGTAGCGTGAATGGAGGATTTCGAAGACAATTTCAAAGCCGAACTTGGGGAAGAGCTGGAAAAATGTGAACATCAGCTCCCTCTCTCTCGCTCCTTCTCTCTCGCTCTTTCTCGTTCAATTTCTCTCACTCTCTCTCTCTCTCGCTCTCTATCACACACGCTCACTCTCTCTCTAACCCGCTCTCATTCTCTCTCTCTGTCTCTTTCTCTCTCTCTCTCAGTCTCATTTTCTCTGTCTCTCTCACCTTTTGCGTAGCAAGCGCCGTCACTTCAACCACAATCGGAACGTTCATCTCCTTCGCCTCTGCCACTACCCATTTTATCAATTTAGCTCCAAGTCCTTGCCTTGTGTATTTTGCATGAATGCTAAAATCGAGTTTTTTAAGAATTAGGTAGCTACTACACCTCAAAATCTCAAACTTCATCACTTTTTCGTAGTGCTCAGGGCAGGCGGGCTTGAGCTAAAATTCATATAGATGGCATTAAATTTGGGCACAATTAAGAATAAATTATCTAAGGGATGCGTATGAAAAAAAGCAGATGCTTACTCCTCTATCCAACTGCCACAAGAAATTCGCAATATAATCCATCTTGCCGGGAATTTGCGAGCTGCATGGCATCGGGGCGTCCTCGATTTTTTGGACGGTTGACATCTAAATTTTTAGGTATTTTTAGCTTCCCTCTCCCTCCATTGATCTTTCTGTCTCTCTCTTCTTTCTCTCTCGCTCTCTTTCTCTCTCTCTCTCTCTCTCTCTCTCAAAACCTACCGTACACATCGCAACTCCAATCATTTCCCCTTGCTCGTTTCTTAACAATGCAGTATGGCCAGAGTTGGCCGAATCTTTGGCGAGGTCTAAAAATTCATATTTTCATACCATGACCAAAATATATTTTCGGCTGGTCAGAAAAAGCGGGGAAAAGGCAAAAGATAAGCCAAGCAGGACTAAATTTTTGATCAGGAACTGAAATTCAGGCAAAGCAAAGCGGAAGGCAAAAGTTCACCTCGAATCTTCAAAAGACGAGCTGGCTCGATTAAAGGGAGCGGGACAGTTGCCGATTGCTTTGCAGAGCCTTCAGAAAGTTATAAACTTGGCTTTATATCAAATTCGCGCTAAAGTTAAATTTTTAAATTTTCGGCGAGAGGGTATCGATTTCTTTGCTCGCTCCGCCCCTTTAAATTAGCCTTAAAATCGATAGACAAAACGATCCCTGCAAAAAAAACTAAAAATAGTTGGTTCAGCCAGCCTTTTTAAATATTTTGTATTCTACATGATGTATAACGTTTTTCTGACCAACCAAATTAGTATACGGCAAACGATAGGAAAGTAATGTCAAAGAAAAGGAGACGCGAGAAGCGGGGAGCAGTCACGAAATGAAATCCAAACCTGGCAGCCATGCGCCGCGGCTCGCTAATTTTCGCATAAATGGCAATATATTAAAGTAATAAAAAGTTACCTTCTAGAATTTGATGGCAATCAGGTCGGCTCAGCCGGACTGCTGCATTCAGGGGCTCTGTGATGAGAAAATCAGCCACTAAGAACTCTTCAATCTCTTTGGCGTCTTCAGGCTTGGCCCGGATTGGCTCGTATTCGGATGTGATAGCCATTTCCTAAAAAATTGGTTAGAGAGAGAAAAGTAGAGAAAAAGCGAGGGAGAGAACGAACGTGAAAGCGAGAGAGAGAGAGAGAGAGAGAGAGACCGATACAGAGATAGCGAGGGAGGGCGAGAGAGAGAGCGACAGAAAGAGAGCGGAGAGAGAGGGAGAGAGAGAGAGAGGGGGAGGGAAAGAAATAATGGGAAGGAAAAACCTAATTCCGAAAATCAAATTTTTGCTCGCGTAGCGTAACGTACTATTATGCAATGCTACAGACCTTCCCGTCTAGTAAGAGAAACGCTAGAAAGCCAAGCAAATTGCTAGGCTTCTCCGCTAGAAGCAGACACGCAAGCGAAATGTGGCTCGGCCCATGGCGTGTCAGTCAGCTTTTGGGAAAACAATATGGAACAAGAACAACCATGCAAATACAAAACGTTGCATTTAGTGCGAAACAAGCGTTTTTGAAGGGCCACAACATTTAGAGCAATATTATAAAAAGAGCTATGCAACTGCAGTCTCAAAGATCATTTCAGAACTCGACATTTCATATGCTTGCCGAGAGCAACAAAACGGAGTATCCTGGCCCAATTTGCGAGACACAATATAGTGAAAAATGCTCGAATCGAATCATATTCAAACATATGATCAAACCACAAATTTTGGCAAAAGTTGGCAACTTGCACATCAAGCCAAAAAGAACGTGATGAAGGTCGTCAAATACCCATCCACTTAAAAAGGGCTGGAGCGTGCGGGGGGAGATGCTTTTTAACGGACCTGGGGCGGGCGGGACGCGGTTTTCGCGACGGGGGAACAAAATATTGTCAAAACAGTAAAAATGCGGACATTGGAACATACGGGGGTAAAAATTCTTACAGATTTTGAAGTTTTTTTTCGAATGCGTAGTCATTTGCAATGTCGGAACATGGGTTCGTGGCTTTTTCGACGTATCTGGTCGAAAAAGCCACAAAGGCTACGTCTTTATTTTGGCAGTCAGAATTGCGAATGCCGAATTTAGGTTGTCGACGTTTTGAATGTCGGTATTCCGGGAAAAATTTTGGTTACAGAGGCTCTGAGAAAACGCCTTTAGCGGAAGTGGTGGGGCAGACGCGCTTTTTGCGCAGCCGAGGGCAATATTTTCACAAAAAAAGTAAAAATACCGCCATCGGACAATGCCGACAAAAAAAATAAAAAGTGCCAGTAACCCGTCACGCGAATGTTTGAAACCGACACGACGATTAGTTTGGAGTTCCTGTTCCTGTGTCCGATTGACGGCTTTTTCAGCTTCGGTATTCTGGCAGGGATGTTCCATACATGGGCTCTGGCAAAGCGTATTTTAGCGGAAACGGCAGGGCGAGATGCGCTTTTTGCGGGCGTGGGAATCGAATTTGTGTAAATGTAAGGAAGGGAGGGTGGTGGAATCCAATTTCTCCGCCGGGTGCCCTCGACATTTTTCGAGGCTTACTTGACCAACCAACAGACAGGTGACATGTTCTTTAACGCCAAAAAAAACACCAAGAAAAACCGGAAGCCGGGTAATTAGTTGTCGGACTCGAGTAAAGCCTCCGGCGGCGTGGCATTCCGATTCAAATTTCCACCCGACGCCTGCGGACACCGCGAAATGACGCATATCCAGGGAAAATTGGCTTCTTCGGGGTGATGCTAGCGAAAATCTAGTTGTCAAGGGTCTGTTTTTAGGTTTGTGACCTTTTTCGGGACCGGAAGCCGTATTTGAGAAGCGAATTTCGAGGGTAAGGTAGGGATTTCGTGGATCTATGAATTGAATCGCCCTAAAATCGGGTTTAAAAGAGCCTGAGTTTCCGATTACGAGGCTTAAGTTTTCGGGATCAGCAGAATCATTAATGCGCTAGTACAAGCCTCTATTAGTCTTGCTTTTTGTCAAAAAGGTTGCTAAAAATTGCTTTAGAAGCAGACGAGTCACAAGGAAGAGCAGTTTTCGAGGATCCGCGAAGACTTCTAAAGCCAAAAAAGCTCATCCTCCTCCTGCTCCGCCCGCCCACATTCCGCACATCCCCCGAAATTGCCCTCATTTGCGTTCCTGCCTGCTGCTCATCCGGCTAAAAGCCGGGGGCAGACCGGGGAGTGGGACCTCTGGCTCGGCGGAATGGGGATTTTCTGTGGCTAGAAAACTAATTTTGAAATGGAAGCCAAGAGAGACAAAAATAAGACCAGCTTAAAATGGGCATGATTTCTGTCATGGGCAATTTTAGTTCCTGCGTAGGCGGTCTGATTTTCATCCGGATGTTCCCCTAAACCGGGACGAATTATTTTTAGATACTGTGTTTAAAGGAGCAGCAAGGTATAAGTAGATGCTTTGCTAGCATTTTTTCGCCTCTAACAAGGAGTGCTTTTTTTGAGTCATCGGCAAAACCTTACGAGACCTAGCTCATTCGATAGAGAATTCGATTTTGAACAAAACCCCGTTGTTCTTTTTTGCAGAATGGCCATCCCTGATTTTATAAAATTTTAAAACTGCATCCAAAAGCCTCTCTTTGGCTCGAAAGGCACTCATGGTAAGAGACGGGGACTAGCATTTTAATTTTACAAAATCAGGGATAGCCATTCTGCAAAAAAGAACAACGGTGTTTTGTTCGGAATCGAATTCTCTATCGAATGAGCTAGGTCTCGTAAGGTTTTGCCGATGACTCAAAAAAAGCACTCCTTGTAAGATCATGCTCGTCAATTTGTCGGGTAGTCGCACAAATAATATAGTAATTAATGTTATTCGAACAAATTACTGTTTCCTTCAGCAAGGTCTTTCGAGTTTTCACCTTTAAAGAGACGCGCAAGTCATGTTTTTATCGATTACGACCGTAGCAACTATACCAAACATTGAACGCGTTGGGTATCGCTTGCGTGGAAAATGGGGGTGAATCGAGGCCAGAAATCCATAATCAGCCTTACTGCCTTAAAGGGGGAGGTAATTTTCCAAAAGTTCGTGAGCACTGAAAATGAACATCCACCGTACATTTGGCCGAGATGGAAAGAACAACACACAGGGTCGATCCTATCATTATCCGCTTGATTGAGCGCCTAGACTTGAAAACGAGCTCCCCAGGATCATGTAGAGCGAAGAAGCGCCGTAAAAGTTCCCCATTGCTCGCGATTTTTTCTTGATTTCTCTAATTTTTGAGGAGGGTTGCGCACTATCACTTGCTGTAGGTACCCGCGTGATACTTTGCTGATGCCAAAAAATGCGCTCATTGCCAAGCAATAAATTAGGCGCGCCCGGGCGATAGAATCAAATGACCCGGGTCCGGGGTTGGGCAAGCGGAACCAGCGAAGGTTTTGAGTCGTGGTGATGTGATGGGGTCTGGCGGTGAAATGGTAGAATGGCAAAAAGCAAACCGAGCAATGAAATTAAGGCTGCTTAGGCAAACTATCCGGATATCACGGTTTACGCCGATGGTTTTTCCGGCAGTCTGGCCGGCGAAAACAGTGTAGCGGGGTTTGAAAAATACCAGAGATCCTTTTGGATAGAAACAAATGTCGATATTCTATTGATTGATAATTGATATACTATATGATTTTTACAATATTTGACTTTTTAGGATATTCAGATGATCCTAATGGGATCAGGAAGGCCCGGGAAAAAATAGCGTAAAACGGGCTTCATTTCTAAATAGGAATTAGCATGAATCTTCTCTTTCCCCTCCTGTCTTGTCCCACATTCTGCTCATTCTTTTGCATTAGCATCCTAATATATATAAAAAATATAGTGTCTGTGTGTGTGTGTCTGTGTGTGCGTGCCACTTTGCATCCACTTCCGTCTGTCCGTCCGGAGGATATCTCGATAGGGGATGAATTTAAGGTATGTATGATACGTCATTAGGTGCGTAATGGCCTGGAGATGACTGCACGCAGGTGAGCTTTAACAAAATCACCTATTTTCGGCAATAAATTTAAGTTTTTGTGAAAACCTCTTTGCTAGGAACAATTAGCATAGACCGGAAGTGGGGATTCGACTATGTAAAGCGACAGGAAAGGTTGTTTTTCATTTTTTGCCATCTGAATTCAGCGCAAGTATGCAGAGTGAAGGATAAAATGGGGTCGGACGGGGCCAGGGTTGAAAAGTCGCGAAGGTTTATAGATAAATAGATAAATTATAGATAAACCTTCGCCTTTCTTTTCCCTTTAAGGAAAATTGATAAAACAGATTATATCGTCTCCGTTTTCCAAATTGATTTCCACCGTTTGGGCTAAAAATCACGCGCTTACATAAAAAAGCACCCCATGCTTCGAGATGTCATTTTTAGTTTTTTAAATTTTTTTAAATAGGCGTTTGCTATTTTTCAGAAACGAACAAGTGCATTTGGTTTATATGTGAATTCTGATTGCATAAAAATGAGCTTCGGTAGCAACAAGTGGACGAGCAGAGATTCTTCAGGCAAAAAGGTGACTCTTTAAAAAATGGGCTAAAAATAAAGCGGGGACGAGGTTCAGTCCCTATGCTTTCTGTCACCCTCAAACAGCCATAAAACATGCAAAGCAGCCCCCGGCTGGCTGAAAACAAAAATTAATTTACGACCAACATGCAGGTGGTATGGGCCTGGAAAACAGCTGCTCCGAAAAAATAGTCATGTAGGAAAAATTGTGCTCCAGTTGGTAGAAAAGCTGCCCATCGCAAGCTGAAGAATAGAGAGTACGGTAGTTTTCAGGGAGTTTCAGGGAGTTGAGACACAAATTTGCATCATGTATTTTTAAAAAGGTGAGTAAAAAACACCACATGATTTAGCCCTCTGAAATCATTCCTAAAAAATTGTTTTCTTTACAGCACAGGTTAAGCAACGGGTGTAAAATAATGACGTTATTTTTGCTTCAAAGCTCACTAAGCTGGTTTAAAAAGGATATAATTTTCTGTAATACCAAATAAAGAATAAAAATCGTATTTTATGCAAATTAAGTCAGCTTTGATCAATGGACAGGACCGCAGTAAAGTTGAGAATGAGGGAGTGAGTGGATGTGAAAGGAGTGTGCGGGGCAGCGCATCCTTGTGGCCAGAGTTTCTTCTTTCCTCTATGTCGTTCTCTCTCTCTCTCTCTCTCTCTCTCTCGCTCTCTCTCTCTCTCTCTCTCGCTCTCTCTCCCTCGCCTTAATGCCATTTTTTCACCCTCTGCCCTACACAAAAAGGGAGAAGCTGCTCGCTGCTGGCTTTGGCTCCAATGTCTTTCTCTAGGTCCTCTCCATCAATTTCGCACTCTTGCCCCAAAAGTCCTCTCGGCCAGCACATTCACATTCTATAAACAAACAAACATAGGGTGATGGAAAGTGGTGTGAAATTTCAGCAAGTAGAAGATGAATTTTTCAAGGCTCGTTGTTAAAAAACCATAAGAACTTGAGGTGAGGCATTGTAGAATATTAAGAACGAAAAATTACAAAAACTCATACTTCCGATTACCGGAAACGAAAACGCGGACAGCCGAAATTACATATCCTGTAGTTAATTTTTGTTTTTCCTCTTTGGATTTCCGTGTTCTGTGGATCAGCATTTCGATTGTCAAGTTTCGGCTAACGGCATTCTGGAATGCGTTATGCACCCGTTGCAAATTTTAAAATTGAAGAAGCAAAGAACTCAATTATGAAGAATTTAAAAAACCGGTTATAGAAATGAATTAGTTAGATTAAGCCAGCAATTTTGACTTTATAAGCCTGCGATAGTTTCAACGTTATTTCCCCTTTTGAAGTTTTCCCTTTCGAAATATTTGTACTGTCATAGCCATTCACGTAATTTTGAAAAACAGTTGGCCACCGAAAGCAACTCGCAACAGCTCAGAATCTCTTTAAAGCTTCTGGTCAATCGCAGGACTTGCCTAAAAAAGTTCGATCGAGCCGCGCTGCTCATCGAAAATGCACTAATTGCGCTTTCATTGCGAAAAAATTCCAGAAAAGGTCACACGGTCCCTCTTTCAGTTTTTGAAAGATGCACGTCGCGCTCGCGTTTTGCGGTATTTGATCCCGAAAGGCTAGCCCGAAGTTGCCAGATAACTGGCTCGATGATTGATGGAAGAGAGAAGAGGGATACGGTAAATTGTGAACTTGGACTCACTTTTAGGCTTGATAGGAAGGCAAGCTCGAAAAATTGCGGGAACAGACTCATTTTAAGGGAAGGATGATAGCAGATGACACTCGTTCTTGCTCTAGTTCTCTCTCACTCTCTCTCCCTTTCTCTCTCTCTCTCTCTCTCTCTCTCTCTCTCTCTCTCTCTGTCTGTCTTTCTCTCTATCCCTATCTCTCTCTCGCTCTCTCTCCCACGCACTCTTGCTCCCTCTATCTCCCGCTGTCTCATTTGGCTCGCTCTCCCCCGCATTTTTGCTCTTGCTCAGTCTCTTTCATTGAGTTACACAGTTCAGAATGTTT
Source organism: Mesorhabditis spiculigera (assembly GCA_958295435.1). Taxonomy (NCBI): domain Eukaryota; kingdom Metazoa; phylum Nematoda; class Chromadorea; order Rhabditida; family Rhabditidae; genus Mesorhabditis; species Mesorhabditis spiculigera. The sequence goes on along the minus strand of CATQJA010002647.1, from coordinate 1,034,525 downwards.
AGAAAAAATTTATTAACAGAAAAAAAACCGGTTTTGGAACAACGGGAGATGCGGAGACTAACAAAAAATACCAAAAAAATTTTAGAATTTGTTAACGTAGTAGGGGTTAACGAGAACGGCGCACTGTCCGGTCAGCTGGGTGAGCTTCTTCTTCTCGATCAGGCAACGGCACGAGTTCCTGGCAAATAGTGCAATTGGATGAAAGCGTGAGAGACAGAGCGAGATAGCGAGAGAGAGAGAGAGAGAGAGAGAGAGAGAGAGAGAGAGAGAGAGGGAGTTCGTAAAACTCCTTACCACAGGTTCAGATGGACGAGCTTGTGGTTCTTGGCGCAGTTGTTCATCGACTCCATGAAGGTGTCGAGCTTCGGGAGTTCAACAACGCACTGCTCGACGTTGATGAGGCACTCGAGCATCTTCTTGTGGACGCAGTGCTTGGCGCAGTGGTAGAAGGATTGGAACGTTTGGAAGGTCTTGTGGGCTTTCTGAAAAAAATGGATCAGAGGGAGAGAGAGCGACAAAGAGAGCGAGAGAGAGAAAGAGACTCCAGCAACAACTGACCTTCTCGAAGTTGGTGTACAGCTTCTGGGCGCTCTGGTTGCGGTAGTGGAAGTTGGTGTACGGGGTGTAATCGGGCTGAACCATGTACTCGGTCTCCGTGGAGTTGGTGCACCTAAAAAATCGATAGGGTGGGAGAGAGAGAGAAATAGAGAGAGAGAGAGAGAGACAAATAGAGAGAGAGACAGAGAGAGAGGGAGGAAGAGAGAGCCAGCCAAAACTTACAGATCTCCGACTTCCGCGAGGAGGCACATCTCGGCATTCGTGAAGCCTTGGATGTTCTTGTCGGTGAAGCACTCGAGGAAGTTGCTGTCCGACTTGCCGAGCACCTCCAGGTGATAGTGGCACTCGTCGAAGCACGGGCTCACTTCCGAGATGATCGACTCGCGGCAGGTTTGCGTCTGGTTGCAGTTGCACTTAGGAACCTGAAAGGGGTGGATTAATTAGGATCAAACCCAGAAATTTAATCGTTTTTATTTTGTTGTGTTTTACATCAGATTTTGCGATGAAAATTTACATCAAAGGGTTAATTGTGTTGTCTTAAAAATCGCTAATTTTAGGATTTCAGCTGTAGCGGCGCAAAATCTCTACTTTCACATAGATGAGACAATTTTTTTGCAATTTCGTAGGCAAGCTATGGTAGCTTGGGAGCTCTCAAAAATATATTTTGCTCGTAGCTACCGTAATTAGACATTCTCGTCAAATCCCAGCCTTCATTTTTTGAAAATTTCTGTTAGTTGGATACGATAAAAATTCAAGGAAAAATCCAAGAAGCCAAGGCTCGCAATTCATAAAATTTCAGCTTATGATTAAAATACATTTTTGTATTACCTCATCCAAGGTATTGTTTTGAATTTCGAAACATTAAAATAGAGTTACGATAATAATTATGCTGAAAATCGATACATTCGGCGCTAAAAAAACTGGCATATCTCGCAAAAATCTTTAAAAAATCAAATTGATTGATTAAATTGGAAAATTGTTAAATTAAATTAAATTGTTCGATTAAAATTATTAAAAGCTGTTATCGTCATGATAAAAACTAAGGTCCGATAATAACCTACCCGAACTTCCTCAGTAGCATTGTTGAAGGTCATGGTAGTAGCCGCGGTGGTAGTAGTGGTAGTAGATGTAGAGGTCGTAGATGCAGTAGTGGTCGTGGTCGAAGGTGTAGTTTGGAGTTTAGTGACGGCTTTCAGGGTGGGTTTCGGGGTAGTAAAGACCGGCGTGGTGGTACCGGTGATCACCTTGGGGGTGGCCTTGACAAAGGCCAGGGATACGGTAGCGAGAAGCGGTAGCAGGAATAAGGAACGCATCCTTGGGGCTGGGTGGGGGAATAACTTATAATCGGAGTTTTCGGCTTATATACCCTGATCTAGGTCACCCATCTGTGGATGGCTTCGATTTTGCCCTCGGGCCTTTTTGGCATATAGACATTTGAATCCGGGGGATCTGCCTTTTTGGACTTTGTTCTCTGTCCTGAGATATGCAAATTACGACATTAATAAAAAATTTCACGATTCAAATGGTTGCTTTACAAGAAAACAAATGCCGCGATGCTGATGAAATGTTTTGCATTTTTGAAATACTATATAAACACAGAATTGCATTTATTTAATCGCGAGTAATTTTTGGTTTTGTCCTCGAACGCAATAGTTAATAAATTGGCATCGCACGTTCGCAAATGTAGCGCGGAAAGGTGACGGTAATATTCTGGTCGACGAAGTGGGAGTCTTTTGCGCAATCGGGGTCTTGGTCAATCTGAAAAAAAGATAATAAATCAAAGCTCACAAGAAGTGCTTTTTTTGAGTCATCGGCAAAACCTTACGAGACCGAGCTCATTCGATAGAGAATTCGATTCTGAACAATACCCCGTTGTTCTTATTTGCAGAATGGCTATCCCTAATTTTACAAAATTAAAATACTAGTGACCGTCTCTTACCATGAGTGCCTTTCGAGCCAAAAGAGAGGCATTTGGGTGCAGTTTTACAATTTTATAAAATCATAGATAGCCATTCTGCAAAAAAGAACAACGGGGTTTTGTTCAGAATCGAATTCTCTATCGAATGAGCTAGGTCTCGTAAGGTTTTGCAGATGACTCAAAAAAAGCACTCCTTGGAAGTCGAAGCCTAAGCCTAAACAAATGCCTGGACCTGAGCCTAAGCCGAAGTCTAAGACGAGGACCAGCCGAAGCCAAACCCTAAGCCAAAGCGAAGCCTAAGCCTACCCCTAAGTCAGGCCGAAGCCTACATAAGCTGAAGTCTAAGCCAAAGCCTAAGCTGAAGGCTACGCCTAAACCTAAGCCTAAGTCTCAGTCTCAGCCCGTGCCTAAGTCGAAGTCTAAGCCCGAAGCCGAAGCCAAAGTCAAACCTAAGCCAAGCCTGTCTGAGGCTATGCGGAGAATAAACCGACGCCTAAGCCTCAGACTCAGCCTGTCTAAGCCCAAGCCGAAGTCGAAGGCTAAGCCGGAACAAAGCCTAAGCTTTAGCCAGAACCGAAGCCTAAGCCTACCGCTGAGCCAAGCCGAAGCCTGGGCGGAAGTCTACGCCTAAGTCTACCTACCCGTGCGTAATGTGGCCGGCTATGTTTGGCCGGAGATGGGGCCTCGTCACCGTCATAAAAACGCAGCCACATTGAGGCGAACACATCGCAGGTGAAATTGAATGCCGCGCGATGCTCGGCCACAAATTTTTCGTCTGCCTTGATTTCCGTTTGGAATTCTGAAATGGGGTATAAGAAATGAGGCAAAAGTGTATTTTTTCGTTTTCTAGATCGCGCAAAAATTTGCCGAGATATTTGTATTTCGATGGGGACTCATAAAGCCGCACAAATACTGGATTTTACAGTTTCGCGTATTTTTTCCTGTAACTTACTTTCCCATAATACCCTTTGAAACCCTCTGAAAATATGTGCAATCTGCCCATGTTTTTCGGCACAGGCCTCCGCGGCTTGCTCTGGCATAAAGAGCTGTATGTCACCATCGGGGCGTAGGGTGAAATTCTGAAATCGGTTTCCGAGAAGGCTGCCTAAACTACCGAGAAATAAAGGCATGTTTGCGTCTCCTGGAAGTAGTGCCATCCCGGCGGGCATGAATCTGAGAAAAAATTCGCTAGCTCGTCTCTCTTTATCTCACTCTCTCTCTCTCTCTCTCTCTCTCTCTCTCTCTCTCTCTCTCTCGCTCCCTCTCGCTCACTCTCACCCATCCTTTATATTTCTGTACCTTGCTCCGCTCTCTCTTTCTTCTTCGTCCCTGTCTATCTACGTCGATCTCAGCCTCTCCTCTCTCGCTCCCTAGCTATCTCTGAATTTCTCTATCTCTCTATCTCTCCCTCTCGCTTTCTCTCCCTATCACTCTCTCGCTCGCGCGCTCTCTTTCTTTCTCTCTCTCGCTCACTCTCGCCCATTCTTTATATTTCTGTACCCTTCACTGTCTCTCTCTCTCTCTCTCTCTCTCTCTCTCTCTCTCTTTCTCTCGCTCTCTCTCCCCCTATCACTTTCTATCGCTCGCTCGCTCTTTCTTTCTCTCTCTCGCTCACTCTCGCCCATTCTTTATATTTCTGTACCCTTCGCTGTCTCTCTCTCTCGCTCTCTCTCTCTCTCTCTCTCTCTCTCTCTCTCTCTTTCTCGCCCTCTCACCCTTTCCACCCTGGCAAATATGTCTTCGAGGCGTTTCGCAATCACTCGGCCTCCAGAATCCATCTCCCAGCTTCATCGTCACGCATTCATACCGTATCACCTCATCCCTGGCATCTAAAACGTACGTAGCCGGTCCTAACTGGCGTTCATCCAGACGGGCATATACTTGGTGTCCCAAAAAAAAAAAGCACCCCCCTCTAGCGGTCCGAGGGAAACTCAGATCGGGATAATTTTTATACCATTCGAAAGCGCTCGGAAAGGCGAGAAAACAAGCGGGATTTATTTTATGAGATTTATTTTTATACGCTGGATATTCAACGTTTTTCTAAAGCAGGTAGATTTCCAATAGGAATTTCGCGATTAGCATGCAGATCTCGCGTAAATCTGCCGTTTTCATGGTTTTTGGACGTAAAATTTGCTAATAAAAATAGATAATAAAGAAAATGAACCCTCCTTGTTTTCTCGCCTTTTCAAGAGCTTTCGATAGATACCTAAACGATAAAAATCGGACACGACTGCGCGCCGCTAGAGGGGGGTGCTTTTTTTTGGGACACCCTGTAGTTTTCTTGAAATCCAGACGACACTGACGAACCGGCTGCCCAGTTCGTGTACTGCAGCGTTGTGTTATCCGCGTACACCCAGATGCCGTTGCGATTCCGCTCTACACCAATGTACCACGGCTCGTCTTGATTATCTGAGGTAAAATTTAGACGATGTGCCTGGTGTATTTGACTTACTGTCTGGAATAAACGAATTCACGAACATGCTCGTGCTCACGTCCCGAAATTGGATCAAATCGAGTCCCCGGGATAGGCATGAGTTTTTGGCATCGTTGTAGTTTAGCGCTAAAATGTGGAAAGCAAAGAGCAGAACAGTTACCTTCGTACTCAAAGTAGATGCACGACGAGGTGTTGAAGCTCTCAAAAAATTCCAAGCCGCCGTCCTGGCAGAGTTGCCCAGCAGAAACGGTTTCTAAGAAAAACAGCAACCAGCCGATCGGACGCATTTTCAAAATGAGAACCCAAGGCTGGCTCTTCAAAATCCGACTTTGCCAAATTTTTCCCTAGGGGGCTTTGATTGCTGAAAAAACCATGGGTTTCTTTTGATGGTGGGAATTATTGAGGAAAAAGATTGCTGCTAATGAAGCCCAAAAAACCAGCCTCCAATTTTTCAGAAAAAGATTAATTCTTTGCTCAATTCCGGAGAAATAAGTATAATTGTGAACCTTAAATACATGCAAAACACGTCGGATTCTTTATCGATTTGTTTTTGTGAATTCAGACTTTTTTTTTGGCGCGTCAATCAAGCCGAACGTCACCGCGCGTACGGCAAGCTGGGAAAGCCTGAAAAAAATGTGTGAAAATCTGATCAAGAAGCTCGGGATAAGCCAGGTTCGTCAGTAATTCATACGGGTTTCGTAGAGCCGTGCATAAGCTGGATATAAAAATATAAACCCACAGCAGTCTCTCGAACGCAGTGGAACATCGGTGGGCACAGTCCGTAGCAGTAAAGTCCCTGAAAATTTCAAATTTCCGAACTTTCCGAGAGAGTACCGGCGCACATTCCCTTGAGTATTGGCAGCGTTCGTTGGTGGATTTCTAGAAACACATGTTTTATATGGAAACAAGGGGATGAAAATATATTAAGTATAGCTGCAAGGCTTCAACTCACAAATCCTCTTGTGAACCGCATCGCCGAGGTTTGATTCAACAGGATGAAAGCGAGGACCAAGAATAGAGCGATTTTCATATTTCAATTCTTAGTGTAGGTTCGGAAGGTCCTGTAGTTCGCCACTTGGCTATGTCTTATATCCAAAGATTTGACCTTGATATCGGCCAAAATTGTCCGAGCTGATCCTTGGCTGCGATCACTTTCTACACCCAAAAAAGGCAGTATCGTCATGGCGCCAGCCATTTATAGAAATACACAAATTTTTCCTTCATGCCAGTAATGGCAGCTGTTATTTTATCGAAACACGTATGTATTTATTGAAACAAAATTACACAGATTTATTTTCATTGTTGTTCGCGGCTTCTCCATTTTCGAGGTCTTCCGGCGGGATGGGTTTGTCGGTATTTCTCCAGCATGGTCGAGGCGGGGGTTGGCTTACTACTGAAATTAACGAGTTATAGCACAATTCGTTAATGCCCCTCTCCTTTTACCTTTCGCTCTCTCTCTCTCTCTCTCTCTCTCTCTCTCTCTCTCTCCCCTCTCTCTCTCTCTCTTCCCCCCTCTCTCTCTCTCACTATCTCTCTCTCTTTCTCTCTCCCTCTCCTCTATCTATCTATCTCTCTATCTTTCTCTCTCTCTTCCTTTCTCTCCATCTCTCTCTCTCTGTCTCTCTATCGCTCGCTCTCACATAGACAAGCCTCGCAACAGACTCTTGTGAAGCTTACCATTCCAGCCCTCTGGTTTCTCTTCCGGTTTACTGATGTTTGGATCCGCATCAGATTTTTGGATCACGGGAGTACCATCTGAGTTAGACATTGCAAAATCAGATAGGGTGGAAATAATCAAAAATAGTAGTATCAGTTTTGTCATGGGCTTCATTTCGAAATGAAATTTATAGGATTGGTGAGGATGGGCCCGGCGCGCTGCGCAAACAATTGACCCTGGTAAATTTATTGTTTATTTAGCTGCTGCTGAGTAATGTTACGGAATACATAACATTGATAGCTTCAAATAATTATGAATCATTAACCATCGTTAAATCATATTCCCCTCGACACGAGCTCCTTCGACAAAGGCCTTGATCGATAGCATCTCATACAATTCTTCGGAGGGCCACACAATTTTTTGTATATTTTAGTGACTTTCAACCCAGGAATTCATTTGTTTATGTGCACCCAACCACTCTTTTAATATTTCTTCGAAACCAGGAGGGCAGGATGAAAAAGCGGTGGAACAAGACGGTGGAACGGAATCTGTTTCCTCATGAGCTTTTTGAGGCTGTCGACTTACGAGAGTATAGTTTGGTAGTACCAAATTTTAGAAGGTTGAAAAATGAAACGCGCAAATGTAAGAATTGCGCCTAAAAAAAAAGAAATTAAAAATCGGCTTTTTAACCTTGTAATTAACTAAGTTTGAACAATTAGACAAGTTATGAGTAACGTATTGGAAGGTTTTGAAAAAGCACGAGCCTGAAAGTATTAAGTTTTTAGTAAATTAGTAACTGAAACGATCCGAACCTAGTTAAAGAATCGTCGATTCTAACGCCTTCTGACCTATTTGGTATAAGCAAATTGGCTGATTCTAGGGCTGTTTATCGTTTGAGTTTCGTTTTACCGAGCAAGCAGGAAGGCAGCTTCGGCACAATTCATCATTTCTTTTTACCTAGAGTATCATTTTGTTTTCCCCAAATCTCCGTTGGGACCACTGGCAAAAATGGCCACAATGCTGGAACGGCGCACTGGTATCGACAATTTCGAAAAAGTTGAGCCGCTATAAATTGAATGAAAACCAATATGAGGAGAGCGGGACTCGAAAATGCGCTTCTGCTTGTTCGTCTGCCTTGCTCTTTTGGTCGCTACTGTGTCGGCCAAGGTAAGGCGGGTTGTTTAATAAAATAAAAGGTACTTGGCTAGACTTTACATTGCCCCGTAGCCGGAATTTACAAAAATTTTTGGAGATTGCCGTTTTTGTCGAAATTTTGGTCATGTCATTCAATAGAACATCAATAAATATATTAACAGTTTTAATTACAGCCCAAAATTGTGTAATATATAAAATTTATAGCGAAAAACTTCTGGGAGCTTTCGGCTGGAGATAGGATAAAGTAAAGAATTACCGGGTACTTACCGTAGGATTTCCCCTTAAACAAGCTGCCGATCGGCTTTAGAAAAACTTGAAAATCCTTAAATCTTTCGAGATGATCCATTCAGAAAGCAAAAGACACGCCCTGTTCCTCGACCACGGAATGTAACGCGGTTTTTTTGAATCTCGAAGTATTTATTTGAATTTTTAGGGCCTGAAATGCTGCACGATGTGCCCGGCTGACGCAGCTTGCGGCCCAGGAACTGAGGCAAGAATTGTTTTCAGGGAATGTACACGGCTTCCATTTTGCTTCCAATTTTTCTTTCAAACAATCAAGGGCTACGGTTTACTTTACCCCCCCCCCCCAGCCGGAAGTTTTTGGCTATAACTTTTTTATTTTACATTATTGTAGGCTCAAATTACAACTCTTCGTATATTTTTCGACGCTCTATCGAATGGCTTTGCCAAAATCCCGACAAAATAAGCGAAAATACCGACAACTTTGAGACCCTTCGGCTGTGGGGGGGGGGGGTAAAGTAAACTCTTACCCAATCAAGCCACAAAATCAAGATGACTAACGTTTCCAGTTCTCGCCCACCTGTGACGATGGCCCCTGCGAGTCGCCGAACTGGCTCGAGTTCGAATGAGGAGTTGAATAAATTTCAGCTTTTGCTTTCAAAGGCCTTTTTCTGATGGAGCTTCAGCACAAAATACAGTGGCCCAAAAAACGATCTCCTCTAGCGTTCCGTCGGAAGCTCTGTTCGTGATGATTTTTACGCCATTCGCAAAAGCACCTCAAACCGCGCGAAAACAAAACTTTTTACAAAATTTTCTGGACCACGATTTCTTAAAGACCGTCAGAACGATGAAATATCGTTTAGAGCAAGAAAGTTGCGCACCGGGCGGGGGTCGAACCCGCGATGGTTGGCTCCACAGTCCGACGCGCTAGCCACTATACCACAGGGCCAAGTGGGGAAGGGAGTGAGAGGCGCCCCAAACCCCAGAGGGTCTTTGCCCAACACGGGACACCACTAATGACGACCCTCTCTGCGCGTTCTTGGGGGCAGCACCCTCGGGGTGACAGTGCGCGTTCCATCGTTCTGGTAGTCTTTAAAAAGCCTGCAGTTTGATCCAATAAAAAAACATCCCTCAAACTGGACGCAGAAGTAGCGGATCGGAACGATAGTTGTACCATTCGAAAGGCCATTGACCTGGTGAGCTTGCAACAATCTTTAAAGATATATCTTTATTATTCAAGAGCCGTTTTCCAACGCATTTAAAAACATTAAGGAACGTCATTTGTATTTGATTAACGGCAACTTCCAGTCATTTTGCATGGAGGAATTGAGGCATATTAGCACCTATGCGAACCCAAAAAAAGATATCTCTGGCAAAATGGCTTGTGAAAAGCTAATTTAAATAAAAAACGGTTCTGAAGATTGTATCAAACTCGCCGTTTTAAGAGTTTTAGAATGGTTGAAGTATCGTTCCGTTCGGATATTTCTGCGCCAAGTTAGAGAGTGCGTTTTCTTTTATTTGAACACCCGATATCGCTGTGTTTTTGCCAAATCTCGACCGGGACCATTGGGCAAAACCGGCAAAAATGATGGAACGGCGCGCCAGCAACGACAAATTCGAAAACGATGCGCGGCTATAAATTGACTGAAGACCGATATGGGAGCACTGAACCAGCCATGCGCTTCTCTCTGTTTATCTGCCTAGTGCTCTTGCTCACTGCTGTGCAGGCCGAGGTAATTCGGGGGCTGTTAGGCAGAATAAATACTGATAATTGGAGCGGTTTGATTCTCTAATAACGGGCTAATAAGGGTCTTGTATATAATGTCGAAACTGATTAGTCCGAAAATTCAAATTACGGATTTTTTTTGAATGCTTTTTATGGATTTTCCGGCGAGGCTACACTTTACTTTACCCTCCCCCCCCCCCGTCCCCCCACGGCAGCCGGAAGTTTTTGGTTATAACTTTTTTATTTTACATTATTGTAGGCTTAAATTAAAACTCGCAGTATATTTTTCGACGCTCTATCGAACGGCGTTGAGAAAATCCCGATTGAGACCCTTCGGGTGTGGAGGGGGGTAAGGTAAAGTCTTACCCCGGCAGATTTGCTAGGCAAGTTTTAGCATGATGAATTTCCAAGTTACAAAATCTTGGCTTTATAAAATCGCTACATAATAAAATTGCAAAATTTTGGCATGACGAATTTCGACACTTTGATGTTCAACATTCCGAATCATCTAGATTATCAGTCCTGGGCATTAAATTAGTAAATCAGTAAATTCGGCATTATGAAATTGAGCATTGTCAATTTTTGGCATCAAGATATTTGGACGGTCTGAAATTGGCATTAAAAAAATGTAGAAATTCTAAACTTGCGACGTGCCCATCTTTCGACATTAACAAATTCGACATTATAAATTTCAATATATTAATTTCGACATTGAGAAATTTTTGGATCATAAATTGCGATATTAAGAATATCAAGATGAATAAGTTTTGCATTCTGAAATCTCGGCATTATGATTGTGGATATTATGAATTGCGGCATTGAGGAATATCCGCAACTTGGACGTCCCAAGGGCACATACTGCCAGTCGACTAAGGAATGTGAGGCGGTATGTTTTCTAGAGCATAAAAATGTTTGTTTTTTTTGTAAATTTTTAGGGCCTGAAATGCTGCATGCTCTGCCCAGCCGATGTGGATTGCGGCGCGCGGCGAATTGTTCTGCGGGATTGGGTATGTTTCCCAAATGCATTTTACAACCAAGTTTTCCAGTTCCCGCTGTGCGACGATAACCCGTGCGAGGGGCCGAAATGGCTCGAGTGGGGCTGAGGATTTGAATAAATTTGAAGCTTCTTGCTCTTAATGTGGCGTTTTAAAGCAAACCAGGGTTGAAAAGCCGCTTCGCGCCTTTTCAACCCTGGCCCCGTCTGATTCGATAATATTCTTCACTTTGCATAATTCTCACGATTTTCGATGACAAAAAAATGAGAAACGCTACCTCTCTTGCCTTATATAGGCTACCGCAACTTCCGGCGTATGCTAATTGTTTCCTAACAAAGAGGGTGGCTCATTTTTCAACAAAAAACTTAATTTTAACGTCGAAAACTGCTCATTTTTGAAAATTTATTGGTGTGCAGTCACCCCCAGGCCATTACGCACCTAATGACGTATCAAACATGCCCTTAACTACTCCCCTTATTGAGATACTACTGGAACAACCTGACGGAAGTTGCATGCAAATGTACACAGACACACACACACAGACACTATTTTTTTATATACTAAAGCAAATTTTCAGCAGAGAAATAAAGCAGTTATTATTAAAAGGTAGTTTTATGTATGAGAGTGTACTTCACGTGTTTGCTCTGATAGGTCGCAAGATTCGTTCGAATTACATTTAAGAGGCAAAAAATGCCAACAGTGTTTTTGTTTTAGATTTGTAATGTGTTCCTGAGTGGATGAGGGCATTCTAAAGGGCTAAAGGTCTTATAATTACACATAACACATAAAAATTCTCACAAGTCTCACTCTCCCCCGCGGGTAACTTTATATTAGAAGAAAGGTGTTAAGCGTAAATTTTTCTACATGTCAATTTTAGAAGCAACGCGGACGCGACGGAGGGCGACGCCTGTTTTCAAGTAGCATAGAAGTTGAAGTTGAACTAATACAGACGCCGTCAAGATAAGTTAGATACAAGATAAAGCCTAAAAGTATTTTTGCCGTGTGCAGTAGTTATCGAGACTTAGTGGCCGAGAGGGGACCCATTTCGACGCTTTCTGGCACTTCCTACCCTATTAGCGAGGAAAGTATGTCTGTTTCTGCACGGCCGTTTTCTCGGCCGCCAGGCCAAATTTTGAGCTGATTTTTGACATGGGGTTGGGAAATTCCATTCATAAAAAATCGTATTCTCCATAGTCGATTACCCGGGGGTAGCCGTGAGGGTTTTGCGAAATTCCACTTCGTCCATGTAAGAGTACGCAATGAATCCCTACTGAACAAATATTGAATACATATTGTACACCAGGCCTCTGCAAATCCATCCTTCGCTTTCTTTTCAAAATGTCGAAGCTCAATATATCGAAAGTTTGTATTGCCGAAATGTAATGACGTCGAAATTCAGAATATCGACGTCTAAATAAGTTAATTTTCACGGGAAAACCCCAGAACCTATGCAAAACAACGTCGGAATTCTGAACATCGACATTATGAAACTTGAGATCATGAATTTCAAAGTTTTGATAGCAAATCCCATCTTTCCGATCCGGGCTGCAGCACCGAAAAACGACCCGCACGAACTTTGCACCAGCTAAAACTCGCCCAAACCCCCACCGCTTAATTGCGGAACGCGGAATTGAGCGTCGTCGGCCTTCACCGGCCCTTATAAAAAATGGTTGTATTTTCGACCTTAATTTTAAGTGTTCTAAAAGCTTCTGTGTTCGAAACAATTCGCATAGACCGAAAATGGGGGTTAGACTATATTAAGGGGCAATTGTTTTTCATTTTTTGCCATCTGAATTCAGGACAATTATGCAAAGTGAAGGATAAAATAAAATGGGGTCAAACGGTCCCAGGTTTGAAAAGTCGCGAAGCGAGGAACTTCCACTATTTAAATAATAAATATAGTCTTGGGCGGAAAAAAGTTCGATCCCCCCCGCCTAAACCCCCTCCCCCGCCTAAAAATAATTTTTTATATAAAATCCTCATAGTTTTAGCGCAGATTTCCGATGGTCTTGTATTTGCGCATATTGAAGTAGCTGTGAACCAAAATGTAAAAATTTTTATTGCACATGTATGAAACTATTAGATGAGAGAGCTGGTGGGGTAGATGAGGGCCACGACGACGACGATCACATTGGCGAACAGGGGCAGCCGGCGGGCAGACGACGTCGGTGGCACGTCGTCCGGACGGACGATAACGATGCCGCACTTCTGGACAAAAATATTTTTTTTTGAGTGATCCTCAAGTTTCGAGATCCTACTAGGTCTGTTATGTGCAGAATTTTACGCCGATTCCGAGTCCGTGTGTAAAAAGTGCTGCACGACGTTTTTGAAGAACTTACACGTGTTCTAGTGCCAAAAAGTTACAAAAGCCTACTTTCAACTTCCTCAAAAACTCAAAAAAGTTTTTGTGAGTATTAAAACCTTACACGCGTAGGCTTAGATTTAAGCTTAGGTTTCGGTTAGGTTTAGGCTTGGTCTTAGGCTTACAAGGGAAGTGTTTTTGACCCAAGTGGCAAATCGCGATGTAACATACATCAATCAATAGAAAATTGAAAATAAATGTGAGGCTTAAATATTAGTTTTTGTTGAACGCCTCTCTCTAAAAAGTTATTATATTTCCCATGGCTCCTGGGGCCTATTTTCTTAAAATCGAAATTTTTGGTTTGCTATTTTAAACTGGGTTTAAGAGGCTTATCTGATAGAGAAATTTTTCTGATTAGAATGGTATATTTTATTAGTGACAAGTCACCTCTTTAGACATGTTTCACGAGTCTGGAATAGCCCGAAAATGACGAAGTTTACATAGAGAAAAGGGAGCCCCTGCCAAGTATGATATCGTAAATTTTTTCGAAATTACCGATTTTCCAAAAATTTTGAGTTAGATTGCTGACTGGATAGAGCAAAAATTCTGAATACGATGGCAAGGTTTGTTTTTGCGAAATCAACTCGGAAGGTCAAAATATTCGGCTTCAACGATCGCAATTTTGGCAAAAACGTCACTTTAAAACCCAAATAACTTTTTAGGGAGAGGCGTACAGCAAAAACTAATATTTAAACCTCACATTTATTTTCAACCCTTTGTCGATTGATGTATTAGGTTGGAACATAAGTTCGCGCAATCGAACTTTGGAAATTTCTTTCTGAAAATTTAGTGGCCAGATTCCGATGTTCCTTCTTTGCATTTATCTATTGGGTTCATGAGGATGTGGGACCAAAATTACAGGCTTTTAACCCCAGTAGTTTTGAAGATTTTTGCGTTTCTCTCGAGGGCACTTCAAATTTTTGACCCGGACATCTTTCCGAACCGCCATAAAGTCACCATAGGAACTGATCATCACTATAATAGTAAGTTATATCTATCAGCTGCATGCCGAATTAGCCTAAAAAGGAAGCCAAATTTGTGTTGTAAAGGCGGGCCGAAGTGACTTTTCATTTTCGCTTAAATCTAGCTTTAAAAAATTCTATTAGGGAAGCAACGCGATTCCGTCCCACACATCGAATACAGAATTTTATTGCATATCCGTTCATCCAAAAAACATTTTGGTTATTGCCCGTTTTCCGGTCCGAAAATGACAAAGAAAGAAAAATATTGCGCGAACTTTAGTTCCAACCTAATATATTACATAGCAATTTGCGACCTGGGTCAAAAACGCTTTCCTTTAGGCTCAAGCTTGGTGTTAGGCCCGGCCTAAGAATCACCCACCGATTCGCCCGGCTTCTGTGCCGACCTCCACTGGGACAGCAGCTCCGAGTGCACTGCAAATCATCGGGCGGCGGTAAGAGTTTATTTTCACCCCCCGAAAACTACTGTAGCTAGGGGGCTGAAAGTTTCTGAGAACATTTTAAATCCCCTTGCGCATCCCTGTTCAAAATTTGAAGTCGTTCGGAATTGAAATGCCGAAATGACAGCGTGATCTTTTTGATTGGGACACCCTGTATATTTGAAAAATGCGGATTGCAACAAAGTTGCCCCCTGGCGATAATGCGAAAGAACCAGCATGGTTTAGGTGGGGGTCTGGCAATGGTAAATTGGCACCTACCGGGCGTCTTAAGTTCCCAGATATCGTCCGTCTTCGGCTGCGCTAAAATATCGGTGGTTGGGAGGGTGTGGCTGGAGCTAGACCTCCCGAACCCCCCTCTCTTTACCCCCCTACTTAGGGGGGTTGGAGGGGGGTTGGGTAGGGGGGTTTTGGGGGGTTGGGCAGGGGGGTAATGGGGGGTTGGGCAGGGGGTTTTGGGGGGTTGGAGGGGGGTTGGGAGGGGGGTTGTGGGGGGTTTTTTGGGGGGTTTTGGGGGGTGTTTTGGGGGGTTCGATACATAAACTATAAGTTAACTACACTTATTATACTAATGTTTTTTGCTTACTATTAGCTTTCGCAAGTATTGAACAACCACTCGGGCACGAAAAAAGTGGGAAACTGGTTAGTTTTGTCGGTTTTGCTTGCTGTCAATGGATAACAAATGATTAAACTAATTTTTTGTTGGTTTCTACAACGAAATCTATTTAAAAAGTGTAAACTAGCTTTCCTATATACAATAGCTGCGATTTGACAACTTTTTAGACACCAAATCTTCCTGAAAGCAAAATTTTTGATAGAATTTTCATTTCCACGCTCAAGGCTGGCAAAACGCTGCAATTTTGGGCAAAACGGCTTCCCAATGAGTTATTTGTGTAGGGCATATCATTACAATCAATTAATGGTGTCATTCCGAAAATAAAAACAAGCCATAATCTCAAATAAAGCAAATAAAGCAATTCACCGGGTAAAAATCCGGGTCGTATTGTTTTAAAAAAGAGTTCCACAAAAAAATTGACTGTCCTCTAGGCTTGTCACCCCCCCAGAACCGAATACCCAAAAAGCAAAAAGTTTTCCCCGCGGCCGGGAATCGAACCCCCGACCCTCTGCCTAATACACTCTAGGGGGGTTGGGAGGGGGGTTTCGGGGGGCTGGGTGGGGGGTGTTGGGGGGTTGGGAGGGGGTTGGGTAGGGGGGTTTTGGGGGGTTGGAGGGGGGTTGGGAGGGGGGTTTTTTGGGGGGTAAATGGGGGTAAAGGGGGGTATATGGGGGGGTTCGGGAGGTCTAGCTGGAGCGGTAACCTTACGGTAACCAATTAAATGCGGAATCGTTTCCCCTTGAAATCGACAGGTCCCGTCAGACAGGATGCCCCAAAAAAAACCACCCCTACCTAGCGGTCCCCAGTCGTGTCGGATTTTTACGATTTAGGCATCTTGAACAACCGCTTCGCGGATTTTCAACCCTGGCTCCGTCTGGGGCCTATAAAAGTATTGACTTTGCATAATTCTTTCCGAACAACGATCACTAAAAAATGAAAACCGCACCCTCCCTTCGTTTTTATGAGCCACAACCACTTCCGGCGTATGCTACATTCTCCCTAACAAAGAGGGAAGCCAAGATTTTTACAAAAACCTGTCTTTGGGGACCTAGACCCGCCCTGGGGGGGTCGGGGGGACTGGGGGCCGAGAAAGGGGAGGGTGGCGCCCCGCATGGCGAAGGCGGAGGCTTTTTGGACGGAAGTTTCGATTTTTTTCACCTAGTAGAGCTTTTATTAGTTGGTGATGAGGCCGATTCCTACAAAAACGTTTTGAAATTGCATCTTTCATGCGACGTTTCCCGCGTCCAAATAGCTTTTCACTTGAAAAGTCGCGAAGCGGCTTTTCAACCCTGGTAGTATTTTTAAAATTCCAAAATTTGCCTTTACGCCATTTTCCATACATTTGTGTCCAAAGTGAAAAATGTTCGAGAAATTATTAAATTTCGAAATTTCTTTTAAAATTGTTTTTTTTTTGTATGTCTAAAACCAATGGCAAAATGCTATAAAAATGGTCTAGATTTTTCTATATAGAGCTATAGAGCAACACAGCGAAAAATTTGGTTTCACCCCCCCCCCCCCCACTAGCAGTCCAGAATCCACCGGCATTTAATTGTTTACTTATAATAGACATGACGTACCACATTGACACCCAGTTCGACCATTGGGGTCTTCATCGTAGCAGCCGATCTTGTCGTCCGTCAGCGTCTCGTCGTTCATCGACATGCAGAATGTTTCAGCGAGGCCGCACGCTAGGAATACCGAGCCAGTACAGGGTGTCCCAAAACAAGCCTGAACTGCAGAGCTAAATGCCCATCATAATACCGGTTTTTCACTATAGCGAACGGTTTACGGAACGGACAGTTTTAGCTAAAAAAATTGTCAAGGTTACGGGTATATGTCGACTACGCGGGGGGACAATTTTACCCGGGGGGGACAGAACGGACACGTCTTTCCCGATATTGATATTGTCGCTACTAGGATTAATCCTAAAATTTTTGTTTTAGCAAAAGAAACACAAAAATAGTTAGGTCGGCCACAACAGCCCCCCCCCCTCCGGCCCGCGTAAAATCCCCCCGCAGCCGTACTTTTCGGCCATGCGACCTATTAATGCACTGAGTATCTCGAAATGTTCACCGTGGTCGAATTACTATAAAAAAGTTGTGTCCTTACATCAAAATATGTCGGAATCAACTATAATAAAAAAATAGAGACGTCCGTGTGTCTGAAACCGCATTCAACTCGAAGGGGAAAGGAGCTAAAGCTCAGGTCTCTTCGGATTCGGATAGAGGGTGGTCAGAAACCCCCAAACTGATAAAAAATTATGAAAAAGTTTTTGTTTAAATTATTAAAATTAACTTTGAATGTCGCGCCTTAATAAAACGAGTGGTGGCCCCTCTCCCGGCGGTAGTGTTGGGAAATTAGCTCGGCTCGGTTTCGGCTCGAAAACCGAGCCGAAAACCGAGCGGCTCGGTTCCACGGCTCGAAAAACCGAGCCGAGAACCGAGCGGCTCCGGTTTCACGGCTCGAAAAACCGAGCCGAGAACCGAGCGGCTCGGTTTCACGGCTCGAAAAACCGAGCCGAGAACCGAGCGGCTCGGTTCCACGGCTCGAAAAACCGAGCCGAGAACCGAGCGGCTCGGTTTCACGGCTCGAAAAACCGAGCCGAGAACCGAGCGGCTCGGTTTCACGGCTCGAAAAACCGAGCCGAGAACCGAGCGGCTCGGTTCCACGGCTCGAAAAACCGAGCCGAGAACCGAGCGGCTCGGTTTCACGGCTCGAAAAACCGAGCCGAGAACCGAGCGGCTCGGTTCCACGGCTCGAAAAACCGAGCCGAGAACCGAGCGGCTCGGTTTCACGGCTCGAAAAACCGAGCCGAGAACCGAGCGGCTCGGTTTCACGGCTCGAAAAACCGAGCCGAAAACCGAGCGGCTCGGTTTTCACAATCATTGTACCAAATACTTTTGAATAATCAACAATGATTAATTATAATATTATATACAATGAATAATTAATTAGCTTCAAACGTTAAACACTTCTTGATGATCCTTTCTGGGTGTTTTCGTAGGATTATTTCGGTTTATCATCCTTTCTACTTAGTTTTCCGATCAATATTACCCCGTTTCATCCTTTCTACTTAGTTTTCTGATCAATTTTACCCTTTCTCATCCTTTCTATTTAGATTTCTGGTCAATATTACCCCTTTGCATCCTTTCTACTTAGTTTTCTGATCAATTTTACCCTTTCTCACCCTTTCTATTTAGATTTCTGATCAATATTACCCCTTTGCATCCTTTCTACTTTGTTTTCATGCTTTTTTCCTTTTCGCAACAACCTGGTCAAGAACCTCGAAGTTTCTAGCATTCTGAACGGGCGACGATTCTTTAAACTTGGTATCAGAAACAACGGATTTCCAAAACAAAAACAACGAATTGAAGCAATGTTAGCCGAGAGAAGAACGAGCTGCAACATTTCGGGATTAGTTTCCGTCTTCGCTGGTCTGTAACCACTCATCAGCAGGGAAGTACGAGGCCAGACCCGTCGCCCGTTCAGAATGCTAGAAACTTCGAGGTTCTTGACCAGGTTGTTGCGAAAAGGAAAAAAAGCATGAAAACAAAGTAGAAAGGATGCAAAGGGGTAATATTGATCAGAAATCTAAATAGAAAGGATGAGAAAGGGTAAAATTGATCAGAAAACTAAGTAGAAAGAATGAAACGGGGTAATATTGATCGGAAAACTAAGTAGAAAGGATGAGAAAGGGTAAAATTGATCAGAAAACTAAGTAGAAAGGATGAAACGGGGTAATATTGATCGGAAAACTAAATAGAAAGGATGATAAAGGGTAAAATTGATCAGAAAACTAAGTAGAAAGGATGAAACGGGGTAATATTGATCGGAAAACTAAGTAGAAAGGATGATAAAGGGTAAAATTGATCAGAAAACTAAGTAGAACAGTGAAACCGAGCCGCTCGGTTTTCGGCTCGGTTTTTCGAGCCGTGAAACCGAGCCGCTCGGTTTTCGGCTCGGTTTTTCGAGCCGTGAAACCGAGCCGCTCGGTTCTCGGCTCGGTTTTTCGAGCCGTGAAACCGAGCCGCTCGGTTCTCGGCTCGGTTTTTCGAGCCGTGGAACCGAGCCGCTCGGTTTCGCCGAAAGCTCGGTTTTCGAGCCGAGCTAATTTCCCAACACTACCCGGCGGGCCACGCCCCCTTTCCCTTCGCTCCTCTTCCCCAGGCCCCTTCCCGCGCCCAGATGCCTTTTTTTGAGTTACATAAATACTTTTTAATACTTTTTAATGATTTTAATTCATTATTTAAAGCATTTAAAGTATCGGGATGGAATCTAATTAGTTTTTGAAGGGGATTTCGGCTATGGGGGTATCTGAAGCCATCAGGAAGGTATCGAAGTCGTTTTTAAGGGGGTTTCGGCTATGGGGGGGTATCTGAAGCCATCAGGAAGGTATCGAAGTCGTTTTTAAAGGGGTTTCGGCTATGGGAGGGGGTTATCTGAAGCGATGAGGAAGGGGCATGGTCTATGTAGTTTAGGTATGTAGTTAAGTCGTTTATGGTAGTTAGTATAGGTAGGTAATTTAAGTTTTTGCCGGGGGTTGGCTAGTGAAGGTTCTGAAGGTGGGCGTGGGTATTGATTAAGGTAGAGTTGTAATGTGGTGGCGTGGAACATGGAGGGTAGCCCGAAGGCCAGCCGATTTGCAGTCGCGAAGCGGCTGTAATCGGCTGGTAGAATATAGCCTCTCGAAGACTCCGGATAGGCGGGTAGCAGACAATAAAGGGATCGCACAGGGTGCGACAATCTTTAGTAGCGGTCAAAAAAATGTCCCCTCGCGAAATCCTTTGGTGCTCTTAAAAGGCCGTTTGCCAGAGACCCGAACAAGCCTTGTCACAGTTTTTTTCGACCCGGTTTTTTTGATGCCATGTGAAAGAGCATCGTCGAATTAGTAGGGTGGCGCTATTTCGGGTTTTTTAAAAGTTCATTTTCTAGGTTTAAATGGGTGTTAAAGTTGAAAACCATCAAAAATTATCTCGAGAACCACTGAATCAAATTGCTCAAAAATTTCAGACGATACCTAATTTGGGTCGCTGATCATTTTTGTAATACATTGTAAAGCACGAAAATAGCCGGAACATAGGAATACCGCGTACATAGGAAGGTTTTTCGCAATTTTCTATTTAATGGGTATTCGTCGCCACTCTAGAAATATCCTTAAAAGATCCGCAATTGAATTTTACGTCGAATTATGTATTTTTTAGAGTGGCGACAGATACCCATTAAATTGAAAATCGCTTTTAAAGACGCTGAACAGAAAAAAAATTGCGTATTCCGGAAAAGAAAGACAGTTTTTCATATCTAGAGATTAAAACAGAACGATTGCAAAAAAGAGCAAAAAGAAATTCGATTTCTAAAATGGATTGAACTCGGGTCGTTCGCCTGGGACCTTGGCGGCGCCCACTAGTGGCTGTCCCCAGTGCCCCCAGGTGGACCATCGCGGGTTCGATTCCCCACCGAGCCCAATTTCGCGTAGGAAAGATATTTCTTTTTGCTCTTTTTGCAATCGACTTGCCTTCTCCTTTAGAGTCGATTGACATCCGCGGATTGCCAAAATACAGTATTTTTATGTTTGTGGAGCCATTTTAGTCGTTTTAATAAATATCATTTTTTCGATTTAATGGGTATCTGTCGCCACTCTAAAAAATACATAATTCGACGTAGAATTCAATTGCGGATCTTTTAAGGATATTTCTAGAGTGGCGACGAATACCCATTAAATAGAAAATTGCGAAAAACCTTTCTATGTACGCGGTATTCCTATGTTCCGGCTATTTTCGTGCTTTACAATGTATTACAAAAATGATCAGCGACCCAAATTAGGTATCGTCTGAAATTTTTGAGCAATTTGATTCAGTAGTTCTCGAGATAATTTTTGATGGTTTTCAACTTTAACACCCATTTAAACCTAGAAAATGAACTTTTAAAAATCCCGAAATAGCGCCACCCTACTAATTCGACGATGCTCTTTCACATGGCATCAAAAAAAAGGGGTCGAGAAAACTGTGCCAAGGCATCTTTGGGGTTGTTCGACTGACCGGCGGACGGCCTTTTAAACCACATGCCCAAATTTTATGAAACTTTGCCACGAGGTCGATTTTGATACGGAGAATCCGATTGTGAACTTGAAATCGGCTGAAAATTTGGTTTTAGTGATCAAATTTTAATTTTTAAAAACATCAGTAAAATGAACTTTTCCCTGAGGGATTTTCGGGTTTCAAAAATGTGTCCATCGTGTTCACAAGGGTAGAAACCCCATCTCGAACATGTTCCAAAACATTTATCTCTTGGAGGTTCGCTACTATGAGGCCGAGAAGTTGTCGCCGCGGGGCGCTTTCCTGGCCCCCGTTAGCCTATCCAAAGGATTTTGGCCCGCGCGACAGCAACTTTCGGCCGTCAGCATGGTCAGGCCCCGGCAGAAAAAATGTCGTAAAATAACGGACGAGTGGTTTTCGACCCTTGCGAACACGATGGACACATTTTTCAAACCCCAAAATCCCCCATGAAAAAGTTGCTTTTTACAGATTTTTTTGAAATCAAAGTTTGACCATTAAAATAAAATTTTCAATAGGTTTCAATGTCGCCATCGGATTCTGCGCAGCCGAATTGACCTAGACACGAGGTTTCATAAAATTTGGGCCTGTAGTTTACGAGCACCAAGCGATCTGCCGAGGGGACATCTTTTTGACCGCTACTGTATGCTTCAACAAGCCGGTGGTTTGGCATTTTGCGCTCCCAGTTGACCGCTGCCGCAGTCTGAAGCTTCAAGTTTACAAGGTTAAAGGGGCTCCGAAATCTGGTCCACGGCCCCCTGCGTTGATTCCTGGCAAATAGCCAGATTCGCCCGCAAAGCGACCGCGTCGCATGTTCTCTGGTGCTTGTTTGGAAGGGAAAACGTAAGAATTTCAAAATTCTGGCGTTATTTCTGGAATCCTCACGCAATTTTGATGATTCTAGCTGTTTTAATTATGAAAATTGATCAGAAAAGCACCGAAATCGAGAGATTGGGTGCCTTACAAACCCAAAAAGTCGTTTCGGCCCGAAAACCTTTCGGTTTTTCACAAATATTTTGCGTTTTTCGCGACAAAATCCGTTTCCTGGGACTTTTCGGCGGCAATATTTTCGTTTTTTGATCAGTAGGTTCAATTCCCGAACGCGCGAATTTTGACTTCCGAGCCCCTTCAAAGCCGGTTTTACTCAAATTTATTTTGGGGGTCGGGAGGGCTAGTTTATATAATGCGAAAAAATAGCAATTTCCTCATTCTTGCCAGGGTGGTCGTGAGAGGGGAGGGTCCGAAGAACCCAAGCTTTCGGAAAGCCAAACTTTTCATGTGAAGAGTGATAAACCGACTGTAGTAAAAGATGGTATCCTTCTTCTCGTCTCTGACGCTAAACCAGAGCCGCCCGGCCACAGGGGGCTCCGTGTCCGGCGGCGACTTGCAATCCTTAGTTCCCACGTCACATTCCTGTGTCACTAAAAAAAGGGTTATGGCTAAATTTCACTTTACGGTAACTAAATAAAATGTCGACCAGGGTTGAAAAGCCGCTTCGCGACTTTTCAACCCTGGCCCCGTCCAACCCAATGGAAGTTTACACTTTGCATAATTCGGCACGACCCACACTGAAAAAAAAGTGAAAAATGCGTTCTCTGCTGCTCTATATAGACTGTCCCCACTTCCGGCGTATGCTAATTGATTCCCAACAAAGAAGGTCTCGGATTTTTCAACAAAAACTAAAATTTAATGTCGAAACCAGGGTTGAAAAGCCGCTTCGCGGCTTTTCAACCCTGGCCCCGTCTCAGCCCATGATACCCTGCACTTTGCATAATTCGGCCGAATTTCGATGAGAAATAATGAAAAATGCACCATCTGTCGAAAGCGATGAGCCCCTCACCCTCCCTGGAGTGTAAATACAGCAAGGGAAATAAATCCCACAGGGAAGGCTCGGTTGCCACCTCGCCGCTTTGGCCGTAGTTTGCACTACCAAAAGAATAGCTAGCGTGTGTATGTGTGGCAGTGGCAGTGTATAATGCGCTTGCTAAAAGACCTGCAAGGGTTAAAAGAGGACATGTTTATTAGAGAACAGTACAGAATATATGTCGCACAGTTAAAGGGCAACTGAGAGTAATACAATTAGAGATGTTACGAATCAAGTAATATAATGACCAAGTAAATTTGCTTGAACAACTTTATTTGCATCTGAAATTTTCAAGTAAATATAAAATTATTTTACGCCGTTTGCTTGAATAAGCATCAAGTAAAATAAAATTACTTGATTTACTTGATCTTGATTGATTTGGGAGAATTACTTGATTTTCAGCGAAATTACTTGATTTTGTGCAAATTCGCAATGCAAATCAGGCAATCGTGCTGCGAACCCAGTAAATTAGCATTCGATCATGTCATAAAGTTCATTACCATCCGCAAAATGCCAGAATTCCAGAAAGCTATTGTTTGATCAAGTAAATCAAGTAAATCAAGTAATCTTACTTGGTTCTTTCTCGAGCGGAGTCAAATAATATTATTTTACTTGGTCATGCGCTCAGCCCCATCCAAATCAAAGAATATTGTGCCATTGTATGCAAATAACCTTGATTGTTAATTGATTCTTAACATCTCTAAATACAATGTCGATGGCAAGGCGGAACGAGTTCCGAGAGTGGTGTCGAACGGTTGCAATGCACCAGAGATTTACTGTGCCCCGGTTGGTGGTAAACCACTTCCCCGGCTCACAGCACTCTCACCAAACCATGCCGAAGCACAGAGTGGCCGCAACGCCCTTTCGGGACAGCGGGAGACTGCAAGTGCAATAATCCCAGAGAGGCCGGGAGGGCGCTAGCACAGCCCGCTACGGTACCGATCATCGCGGTGGGACCTTTGGAAGTTTGCCAACCTTTGGCGCCCATACAAAAATCCTCGAAACTCCTGGGGAATGAAATTCACCAGGAAAGTTTCGACACCATCTCCTCCGTTATATAGGCTGCTGCCACTTCCGACTAATGCTAATTAATTCCTAACAAAGAGGCTGACCGGTTTTTTAATAAAAAATTGATTTTTAATGTCGAAAATAGCATAATTTGCAAAATCTGATATGCGTGCAGTCATCTCGGCTTCATCACGCACCTAATGACGTATCATACGTAGCCTAATACGCTTCCCCCCTTGAGATATCCTCCGGACACCCCGACGGAAGTTGCATGCAAAGTGGCGCACACACACACACACACACACACACACACACACACACACACACACACACACACACACACACACACACACACACACACACACACACACACACACACACACACACACACACACACACACACACACACACACACACACACACACACACACACACACACACACACACACACACACACACACACACACACACACACACACACACACACACACACACACACACACACACACACACACACACACACACACACACACACACACACACACACACACACACACACACACACACACACACACACACACACACACACACACACACACACACACACACACACACACACACACACACACACACACACACACACACACACACACACACACACACACACACACACACACACACACACACACACACACACACACACACACACACACACACACACACACACACACACACACACACACACACACACACACACACACACACACACACACACACACACACACACACACACACACACACACACACACACACACACACACACACACACACACACACACACACACACACACACACACACACACACACACACACACACACACACACACACACACACACACACACACACACACACACACACACACACACACACACACACACACACACACACACACACACACACACACACACACACACACACACACACACACACACACACACACACACACACACACACACACACACACACACACACACACACACACACACACACACACACACACACACACACACACACACACACACACACACACACACACACACACACACACACACACACACACACACACACACACACACACACACACACACACACACACACACACACACACACACACACACACACACACACACACACACACACACACACACACACACACACACACACACACACACACACACACACACACACACACACACACACACACACACACACACACACACACACACACACACACACACACACACACACACACACACACACACACACACACACACACACACACACACACACACACACACACACACACACACACACACACACACACACACACACACACACACACACACACACACACACACACACACACACACACACACACACACACACACACACACACACACACACACACACACACACACACACAACACACACACACACACACACACAAAAAAACACTATTTTTTTATATATAGTAGGATTTGGCGATTTTGACAAATCTGGTATGCGTGCAGTCATCTCCTGAACATTACGCACCTAATGACGTATCATGCATAGCTCTAAATACTTCCCTTCTTGAGATACTGCTGGAACAACCTGACGGAAGTTGCATGCAAAGTGTCATACACACACACAAACACTATTTTTTTATATATAGTAGGATTTTTCGACTGGAATCGATAGATCTGGAACTGTAAATGCAAGAATATAGTGTAGCCTCCTCCCAACAACTTTCCCAAAGGTTTTCCAACTGTAAATGCAAGAACTCTACGAGATCTATTTATCCCAGGCGAAAAATCGCATTTTTACGAGGTTACAGTAAAGTGAACCAACCCCTTTAAAACGTTTATAACTTCTGTTAAAAGCGAGCCCCAATCGCTTTTCAACGGGAAACGCGAGAACTCGATGAGATCTATCGATTTCCGTCAAAAAAATCGACATTTGATTTAGTTACCGTAAAGTGAAATTTAGCCACCTTTCCCGTACACTTATCCTTTTTCTCTGTTTTTCTGGTTATTTTCTTGACCACATACCAAATTCCCAGGCCGGTGTCGTTTCAGCCTGGACGGAGATGACGACGGAGATGAGGAAGAGCACGCGCATCATGAGCAGCATCAGAGAGCGGCGAACCAGCAGAAGCAGAAAAAGAGAGCGGCTGGGGTTGAATGGGGAGGATTGGAGTGAATGATCCACAGGGGGGCCCAGCCGATCCCTTGTCCATGCAACCGGACATTCACCGAAAATCGCAGAAGCGCAATGCTAATCTAATCTACAGGGTGGGCAAAAAAAAAGTACAGAGTTTGGGTCGAAATATCTCGCTTATCTTTGAGAATCGAAGGTACGTTACCATGTCAGAATGCTTAAATATGCTGGGCATGAAGATTTAACACAACTTGATTTTTTCGATTTTTGGCGACGTATCAATACAAATGACACCCGAAAAATGTGCGTTCCGCTAAACTTCATTTGCATTTTTCTCAGTTTTCTGTGGTGACTGGCTTCTAATTTTTATTGAGTAAGTTAATGTGGGCAGCAGATATGCACCTACAAAATTTAAGAATTTTTGAGGGTCTGGTTGACAAGTTATAGAGGAATCAATTTTGTATGGGGAAATTTCGTAAATTTTTAATATTGGAAAAACCTATGGCGAAAACCTTGAAATCAGTTGTTGTTGAATACCTACAGGCTTGGCACAATCGCATAGACATATTAAAGAATTTTTTGAGATCGATGAATTTTCGAGTTTTTCAACGACCCCCTGGTCATGGATTTTTCGAGGTCACGAAACCGAACTTTAGAAAAATATTTTGAAATTGCCAAAGGGGACTCACCCATTTTCTTTGCTTAACTATGTAATACTGGGGCTTATCTATCATCTACAAAATTTCGAGCTACCGTACCCCTTTGGAAGCGCGTCTTTTAGGGCCTCCAAAACGGTTGGTTCGTGCTTTTTTCCGAATATTGTCACAATTTTATAAAATTTAGTCGCGCTGTAAAAATTATGATTTTATTTTTATCTGATATAATTTAAATAGCGCATCCTAAAGCCTTATTCATGAATTTTTTTAACAAGCCGTTGGCGCCAAGAAAATTCATCAAAACCCGAAATAAACCGATTTGGAGGTTGCGTAAAAAAATTTTGGAAGGTGGAGTCGTAGGGATATTTTGAGCAATAATTCAGCGCTATTATTTGAACAAAACTATGCAAAGACTAAAACAATTTCACGTCGCAAAAATTTTAAGAAGAATTTTAAACTTCGGTTTTAGAGCAGGGTGATTTTCCATTTTTGGCTGAAAGTTCCCATAATTTTGAATCAGATTGCTCCGGAATTCGACAAGCGTAAATAAAAACATCAAATCTTTAATCGTATCCATAAGATCCAGGTCGTTTTTTTATTTTTAAAAATTCGAAAATTGACCCGGCTACTCGGACCAAAAATCGGCTCTCTGGCCTTGTTTTGCACTTGGCCTCGTAACTTTTTTATTTACCACCCAAAATCGGTAATTTTTAACAGATTATCTTACAATCTCCTCTAGAAGGCCCTCGAATTGAAAAATCGTCATTTTATGGAATTTTATGATGGCATGCTAAAACGCGCTCCACGGGGGTTACTGTAGAAAACCGAAATTCGCGATTTTCGTGGTGTTTTTGCCAAGGAATCGCTTTGATCTTTTCATAAAACTAATAGTATCAGTTTTTGGATCAATTGACCAAAAAATTTACAAGATTCTGTGGCAGAATTAAAAACTCAGTTTTTAGGCTTTTTCATGAAAGTTTGTGGATAGTACGCTTTCGTATTTGGCAGGAAGATGCCCCTACTTATTGCCTAACAACTCAGAAAATTTCAGCCGAATCGAAGCCAGGGGCCCCGAGAAAAGCGGGAAAAACGAAACCTACAGTACCCCGCTGGGGCACGTTTTAGCAAGCAATATAAAAATACCATAGATTCTGGTGGAACCTGGTGTGGAATCCGAGATTAATATTTGGATAGGTCATTGACAAAATATCAGCCATAGGCAGTGAGTTTTAAGCGAGTTATGACTCAAAGAACAAAAATAACGAAAACTCGCGAAAATTGTTTTGCTTTTAAAAAATTAAATTGACCTCGATAAATTCTAAGATTTTGCCATTACATTTTTACAAATTCATACTATTTTTAGGCCAAAAATCAGAATTATCCCACCACCCGTTCAAGAACGCACAATTTTCGGTCGTAACCAGCGTCAATAGTACAGTTTCGTACTCAAAAATCGAAAAAATCAAGTTGTGTTAAATCTTCATGCCCAGCATATTTAAGCATTCTGGCATGGTAACGTACCTTCGATTCTCTACCGTTCGCGAGTTATTTCGACCCAAACTCTGTACTTTTTTTTTGCCCACCCTGTAATGCTAATTGTCAACAGGTTGGAGTTCAGTGTACCCCCCCAAGCCCAGCTCTTCAGCCATATATCCTACCAGCCGATTACAGCCGCTTCGCGACTGTAATCGACAGGCCTTTGGGCTACCCTCCATCTTATACACCACCACATTACACCTCTACCTTCATCAATACCCACGCTGGTCGCTTCAGATACCTTCTATGGCCAAACCCCTGCAAAAAATTAGCTAACTAAACCTTCCTGATGGCTTCAGATACCCCCCATAGCCGAAATCTGCATCAAAAACTACAATACCTTCCTGATGGCCTTAGATACTTCCCCTAGCCGAAATCCCCTTCAAAAACTACCTAAATACCTTCCTGATGGCTTCAGATACCCCCCATGGCTGAAATCCCCTTCAAAAACTACCTAAATACCTTCCTGATGGCTTCAGATACCCCCCATGGCTGAAATCCCCTTCAAAAACTACCTAAATACCTTCTTGAGCGCTTTAGATAGCTCCCCTAGCCGAAATCCCCTTAAAAAACAAAGATAACGACCGACCGGATGGAATGAGAAAAAAAAATGAAATCCCCCGTGAAAATTTTCATCCACGAAACGCGCGTCACCTGGCTCACTATGTCCAAAATCACCCCAACCTCCGTCCCCCACCCCTTTTACTAACAAGGAGACGTTTTTGAGTGTCGTCGGGACTTTGCCATGGGACTAAGCCTATCTTGTGCAGAATTTTACGCTGATCCCGAATATGGTAACCGTTTTTGCGGAATAGCCATTTCTCGAAAGTTATGAACGATTTAAACCTCTAAACAGCGCAAAATCCGCTACTTTCGATAGTCATAAAAGGCTTCGGAATAGGTTTTCGACAAAACCAAATAGTGCATCTTGTTCAGAAAAAATTCTCTATAAAATAAGCTACTTAACTCAAAATTGTTGGAATTTTGAAAAATTTTGTAAAATTAGGGCCTCGCAATTTATCAAATTTTTCTAACTTTTCAATGATTTTGGAGAAGATGGTACATTTTATTGAGAATTTTTTTCTGAACAAGTTGCACTATCTGGTTTCCTCTACAACCTATTCCGAAGCCTTTTATGCCTTTCGGAAGTAGCCGATTTTGCGCTGTTTAGAGGTTTAAATCGTTCATAACTTTCGTGAAATGGCTATTCCGCAAAAACGGTTACCATATTCGGAATCAGCGTAAAATTCTGCACAAGATAGGCTTGGCCCCATGCCAAAGTCCCGACGACACTCAAAAACGTCTCCTTGTAAGGAAAAAACTTTCAAAGTTAATTTTAATAATTTAAACTAAAAGTTTTTCATATTTTTTTTTATCAGTTTGGGAGTTTCTGACCACGCTCTATCCGAATCCGAAGAGAGCTAAGCTCTAGCTCCTTTGCCCTTCGAGTTGAATTCGGCTTCGGACAGAGACCACAGCAAAATTATTATAGTTGATGATTAACGCGTCGAGTACATCGAATGTTCGCCGT
The DNA here is from genome assembly GCA_958295435.1 of Mesorhabditis spiculigera. Lineage (NCBI taxonomy): Eukaryota > Metazoa > Nematoda > Chromadorea > Rhabditida > Rhabditidae > Mesorhabditis > Mesorhabditis spiculigera. The sequence continues at coordinate 1,004,602 of CATQJA010002647.1, read as the reverse complement.
GGTCGAAAACTTATAAGAAAAGTTGTTTTCTTACTCCAAAAGTTGTTAGAAAAATTCCCCCAAAAAGTCAGCGTTTTCCTCAAGGATCTTCGCTCGCCTGCCCCACCCTTTTCAAAAAGTCTCTGCTAGCCTGCCTAGGCGACAAGAAACGGATTTAAAAGATTCGGGTTCGTTAACGGGGGGGGGGGGGGGGGCAGGTCAGGGCAGGCGGCAATCCTATGATTTTTGTGCCTGAATGGACTAGAAGACACTTCTTGCATGATGTCTAACCGGATTTCGTTTATCGAACTGATCTCTGAACACCATAATTCAATATTTGACGAAAAATCGATACAATGCATCTACAAAACGGTCAATAATGGTTATCCGAGCTCCTAGCATCATCTATGTCTGAGTTGTTTGCCGAGTTAGGAGCTCCATCTTCTTGGCACAACCCTCCTTGCGGACATTTCTTGGCGTTGTAACCGCTGTGAAAGTGTTGTAAGTTGCCCTCCCATCGGCAGCAAATCGCAGCTAGCGTCCAAAAGTGTTTTTATAGGAATTTTTAGCATAAGGCTTTTTAAATTGTTTCTGTCAAGTTTTACCTATTTTAAAGTAGAAAAACCTTGAAAAAATTGGACAAAAGGTTGCAAAAGGCGAAAATTCCCCCAATTAAGCTTTTTGCCCCCCATTTCGCCGCCCGTCAGCCGGGGCGATTAGTGTGCGAGGCGCCGTCCTGCCTCCTTTTTTCCGCGGTGGCGACGCGATGCTGACACACGTCATCCCCCAACAATTATCGCCTGCAAAATGCCTTTATCTGCAAGAAAGAACGTAAAGAGGGCGAAAAATACCCGAAAGAGCAAAAAAACCGGCAACACCTTTTGCGAAGCCGCCTTGTTTTGCGCGCACTCGGCGTACGATCATCATCAGCCACCCACAAAGGCCCAAAGCCGGTGATCTAGGGCGTCGGCTATAAACTGCGAAGATGCATAACAGCTAAACCTTAAAGCCTTATAACTTTTGGAATGAAATTGTAAAACCAAAAAGGTCAACGCCTAAGGTGGTAGGTTAAGAGATGCGGCGCTTCTTTTGACACTATGCGTGTAAAAATCGGAATGTAGAAGAATGCTGTACCACGGAGAAGGCCTAAGTATTAGGTTGAACCGAAAGTCCTGACAATCGAACTTTAGACATTTTTTTCCAAAAATTTCTACATTCTACATTACAAACCTTTTTTCGATATATTTGTTGAGTCTGTAGGATAAAAATTTCAAGCTTCTGGTCCCAGTGATTTTTATTATTTTTGCGTTTTTCTCTTAGGCGTCTCAAATTTTTGACCCTGACATCTTTCAGACGCGCCAAAAAGTTTCCCCTGAAATAAAAAAATTATATAATCAGTTCTAGCTACTTGTTGAATGCCAAAATATGCAAAAAAGCAAATTTTAACATTTTTTGAAAAATTCTCGAGGAAGAGCCTTGCGGTTCCCTAGCCAGGGTCGGTTAGAGCAATTGATTGTGCAACAGTCTATCGCTAAAACATTTAATTTCTGGGACATTTTCTGGGAGGAAAATATCAAAGAATGAAAAATATTATAAAGACTTTCGGTTCAACCTAATACGTATAAGCCCAGGCGAATAATGCCCTCCCTGACGAGTACCCAGCCACCATTAAAATCAAGTATTGCCTCTCAAAAAACCAGAAAATCGGCCCATCGTTTCTACGTTTAAAACCCCTCAGGAGGCGAGGAACAAGAAGAAGCAGCAGCGAACCGCAAGTGACACAACATTTGGATTCCAAGAAGCTTTTCGGTGCTCCCACCCATATTTGCAAATATTTGCGATTCCGTTTCGACGCGCCCATTTTTGCAGACAAGCCATGTAGAAACTGACAGAAATGTGGAGGCTGATGTATTTGTTGAACATCGGAAACTTCCTTTGCACAAAGTTTTATTCAACGTTAATCAAATAATACAGGAGAGCTGATATACGACGATGGCGAGGAGCAAGAAATGGCTTGGAACAACGTGGCTTGCCGCGCTCTGAAAAGATGTATTTAAATTCTGTGCCAGCAAGGACAGCCACAAGCCAGCCCAGTCGGTCGGCATCTATCGTTGCCCTTCCCCCCGAATAGAGCTACAACTCACAGTCGCCATTGGTGTGGTGGAGGCTGTCGAATGGGGGTCCGCGGAGCTCGAGGTCGTCGAATGGGGGCCCGCGGAGCTCGAGGTCGTCGAATGGGGGCCCGCGGAGCTCGAGGCCGTCGAATGGGGGTCCGCGGAGCTCGAGGTCGTCGAATGGGGGCCCGCGGAGCTCGAGGCCGTCGAATGGGGGTCCGCGGAGCTCGAGGTCGTCGAATGGGGGCCCGCGGAGCTCGACGTCGTCGGGTACGGCGGGGAGCTGGAGACGGTGGCGCTTTTCGCCTTGCGGGAGAGGTTGATCACGTCCGGGTGCACTGAAATCCATTGATTGGCATGCAAAGAGTTTTAATTGATTGACTATGCCCGTCTGCGCCCAAACCCCATTTCCTGATAACTGCTTAGTCGAAAAGGCATTGAAAAAGGACTTACCATTAGCAACCTTGATGGCGTATCCGCCGGCTTGCCGGCCGTCGTTAAACCCTGGAACAGATTGAAGTTGAAGGAAATCAGCGGTTTATCATCATTACTATCCACGGATCCCCGGATGGCCGCAAAGGGATAGGAATTGCTGCTGGCGGGCGCGCTCACGCCCGGGGTCAAAACATTGTAAAAACAAGATAAGCTTACGGCACTCCTCTCGCTCCTTCACAGCTCGGTAGACCCCCCTCCAGCAGCCCGCCTCTTGAGGTTCGCCTTCATGATCAAAGATCGGATCGCACCATGTTGAGCCGCGAGGGCACGCTAAATGAACTTTCTTTTGTGTGCAGTATTCCTCGTTCGGCCCTACCACAAAATACGAGCTATGTTCCGGGGGCTTATGTTTATTTTTCCGACAATCGTTTTTCCTAAAAACCATTTCCTAAAGTCGATTTTTCCCAAAATTTGACATGTAAATCGACGGCGTAAAAATATCAAGAAAAGTCAAATGCTAGAATTTTTCGTTAACAAAATATCGAAAACGACAAATGTTACATTTATTGGTTATCAAAATCTCAATAAATGGCAAATTTTTGGTTATCAAAGCATTTATTCGGCTTTTACAAAACTTTTATCTTGCTTTTTAACTTCCTAGATATAGACCACTAAACGATACTCTATGACTACTAAAGAACTTAAGCTTGTTCATTATATACTACCAAGAACGATTAGGAAAAATCCTTTTTAGGGAGTTGAATTTATGAAAAATGATTTTAGGAAAATGACAGGATCCGAAATAGTTTTTGAATACAAAAACCCAATTAAAAATATGAAAAATTGTCCCCAAAGTCCCCCTCGCCCCGGCTAAACGCAAGCCGAACGGCCCCCCAAGTCGACGCATCACAGAAAGCGAAGCCACTCACCGAAGATTTTCAGCTCGTTGAACGCGACCACGCGGTCGTGATCGCGCGTCAGCTGATCCTCCGTGTTTTTCTTGCACCTCTGTGGGTGAATGGCTTGGCAAAGGCTTTTTTGGAGATCATCCTCTGAATCAGGGGAATTAAACAGGTGCGCAAATCTGGAGCTTTCTCAATACCAGGCTGGCAATCAAATTTTTATCCTGCAAGCCCCGAAATGCCTAAGAACTTAGTATCATAAGAAGCAATAGTGAGGATTTTAATTGCGTTTTTAGTCAAATTTAGCGCTAGTTCCAGGGGAACAACAAGGGGCCGCTAAACTGATCCGGCCGCCTGGGTGCCAGCTAACAGGCCGGGAATTGTGCAAAAAAATTACTAGCACAAATTATAACATTTGGATTGATGTTTAACAGGCTTCCGGTTTTTTGGCACTACTACAGAATTTCCTCAAAAAACGACCCTCCTCTAGCGGGCCGCAGTCATGTACGTTTGTGATTTAAATATCTATTGAAAGCTCTCGGACAGGCGAGAAAAAAGTAAGGCAAGAAAGGCGGTTTTTTTAAATAGGTACTTTAATTCACCAAATCTAAGTTATTTAAAATCGAAAAACTGCAGATTCTAGGCAAAATCAGTGTATCAATTGCTTGCTGAAGATAACAGGACGACAAGAATTCGGTTCCAATTAAAGGGACCCTAACGGGAGGGATTAGGATAATGACCCGCCAGCCGCTTTGACTTACAAGACTTACGGCCGTTAGGCGCAGGTTAAAAAAAATCCAAAGTCTGTGTAATAGCACTTACCCTTGAAGCCGGCACAGATGGCCGCCACGACCTTGAGGCAGAAAATGATCAAACTGATCAGTTTCATGTCTAGAAAAAAATATAGAAATTGGTAATAGTCCAGTTATCCCCGGCCCCGTTCCCCCCCCCTCAGCCGCAGCTCCTCGGCTATACGTCCTATTATGTTCCGGGTCACTCAAAATCTTTGCCATGGTTGATGAGTCTATGACCAAATTGTTTTCTGGCGTCAAAAATTGCTAAAAAATTGTTTGTAAGTTTTTAGAAGCTGAAAAGATTTACTTCCCCCCCAGCCGGAAGGTCCCAAATTTTTTTTAAGGCTACCAATCGGTAGTCCTAGGTCCCAGCTACTATCCCCTGGCCAGGAAGCGAAAAATTATTAAATATTATATATTAAAAATATTAAAATTTATACAATTAAAATCGCGTTTCGCCGGCTATTCGGATTTTGCTTGTTTTCGCCATAACTATTTTATTTTACGGTATTTTGGGTTGTAATTAAAAATCTTGGTATATTTTTTGAGGTTCTATTGAGTGGCGTTAAAAAAATTTTGTAAAAATGTTTAAAATGTCGAAAACTAGCCTTGCACCGCACGTTCCCGTAGAGAAATCGCGTTAATTTGTTTTTGCTGTAATGATGTTATATTCGAATATATTGAGCTGCCATAAAAACGTTTGATGTTCTATCGAATGGCGTATCAAAAATTTCAAAAAAATAGGGAGAATATCGAAAACTAGCTTTTACATTCCGGTTTTTAGAGGTTGTTCTTGTTTTTGCTATTACTATTTTGTATTACAACCAGGGTTGAAAAGCCGCTTCGCGACTTTTCAACCCTGGCCCCGTCTGACCTCGTTTTATCCTTCACTTTGCATAATTTTCCTGAATTCAGATGACACAAAATGAAAAACTACCTGGTGAGCCCCTTTATATAGTCGAATCCCCACTTCCGGTCTACGCTAATTGTTCCTAACAAAGAGGTTTTTACAAAAACTTAAATTTAAGTTCGAAAATAGGCGATTTTGTTAAATCTGATATGCGTGCAATCATCTCCAGGCCATTACGCATCTAATGACGTATCATACATACCTTAAAATTGATCTCCTATCGAGATATCCTCCGGACAGACATCCGGAAGTGGATGCAAAGTGGCACACACAGACACACACACACAGACACTATTTTTTTATATATAGTAGGATATATTTTTTTATTTGGTTCTAAAAGAGCTAATGTAGTAAATTTTAATATATATTGTTTGATGCTGTAACGAATCGCGCCGAAAAAATCCCAAAAATAACGTAAATATTGTAAACTTGGAGACCCTCGGGCTGGGCGGTAAAGTAAACCGTGGCCCCATTTTCTAGTACTTTTTCATGCTGGGAACAAATTTTTTAAAAGTGTTGCCACCAGGGTTCATATTTTGAAGTACTTGGCGCATTAATAGGACGTATAGGGTAACGGGGGAGGGGGGGCAAGGTTAAGGTTAAGGAACGACGGGAAGGCAATACGGAAAATTGAATGCAGTGATTTCAAATATGGCCGATCGGAGGCGGGAGCTGGCTTATATATCCATGAAATCACGCGCCTTTCCCTAAAGACAAAACAATTAGGGGGGCTCACCTCTCCAACGCCAAAGATGACCGTCGTCGTGGAATTTGCAGGGGCCCATCGTGAAATACCGTGAAACATCGTGAAACACACCAAATTCCACACCCAATTTTATTTTGACTATCCCCGGTAATTACACACGCGCGTGTGTGCCTGTTTACGATTATCACCCCGCCTTTTAGCCATGGCGTCAAAACTAAATCATGCACAATCAGCCACCGCCACCCTGCCGATCACACCGACCGATCAACGATGACGCTGCATCGAAAAATCGCCTGCGAGAGGGAAACTTTTAGAATTCTAGAGATCAAACTCTCTAAAAATCAGAATCTCGTCAGAATTTTCAAAAATCAGAATACCTAGGAATCAGAATTTCTAAAAATCATAGTTTCTAAAAATCGGAATGTCAAAAGATCAAAATCTTTAAAAATCAGAATCCAAAAATCAGAATGTCGAAAAATCAGAATCTTAAGTTTCAGGATCAGTAAAAATCAGAACCTTTAAAGTTTCTTCTTCAGAAATCCATACAGATAAGCGCAGTTACCAAAAGTCGCCTGTGAAACTTTTTCCATGGTATTTTTCCCGAAAAACGTAACCACGAATGACGAAAACTTTTGTAATTGGCCTACAGCCCAAGGATCAAAGCGTCGGCAAGGAATTCCCTAGCGATGAAATTGCGAGCTTGCTCCGAACTACCAGAGACATTACTTCTGGAATGCAATCAACAGCACTTTCGAGGATCTGTTCGGTCTTCAACATCGTTTTCCAGGTTATTTGCCGTGTTTTTAGGCAAGTGCTGCCATCGGACGGCCGAGCGATCTGGTTGGCGGTCACGAAATCGCGTTTTCGTAAATCTCAATTTCGAAAACCACCATTTTGAGAGAGACAGAGAGGAGAGAGAGAGGGAGATGCAAGCAAAGAACTCCTGATTTTCGGCTTGACTCCGAAAAAGCCAAAAACTACACCCGTGGCATCGACTACCGGATCTATGCTTCGATCCTAAGAGTCCTTTAGGATCTTTATCATTTTTTTTATTGTTTATTGCTACACAATTACGGTGGCGGTCCCTGCAATAAATTATCGGGCGCAAGATACACACTCTGAACCGGATTTATAGACCGTAAAAGTTCCATTTCCGTAGGCTTTTTGATGCCAGCCGATGCTTGAAAAAGAGAGCGTATTTGCCCAATTGCCAAAAACGATTAGTTCTGATCGCAGTTTCGGAATCCCCGTCGCCGACTCTATCAGACCCATATTTTTGCTAAGCGGTTTGCTGGGTTTTTTTATTTGCACTTCCCTAGTAAGTATTAGGTTGAACCGAAAGTCCTGACAATCGAACTTTAGACATTTTTTTCTAAAAATGTTGCGGACCGTTAGGGTTGTTCCTTTTTTCGACATATTTGTTGAGTTTAATATTCAAAATTATGATAGGAGAGTAGGATAAAAATTTCAAGTTTCTAGTCTCAGTGATTTTTATTATTTTTGCGTTTTTCTCTTCCTGTAAAGTGTTTTTACTCAAGTTGGAGTTTCGATTCGGGACTAATTGTAAGTGCACCTTGTGCAGAATTTTTTGCTGATTCCGAATCCGCTTTCCAAATTTGAAAGTTTTATTTACTTTTATTTTGAAAGTTATACAGCAATTCTGGTAGTGTTTTGCACCAAATCAAGGAACCGTTATCGTTTTCGATTTTCCTGAGCGATTTCAACGTCGAAATTGGCTAGAGACTGCCTAGACAAGCATCTTAAAAGTTAAAACAAGCTTTTTTTATAAAAATTCGATTTTTTATGCAAAAAGCAAAAGAAAGATGCAAGGCGGGGATCCGAACCGCCGCCCTGCGCTTGGCAAGCGAGTACTTTACCAATGCACCATGGTGCCAACTGGGAATCGAGCTGGGAGCGCGTACTTCAGGGTCCCTGGTCACTTTGAACATTTTTGAAAAATTCTAGAGGAAGAGCCTTGCGGTTCCCTAGCCAGGGTCGGTTAGAGCAATTGATTGTGCAACAGTCTACCGCTAAAACATTTAACTTCTGGGACATTTTCTGGAAGGAAAATAACAAAGAAGTAACTGCCCTGAACTAACTAACGAACTAACTAACTAACTAACTAACTGAACTAACTAACTTTTCAACCCTGGCCCCGTCTCGGCCCCATACAATTCTGCCCTTTGCATAATTGTCCTCCATTCAATCAGAAGACAAAAAATCAAAACAACCGTTTCTGCCTCTTTATATAGGCGACCACCCACTTCCGCTCTATGCTAATTATTCCTAACAAAGAGGTTTTTACAAAAACCTAAATTTAATAGCGAAAATGGCTAATTTTTAAAAATCTGATTTGTGTGCAGCCATCCCTAGACCATCACGCACCTCATGGCGTATCCTACGTAGCCTAATACCCGTCTCTTCTTGAGATATCCTCCGGACAGACGTACGGAAGTGGATGCAAAGTGGCACACACACAAACACACAAACACTATTTTTTTTATATATAGTAGGATGAAAAATATTATAAAGACTTTCGGTCCAACCTAATACATATAAGCCCAGGCGAATCATGCCCACCCCGACGAGTAGCCACCATTAAAATCAAGTATTGCCTCTCAAAAAAACCACAAAATCGGCTCATCGTTTCAACGTTCAAAACTCCTCAGGAGGCGAGGAACAAGAAGAAGCAGCAGCGAACCGCAAGTGACACAACATTTGGATTCCAAGAAGCTTTTCGGTGCTCCCACCCATATTTGCAAATATTTGCGATTCCGTTTCGACGCGCCCATTTTCGCAGACTGAAGCCATGTAGAAACTGACAGAAATGTGGAGGCTGATGTATTTGTTGAACATCGGAAACTTCCTTTGCACAAAGTTTTATTCAACGTTAATCAAATAATACAGAAGACGTCAAATACGACGATGGCCAGGGCCATGAAATCATTGGTAAAGACGTGGCTCGCTGCGCTCTGAAAAGATGTTTGTAAATCCTGTGCCAGCAAGGACAGCCACAAGCCAGCCCAGTCGGTCGGCATCTATCGTTGCCCTTCCCCCCGAACAGAGCTACAACTCCCAGTCGCCATTGGTGTGGTGGAGACTGTCGAATGTGGGGCCGCGGAGCTCGACGTTGTCGAATGTTGGGCCGCGGAGCTCGACGTTGTCGAATGTGGGGCCGCGGAGCTTGACGTTGTCGAATGTGGGGCCGCGGAGCTTGAAGTTGTCGAATGTGGGGCCGCGGAGCTCGACGTTGTCGAATGTGGGACCGCGGAGCTTGACGTTGTCGAATGTGGGGCCGCGGAGCTCGACGTTGTCGAATGTGGGGCCGCGGAGCTTGACGTTGTCGAATGTGGGGCCGCGGAGCTCGACGTTGTCGAATGTGAGGCCGCGGAGCTTGACGTTGTCGAATGTGGGGCCGCGGAGCTCGACGTTGTCGAATGTGGGGCCGCGGAGCTTGACGTTGTCGAATGTGGGGCCGCGGAGCTTGACGTTGTCGAATGTGGGGCCGCGGAGCTTGACGTTGTCGAATGTGGGGCCGCGGAGCTTGACGTTGTCGAATGGGGATCCGCGGAGCTCGACGTCGTCGGGTGCGGCGGGGAGCTGGAGACGGTGCTGCTTTTCGCCTTGCGGGCAAGGTTGATCACGTCCGGGTGCACTGAAATCCATTGATTGGCATGCAAAGAGTTTTAATTGATTGACTATGCCCGTCTGCGCCCAAACCCCATTTCCTGATAACTGCTTAGTAGAAAAGGCATTGAAAAAGGACTTACCATTAGCAGCCTTGATGGCGTATCCGCCGGCTTGCCGGCCGTCGTTAAACCCTGGAACAGATTGAAGTTGAAGGAAATCAGCGGTTTATCATCATTACTACAGTGCGTATCAAAAAGATAGAGCCACTTGGTTTTTGACGTTTATCTTCGCGCAGATGTATTTTCATGGCTATCTATGCATACACATCTTATAGCCCTTGAAAAGACGCATCTTTCTATGTAATCAAAATCTTTCTATATTGGATATTGAGCTTTTTATGATGAAAACAAGTAAATAGAGCCAAAAACACAAGTATCAAAAAGATAGAGCCACCATTTGCATCCACTTTACATGTGCCTTGAGCTTGCAAATTACATGCTAATCGTCATGTAAATCGTTCTTTTCATTCAAATCAACCTGTCAGGACCAAAATTTTATAGCTCTGACCATTTTGGAGTGCGTAAACAAAGCAAACACTTGATAAAAAAACGTGCCTGTCTATTGCTACTATTCAACGACATTCTTTTGGCAACCGTCGATGATTTGAATGAAAAGAACGATTTACATGACGATTAGCATGTAATTTGCAAGCTCAAGGCACATGTAAAGTGGATGCAAATGGTGGCTCTATCTTTTTGATACTTGTGTTTTTGGCTCTATTTACTTGTTTTCATCATAAAAAGCTCAATATCCAATATAGAAAGATTTTGATTACATAGAAAGATGCGTCTTTTCAAGGGCTATAAGATGTGTATGCATAGATAGCCATGAAAATACATCTGCGCGAAGATAAACGTCAAAAACCAAGTGGCTCTATCTTTTTGATACGCACTGTATCCACGGATCCCCGGATGGCCGCAAAGGGCTAGGAATTGCTCCTGGCGGGCGCGCTCACGCCCGCGGTCAAAATATTGTAAAAACAAGAGAATCTTACGGCACTCCTTTCGCTCCTTCACAGCACGGTAGACCCCCTGCCAGCAGCCCGCCTCTTGAGGTTCGCCTTCTTGATCAAAAATTGGATCGCACCACGTTGAGTCGCGAGGGCACGCTAAATGAACTTTCTTTTGTGTGCAGTATTCCTCGTTCGGCCCTACCACAAAATACGAGCTATGTTCCGGGGGCTTATGTTTATTTTTCCAATATACATTTTTCCTAAAAACCATTTCCTAAAGTCGATTCTTCCTAAAATTTGACATGTAAATCGGCGGCGTAGAAATATCAAGAAAGGTCAAATGCTATAATGTTTCGTTAACAAAATATCGAAAAGACAAATGTTATCCTTATTGGTTATCAAAATTTCAGTAAATGGCAAATTTTTGGTTATCAAAGCATTTATTTGGCTTTTATAAAACTTTTCCTTGCTTTTTAACTTCCTAGATCTAGACGAAATGAACTAAATATACATGTACTATAAATGTACTATATGACTACTAAAGAGCTTAAGCTTGTTAATTATAGACTACTAAAGAACGATTAGGAAAAATGATTCTGAGGAATTTGAAGTTTTGAAAAATGACGTTAGGAAAATGACAGTATCCGAATAGTTTTTGAATACAAAAACCCAACTAAAAATATAAAAAATACCCCACCCCCCCCCCCCGACGCATCACAGCAACCGAACACTCACCGAAGATTTTCAGCTCGTTGAACGCGACCACCCGGTCGTGATCGCGCGTCAGCTGATCCTCCGCGTTGCTTCTGCATCGATGTGGGTGAGTGGCGTGGCACACCGATTTCTGGAGATCATCCTCTGAATCGGGGGAATTAAACAGGTGCGCAAATCTGGAGCTTTCTCTATTTTTTAAAATTAATTAATTCTTTATTTTTTTAAATATGCACTTTAATTTACTGAATTTAAAGCCATAATCTATGAAAACTGCAGATTCTAGGCAAAACCAGTTTGGCAATTGCTTGCTGAAGATGACCGACGACAGGAATCATATTCCAATTAAAGGGACCCTAACGGGAAGGATTAGGATAATGTCCCGCCAACCGCTCTGACTGACAAGACTTACAGCCATTAGGCGCAATTAAAATCCAAAGTCTGTGTAATAGTACTTACCGTTGAAGCCGGCACAGATGGCCGCCACGATCTTGAGGCAGAAGATGATCAAACTGATCAGTTTCATGTCTAGAAAAAAAAGAGAGAAATTGGCAATAGTCCAGTTATCCCCGGACCCCGGCCCCGCTCCCCCCCCCCCCCCTCAGCCGCAGCTCCTCGGCTATACGTCCTATTATGTTCCGGGTCACTCAAAATGTTTGCCATCAAGTCTGCTCGGTTGACACGGTTTTTCTGCCTCGAATAATTTGATATTTTACTAAAACGTACTGACGTCTTATTCTACAGATCAAGGGCTACATGTTGGTACCGTTGCCACCTCTGTACGCCCAACGAGGGCCTAGATACAAAAACTTACTTGGGAACACAATATGGTAGAGGCCAGGTAGCAAAGATAGGGTGAGAGATGGCCGGGAAGACGGTACGGAAAATCGAATGTAGTGATTTTAAATGTGGCGAACCGGAGTCGGGGGCTCGCTTATATACCAATGAAAAGCACGCGCCTTCCGCTAAAGACAAAACAATCAGGGAACTCGCCAGGGCTCATCTCTCGAACGCCAAAGGTGACCGTCGCCGGGGAATGTGCAGGGGCCCACCATGAAACATCGGAAAACACATCAAATTCCCAACCTAATTGTCTTGTGATTGTCACCCCGCATTTTAGCAATGGCGTCAAAACTAAATCATGCACCATCAGCCTTTTTCCAAAAGTCGACTGTGAAACACTGTAGCGCGCTTTTTCCAAATGTCGCCTATAAAACTTTTCCCATGGTAGTTTTTTGCGCTGATTCCGAAAAACGTAACCACGACACGACACTTTTAAAATTGGCCTGCAACACAAGGATCAAACCGCGGTCAAGGAATTCGTGCAAAAAAAAATTCATTTTTAATTTTCGTGACCCTGAATCATGATTGGTCACATTTCTTTAGCGATGACCTTGAGGGTTTGCTCATAACTTCCAGAAAAATTACTTCTGGAATAATATTGACCGGCACTGACGCGGTTCGGCTCGGTCTTCAGCCTCGGTTTCCAAGTTCTTTGTCGTGTTTTTAGGCGGGTACTACCATCGGATGGCCGAGCGATCTGGTTGTCCGGTCACGATTTCGTAAATCTCCATTTCGAAAACCAACATTCTGAGAGAGAACGAGAGAGATAGAGTGTGAGAGAGTGAGAAAGAGAGCGTGAGAGAGAGTGAGATGGAAAGGGAGGGAGAGAGAGCGAGAGAGAGTGAGAGACTGATAGAGAAAGAGAACATGAGAGAGACAGACCGAGAGAAGAGGAGAGAGTGAGAAAGAATGCTAGCAAGCTGGCAACATCAAATTTTTGAGCTTGACGGTTATGCTGTTCAACCTATCGGCTAAGCAAAAAAAGCACTCACGTGGCATCCAGTACCAGTTCGATGCTTCGATCCTAGGATTTTCGTAGAATTTCCATAAATGTTTCAATTTTGCCCCCCGCCCACTTCCTACTCCTTTGCGCCCCGTGATGTCAACGAATTTAACAAAAAATGTAAAAAACCGACTCTTCCATGCAATTTATGTACAAAAATTACCAGCTTCAGGCCCCCGGCTGCTAAAAATGCGAGCTTCCGATCGGTTACGACCCCCGCACTAATTCTGCACGGCCCCGAAATACCATCAAATTACGGTAGCCGCGCCAGCGATAAATCATCGGGCATAAAATACACACGTTGAACCGGATTTTACCGGCCCCAAAGACCCCCAATTGCTATAAGTATCTGGTGCCAGCTTAAAAAAACAGGGTTGGTAGAAGCAATTAGGGCCATGCACGACTTCCGGTAACCCCTGTAATTAGCTTCCAAATTACGAAATTTATGACCCCTTGGAGAGGCGATAAGGTAGGGGCGGCTCTGGTACTGGATCGTTTAGCGATCCAGCTTTGCAAAATGGCCAATGACACCGATTCGGCTGTGCGTCGGTAAAAATCGCGTTGTGTGAAGCACACCTTTGAATTCGCGGCATGTCTTTCGCCCTGATTTTCTATCGCTCTGTTTCTCTCTCGCTCTGGCTCTCTATTTTTCTAGCTGTCCCTCTCCTTCCCCCTCTCTCTCTTGTTCTGGCTAACGATTTTTCTGAATCTCTGACAACTCTCCCTCTCTCTCCCTCTCTCTCTCTCTCTCCCTATCTCTCCCGCTCCCTTCCGCGCTCTGTCTTTCTATTTCTCTCTCCCTCTCTCTTGCTCTCGCTCGCTCTCTCTGTCTCTCTCGCTCCCTCCCTCGCGGAATTTTTTACCTCAAAATTCCATACTCTACACCCCTTTTAAGGCATGACCACGCCGGCTGAATCAGAAACTACGACTGTGGACCCTGGATTTCCTCGAGGCGGATGCCGCGATAGTCCAGATCCATATTATCTTAACGCTTATGATAGTGTTTTGGGCCACGACGGGCTTCCGGTCCGGGATGAAAAAAATGAGCGTAGCGTCTATATTGTGTTTGCAGCCATGTGCACCGTATGCTGTATAAGCTAAATTAATTCATCGAGATAATATAGTACGCGCCGACCTTGATCTTGCTCAATTTATACTGTATCTGGCTGATTTATCGACAGGAGCAGTTGACAACGAACGTCAAGTTTATCCTGATCCTCGACCCGGGCTGCCGGTTGTTTGAGGCGCTAGCTACCCTCTATAAAGCGCCATGTTTATTAAAGTAGACCAAGCTTTTGAAGCCTTTAAGTGACCTTTCAGCTATTGGTGCGTCGAGGTTTATGCCCCTTTTTTGAGTAACGCAATTATAACGTCGAGCCAAATCGGGATGACCTATTCGACGCAACTCCTCGGAAATGCTCTATCGTTTTATAGGTATTGAAAAAGCCGTGCGTGATCATCTCCGCCAGATTTTTCGCCATATTCTTCGATGGCCGGCTCTATCGATACGCCGAGAAGATCGCGGTACCCCATGCTCTTCTTGCCTGGGGTTTGCCGGTTGCGCTATTTTGCAGCGGCATTGGGAATTGTAAGTGGTGATATTTCGCTGTTTTGATCCTTTTTATGGTGTGCTTTTCTCTCTCACTCTCCCTACCTCGCAGTTTTACTCGTTATCTTGCTCTTTCACTCGCTCTCTCGTGCATTCTCTCTCGTTGTCCCACCCTCTCCCTCGCTTTGGCTATCTCTCGCCCTGGCTCTCTCTCACTCTCTCTCCCTCTCCCTCTCGCTCTTCGCTCGCTCTTTCTCCCTGAACGGTTCTCTCTGCCTTTGTCTCTCTCCCTCTCTCTCTCCCTCTCCCTCTCTCTCTCTACCTCTCTCACTCTCTAACTATCTCTCTCATGTATATTTAAGAGATGCGTTCCGAACTCCATGGGCGAATTACATTACGTGTACATCTATACCCACGCCGATAAGCCCTTTAGTATACAACCCACTGGATGACTTTACCTGCTACGGTGGGCTGCATTGGGACCCGCAAAACTACACGAACATGATCGTCTACCTCTGGAACTGGTCACTCTTCGGCCTCCTCGCCAACATTGATTATGTCATGTATGGGGTTCTGGTGGTGTCTCTCACGCTCGACCTCTGCACGTTCTTCATGCTGCGCCGATTTGTAAGATTTCTAGAGGCTTGGGCTTAGGCTTCCGCTTAGGTTTAGGCTTCCGCTTACAGTTAGGCATAAGCTTAGGCTTAGGTTAAGTTTTGGCTTAGGCTTAGGCTTAGGCATATGTTTGAGCTTAGGCCTTGGTTATTCCGACTTTTTACACGCTTCAGGTCCGCAAAAATGTCGACAGAAAGAGGGCCGACCGGAAGCTGGCTGTGATGGTAGTGAATTGTCATTAAAGCTTACCTTTCGAAATTCAGTTAATCGTCACGCACGTCATCACAGCCTTCTTTTTCCTGGGCAAATATCTAGGTAGCAAGCTTGGGATGATCGGCTACACACCCGCCTCGCAGTTTATCATGAATGAGGGGGTACCGGTGGTCGGCCCTGGGGTCTATGCGTGGGTTTATGAATCATTAAAACTCGCAATGTCTCTCTCTCGCTCTTTCTCTCTTGCTCTCTCTCTATCTCTCGCTCTCTCTGTCTATCTCTCTCTCTCTCGCTATTCTTTTTCTCCCCCTCACGCTCTCTCTCACCCGCGCGCTCTCTCTCTCTCGCTCTCTCTCTCTCTCTCGCTCTCGTTCTTTCTTGCTCGCTCACTCGATCTCTCTCGCCCTTTTTCGCTCTCTCTCACTTCTCTCTTCAGGCTCGTTGTCGCGCTCTTCAATCGGACGCCTCGTGAAGAAACAGAGAAGCCGAAAATCATCAGCGTCGGCGAGTCAGCCAAAGATAGCATTTGTCGAGTTTAATAAATCTCTTCACTAAAATACACGTTGTCGTCTAGCCTAATAAATAATTTTCTAAAATACGTGTTTGATTGTGCATCCCACATCTCGGTCCATCTACCGATTTTGTCCGGTTTTTGAACACCTCTAAATTACAGTGTCGGTGTCCCATTCACCCCGCATTATATCCAAGCTAAAACCGAGCATTAAACAGAGCCCAAGCTGCACTTATCGTTCGCCACCCAATTACGCCGGGCATAAATTTGGAATTTTTTGTGTTCAGCTTTCGGGGTAAGCCGAGAAAATGAGGTACCTCGGCCACTCGAGCGTGCCTGGCCCTAATTTGCTGTAAATAGCTTTCCGGGTGCTCTATCTTTCTGTATAGTCCGGACAGCGGCTTATAAGCGCAAGCATTGAATGACCGGAAGCTGCTGTCGTCTTTTCAAAAAATGCACGTGCCTGGGTGACGTTTATTTTTCCAGTTTTCATGAAACTTAACCCGCTTTTTTGAAGCGCGGGCTATCACAGAACATGTTGGCTTTTTTCTGGAATCCAAACTATTTTCATCTTCTTGTTAGCTCTTTAAATTTACAAAATTGGCCGGGCAATCAGCAAAATCCATTAGATTACGACGCGGAATGCTCCCGGGCCCGAAAAGTCGATTTGCTGCAAAAATTAGTTTTTTTCCTAACTTTGGGTCTTTTATGCAAAAATTAATTTGTTGGTTTTTTACCGTAACCCGTTTGTTTTTTAAATCGATAGGGTTGATTCCCGGACACGTGAATTTCGACTTTTGGCCCTGAAAGCTAAATTACAAAATCATCATGATATATTTTAAAGAATGCCGGGTCCAGTAACTTCAACCGAAGCTGTGAATACAACGACAGCCAGCGACTACGAGGACTACGTTCCGAACGGGTGTTCCGAGTCGGAGGGGTTCTTTTATACAAATGCCTACGAGAGCACCATCGGCTGGGACGGGCTGCCGAATCGGGACGACAAGAATCAACGCAGCGTCTATTTTATATTCGCTGCAATGTGTACGGTAGGTCGAGACCAAATAGTTTCCATATGCTTTGTAAGGTACCACGGGATATTGTTTGAATCCCACCCGTGGTTATAAAATAGATGAACTAGAATCCCGAATTCCGACAAAATTTTATCTTGTTTCTAAAGATTTCGATGACTTTCGCTAAATCAGTTGTAAAGCTGCTGAAAACTATCGCGAATATGGCGAAAAAAACATAAAGAGCACGGCTTTCAAAATCTGTTCTTTTTTAATTTTGGCAGTGTTGGCGACTTTCCTGCACCCTTTCTTGATATTAGAGGAAAGCGAATACGGAGGGTTTTTTTGCAGTAGTTACTAAAATATTGTGATTAATCCTCTAGATACTAAAGATAGTTATAATCACTTTTAGTACGGGCCCGTCATCATCATCCTGAACGTTTACTGTATTCAACTAATCTATCGGCGTCACCTCCTTACCAAAAGCGTGAAATTCATCCTAATCATCGACGCGGGATGCCGATTATTCGAAGGTTTTGCCACCGTCTACAAAGCGCCTTGTTTGCTAAAGTACGGAAGCGGCTTCACTACAGTGTTATCATCTTGTCTAAATTTCATCTTTTCGAAAGTTTTTAATCTAGATATTTGACATTTTCGAAATTCAATAATTGCGAAATTTCATGATATCGAAGTCTATTTCGAATAATTTCGACATCATGAAATTTCGACATTATGGATTTCGAAATCATGATTTTCGGCATTTTGAAAATAAGCCCGAAATGATTTACCTACATAATGCCGATTCACAGCATGCCGATTTACAGAATGCCGATTTACAGAATGCCGATTTTACAAAATGCCGATTTACAGAATGCCGATTTTACAAAATGCCGATTTACATAATGCCGATTTACAAAATGCCGATTTACAGAATGCCGATTCACAGAATGCCGATTTACAGAATGCCGATTTACAGAATGCCGATTTTACAAAATGCCGATTTACAGAATGCCGATTTTACAAAATGCCGATTTACATAATGCCGATTTACAAAATGCCGATTTACAGAATGCCGATTCACAGAATGCCGATTTACAGAATGCCGATTCACAGAATGCCGATTTACAGAATGCCGATTTTACATAATTTGGGTTCTACATCCAAAAATGCAAACCGGATCCCCATAAAAACATCATCCGACTTGGCCAGGACGAATTTTTACGAATTTTTTTCCGCGTAGGGATCGGGGATTACGAGGAAATCGCAAGCCTCGCGACAAGTTTCAACGCATGCCTTTTTCGCTGGTCGCCGACACTTCCAACGTGCTCAGCCGCAGCGACAAAACACAACGATTCATTATTATTTCCTGGTTGAAAATGCGTCGAGAGGAAGGGAAAACTGTTTGATAGAAGAATTTTTTTTAATTTTTTAAATCGGCATTCTGTAAATCGGCATTCTGTAAATCGGCATTTTGTAAATCGGCATTTTGCAAATCGGCATTTTGTAAAATCGGCATTCTGTAAATCGGCATTTTGTAAAATCGGTATTCTGTAAATCGGCATTCTGTAAATCGGCATTCTGTGAATCGGCATTATCAGCCTATACCATTTTGAAAATAAGCCCGAAATTTTATGATGTCGAAATTTCTGAATGTCGTTATTTTCTATTATCAAAATTTAAAAATGTCGAAGTTGCATGATATCGAAGCTTCATCTTGGTGAAATTGTATAATAACGAAATTTCGTGATGCGAAAAGATCGTAATATCGGAATCTCGAAATGTGATAATGCTGAATATTCACAACTTTGTAATGTAATAATCTCGAAATTCATAACATCGGCATTTCAAATTGTTCGCATGACACTAGAGAGATTTTCCGGAGATTTGTTTTTGGAGTTTCGGCATTCTGAAATGTTTCGGCATTTTTCGACGTTCCATGAATATGGAAATTCCGCAATTTCGGCATTATGGAATAGCGACATTATCAAATTTCGAAATTTCGAAGGTAACCTCTTTTTTTAGCTATTGGTGCGTCGAGGTATACGGCCCGTTCTTGAGCAACGCCATCATCACTTCCGGCCAAATCGCGATGACGTATTCGGCGCAGCTACTCGGTAATGCGCTGTCCATCAACAGGTTTTTGCTTGGTATTTTCTAACGTTATTGACCAGGTTTTTTGCCATATTTCTGGATGGAATGTTCTATCGGTACGCTGAAAGATTGGCATTTCCGCATGCGCTGCTCGCCTGGGCCTTTCCGGTGGCGCTATTTTGCGGAGCGATTGGGAATCGTGGGTTTTTCTTTCTGGGATATGGAACCCTGTAGTTAGTAACCCTGTACAGGGCGTCCCAATAAAGAAACAGCCCCTCTAACACGACGCAGAAGTATCGGATCGGAATTATCGCTACATCATTCGAAAGCCCTTGACGCGGCGAATTCGCAACAATTTTCATAACCATATTTTTTAATCGCTCTATTTTACAACGTATTTAAAAACATTAAGGAACGGTCTCGACATCGAAATTCCTTCCGGTCATTTGCTTGGAGAAATTGAGGCAAGTTAGCTCGTAGGCAACCCGAAAAACCCGGAAAGTTTTACAAAATGGCTTATAAAATAGCGAATTTAGCTAAAAACCTGGTTTTCAAAATTTTTGCAAGTTCAGCGTCCCAAGGGTGTTCAAATGGTGTAGCTATCATTCCGGTCCGATACTTCTGCGTCGAGTTAGAAGGGGAATTTAATGGAACCCGGAACCTGGAAACCTGTAGTTTCAGGGTGTAACACCTTGTAATTTAGCGGCTAGCGCTTCGGCTCACCTTGCCATTCCCGACCTGAATTTGTATGAACACGATATAAAATTTTCCTTAGTTTACAACCCCCGGGAGCACTTCACGTGCTACGGCGGGCTCCATTGGGACCCGCTGAACTACACGAACTTGATCTTCTACACCTGGGCCCCGATTATGTTCCAGTTTCTGGCCCGCCTCGACTATTTCATGTACGGCGTGCTGGCGCTTTCACTGGTGCTTGATCTGTCCACCTTCTTCAAGCTGCGGAAATTCGTTAGTTTCCACTCGGGACGCAATGCAGAATTTTTCTGTGATTCCGAAACAGTCGCATCAAAGGGTTAAGGAGCGTTCGGCTCAAGATGCCCGGAATTTTTACAGGTCCTCCATGCCAACGACAGAAAGCGGTCGGACCGGAAGGTCGCGGTAATGGTGGGGCTTTTTTGCAAAAACAAAGACGCGAATTAGTTAATCGTAACCCACTCCATCACCGGCATTTTCTTCATTGGCAACTTTTTGACGAACACACTACTGCATCGCCGGGAAACGCTGACCCCGGTCCAGGAATATATCATCAATGAGGGGGCGCCGGTCATCGGCCACGTTGCCTATACGTGGGACTTTCCTTCGGATTTCCTCCGGTTATCTTACGGAATTTTTCACGAAATTTGTGCTTTTTGATCAAATAGAACTGAGCACGAGATTTTGATGCTTGAGAGTTTTAAGATTCAGGCTTGTCGTCACGCTCTTCAATCGACCACCAAGAGAAGACGCTACGAAACCAAAAATTGTCAGCCTCACCGAGTCTTCTCGAGATAACCAGAGCAAGAGGCTTCAATAAAAAATTTACTTCTTTAAATTCAATAAGTACCAATCATCCCGATCGAAAGAGCCGATTTTTAAGTTGAACTTCAATGGAACCCTGAAATCGCCGGAGCTCCCATTATTTATTGTTGCCAGCTCGTCGGGTCCACATTAACGGTCCGGCGTTTTTTTGCGGTGAGGACCAATAAAAGTGGCCCGGCAGTAATCGCATAAGGCCCGAACCCAGGCCACAAATAAGCTTCCTGCGACTGCAATAAATTTCAGGACCACGGGAACCTTATTTGAAAATTTTTCGAGCTTCCTGTGCCGTACGACCCCAAAAATTTCGATAATCTAGTTTCAGATCTCTCACTCTCACTCTAGCTCTCGCTCTCACTCTCTCTCTCTCTCTCTCTCTCTCTCTTTCTCTATCTAGCCCCCTCACTCCCTCTCTCGCCCTCTTCTTCGACAGTCGAAAATTTCAGAATTTCCGAATATGGACCTGAACGGAAGTCCAGGCCCTATCATGAACAAATCCGATGCCACCTTGCCGGACACAGATTATTCTGAATTCACGCCAAATGGTTGCGGATATTATTTCTATGAATATGGATTATTTTATTCAAATGAGTATGGCAGTATCACCGACTGGGACGGGCTGCCAATTCGGGACGACGAAAATGAACGCAGTGTTTATTTCATATTTGGGGCTATGTGCCTTGTAAGTGAAGTCGAGTTAAATTAATATACTTTTAGTACGCTCCAATTATTATCTTTATTAATATCTATTGTATTAAATTGATATATTGCCGGAAGACTCTGACAAGAAGCGTGAAGTTCATCCTGATCCTTGACTCGGGATGTAGATTGTTTGAGGGCTTCGCGACTGTTTATAAAGCGCCATGTCTGTTAAAGTAAGCTTATCCTCGGATTTTGGCAATTATTCAAAACATAAATATATATAAACATAAAATAAATCGGCTACGGTTCACTTTGCCCCCCCCCCCCCCCCCCAGCCGGAAGTTTTCGGCCATAACTTTTTTATTTTACATTATCGTAGGCTCAAATTAATACTTTTCTTATATTTTTCCAGCTCTATCGAATGGCGTTGCAAGAATCCCGACAAAATAAGCGAAAATACCGAAAACTTTGAGACCCTTCGGCTGTGGGGGGAGGGGTAAAGTAAACTCTTACCAATATATCTAAGTTTGCGGCTTTTAGCTATTGGTGCGTCGAGGTATCTGCGCCTTACTTAAGCAATGTAATCATCACATCTCTGCAAATTGGGATGACCTATTCAATGCAACTCCTTGGCAACGCTTTATCGATTAATAGGTATCGTTTTTATTTTTTCATTTTTCGCGTCTTGTAATAGCCACGATAACGAGCAGTTTAACGTTTCTTCTTACTTACAAGGAGACGTTTTTTAGTGTGAATGGAGTTTTAAGTTGAAACCAGGCCTATTCTGTGCAGAATTTCGCGCTGATTCCAATGCTGTTTTCCAATTTTGCTAAATGGCTCGATTTAAAAAGTTACAGCTATTTTAAGATAATTTTTAGGCCCAGAATAGCCATGTACTATCCTGTGCTAATTTTTTGTTATAACGTTTTAATTTTGTTTAAGTAGCCTATCTTGTAGAGAATTGTTTTTCTGATTCGAATGGTATATCTGATTAGTGCGCTACTGCCTATCGACGATGGCTTACAGGGGTGAGAAATAGGCTGTTTTTCTCCATTGCCCATACAAAAATCGCAGCCCATACCAAGTATCGTCGATTTTTTCGATTTTCAACAATTTTGAGTTAAATAGCTCATTCGATAGAGAAAATTTTTCTGAATACGGTGACGATATTTATTTTTGGAAAAACAGCCGGGAAAAGCAATATAATGGTCCCTAAAGACGGGAAAATTTGGGCTAAAATGGTCTTAAAATTGCTATAACTTTTGAAATCGAGCTATTTAGCAGAAATGGAAAACATATTCGGAATCAGCGCAAAATCACGCACAAAATAGGCCTGGTTTCCACTCAGAACTCCATTCACACCAAAAAACGTCTCCTTGTTAGTACAATTTCAAAGATTCCAGATTTTTCGCAATATTTTTTGACGGCCGATTCTATAGCATTGCCGAGCAGGCAGCGATTCCACATGCACTAATTGTTTGGGCGCTGCCCTTATTTGTGTTCTGTTTTTCGATCGGAAACCGTGAGTTTTCGTTAATTTTCAATATTGCTAAATCATTTTGCGACATATTTTTTTGAAATTGTATTTTATCGAAATTTGGTTTTGTCGAAATTTGATCCTATCTTGATCTCTAAATCTCAATTTCTAAACGTTTCCACAAAAAGGAGCCAATTAAAATAACTAAAACATTAAGAACAAAGTTCTTCGAGTCGATCATTTGGCAAGAAACCTGTCAATAGTATCCTTTTGTAGTCTACAACCCGCTACAAAAGTTTACCTGCTACGGTGGGCTGCATTGGGACCCGCAGAACTATACAAATATTATTTTGTACTCGTGGAATTCGTTTATATTTGATATAGTTATCATGAACATTGATTATGTTATGGCGGGCGTACTCGTGTTCTCACTAATCCTGGATTTGGTGACGCTGTTTAAGCTCAGGAAATTTGTAAGCAATTGGATTGTATTTAGGGTGGCCGATCATCTGTTCGAAATTCACCTGTTCGAAAATCACCTGTTCGAAAATCATCTGTTCGAAAATCACCTGTTCGAAAATCACGTATTCGAAAATCGCCTGTTCGAAAAGACACCTGTTCGAAAAATCATCTGTTCGAAAAATTTGCATGTGGAATTGCATAGAAATAGTACCAAAAATGACCATTTTCGAACACACGGTTTTCGAACAGGCGACTTTTCGAACAGGTGTCTTTTCGAACAGATGACTTTTCGAACAGACGTTTTTCGAATAGATGATTTTTCGAACAGATGATTTTCGAACAGGTGATAGGGAATCACACTAAATACGATTCTAGATTTTATTCTATCTAGATTGAAGCTCTAGATTCCAAATATTGAAAAATTTTTTAGACTATTTTTAACTTGTCAATTAAAACCTTTATCAATAGAAGGTATTGGGCACTATAAAATTCTTATCCAAAATTAATTTTTTTTATACCCGGTTTTCTAGGTCCAAAGAGGAGACAAGAAACGCAGAGCCGACCGGAAACTTACTGTAATGGTAATAGATACCTGGCTCCTGAATTCAATCGGTGCAATTTTTTAGTTGATCGTGACCCACATCATCACGGCTATATTCTTGATTGGAAATTCGATTACCCGATACCTTCGACCGACTCTTGTTCTTACCCCGGTGCTTACGTATATCTGTAATGAGGGGGCCCCAGTTATTGGGCATATCATTTTCACGTGAGTTGTCTATTAACGGGACCAGGAAGGACCGGAATCGCCCAATGAAGATGGCTGGTTATGGACAGTTATGCATCAAGTCAAATTACGCGTGAAATTTTTGTGACAATCCTGCATCACATGTCGTAAAACATTAATTGATGCGCACTGCGTAGCTGTCCATATCCAGCCAGTTTCTGGCTTCTCAGTACCTTTGACCGATAACAATCTTTTTCAGTCTCGTCGTCACCTACTTCAACCGTACTCCTCGCGAAAATTCCAAGAATCCGAAGATTATCAGCGTCACCGAGTCGGGGCGTGATCAGTCTAGCCCGAGGAAGTGACTTTTGTGAATCTCATTTGGCTTCTTTTACTGGGTTGTGAATCGCATAATAAATCAATTGGCAGGAAATAAAACATCGCAGTAAATTTCAGGGCTGCTGCCCGGGCATTCGGATTTCCATGAAAATCAGAATCGTATGTTTGGGCCTACGCTTCTCACTCTCTCTCTCTCTCTCTCTCTCTCTCTCTCTCTCTCTCTCTCTCTCTATCTCTCTCTCTATCTCTCTCTCACTCTCGCTTTCTCTCTCTCTCTCCCGTTCTCTCTCTCTTTCACTCACTCTCGCTTTCTTTCTCTCTCTCGCTCTCCCTCACACACTCTCTCTCTCTCTCTCTCTCTCTCTCTCTCTCTATCGCTGTCTCGCTGCCGTTCCCGCGCTCTCGCTCGCCCGCCCTCTATCTCGCGCGCTCTATCTCCCCTCATCGCCACATATCCGCGCGAAAAATCGGTACCTTTGGGCTCCACATTAAACTTCTCAATTTATATTGGAAAACCACACAGTTGCTTTAGAGGTGTGCGATACCGTAGTTTCCAAGTGTTCCACGCATTTTTCGAGTCCACCAAATTTATTCGACAGCCCCACATCACCTCACAATCACATCACAAACAAGCACACAGCGACAATGTTGCACAACACTTTTCCGACCAGGCGTATTTAGTGTTGAGACCTAATTTTACAAGTAAATGGATAGATAGATTTGTGAATGGATGGATGGATGGATGGATGGATAGATGGATGGATAGATGGACGGGGGCTTCGATGGATGGCGAGTACGGTGGAATGGCGAGACTTCTAGACTTGGGGCTTTTCGTTGAAGGCCTTCGGGTTCTTGGACGGCATCCAGGGGCGCTTCTCGTTGCTGTCGCCTGGAAAAGAAAGATTAGAGATAGAGAGAGGGAGAGAGATAGAGTGAGAGATAGAGAGAGATCCAGCAAAATAGAGAAAGAAATAGGAGAGAGAGGAAGAGAGAAAGAGAGAGAGCGAGAGCGAGAGAGAGACTCACTCTTCGGCTCGCGACGCGACTCATTGCTGGATGCCCGGTTGGCCGTCTTGCCCCTGTTGCGTCTGCGGACGATGACGCGGACGACTAAAACACATCCATCTACTTTCAAGCGAAAAAACGCACGCAGTGCAAAAAGCGCGATGACCACCACGATGCCGATGATGGAGCAGGAGATGATCATGATCACCTGACCGCGGTGAAGTCGGCGATCTGGAAAATGGGCCATTAGTGTGTCTACGGTAGATATCCGTACATTCGCATTCCCCATCCGTTTTCACGTTTTTCACGTCCTCGATGGTTTGGCATTCGCCTGCGCACGCGATCTGGCCCTCTTTTGGGCATTCTGAAACCGCAAGCTTCTGTCTTCGACGATTCTAAGCAAATCCCCACGTGCAAAATAGCAGATCGTCCTGTTTTCCTCGTCGAAGCTCATCGACGTGATCCTGTCGAACCCGATGCACGTGTAGTCATTTCCGGCCCAGCAGGCGAGTGTGTTATCCATTCCGGCACACTCCTTCGCCGGCTTCAGTCCTGGAATTCAAAAGTCAAAAAGCGGAGATTGATCTTCGTACGCGGCAGCTCGTTCGGGTTGATGAGGTGGCATTGGTCTTCGTTGATGATCGTCTTGATGTGCCAGTAGGGGACGCAGACTTTCTTGTTGCCCCTGTCGCGGATGTTGCACGGTTGATGATCATCGGGACAGCCTGAAAAACAGGAATGACTCCTTGCTCTCTCCCCCTCGCACTCTCTCTCTTTCTCTCTCTCTCTCACCGTACCCTCGAAGCCGCACACCCCGGTCCGGTCGTTGTACCGCGTCAGCGTGGAGTCCTTCTGATCCGGGGTCCACACGAACTGACACGACTTCTCGTTCTCCCCACAGTCGACATAGCCGATGGGGCATACTGAAAGAAGCTGGTTGAATTCAGCTTTGATAACTACCGGTGGATTCATTCGACGCCTGACAGGCCCCCTTCTCGTTGATGGAGGTGATGAAGGAGAAGAACGTGCAGTAGGGTTTCCCGCCAGGCCCTCCTCCGGTGCATGGATAGGTTGAGGGTTGCTTGGGACAAGCTGCAAAAAGGATCAAATTCAACGTGATGTATACCGGTCAAGGTGCAGAGCATCGTCGTATGGTTGTACCCTGAAAGCGACTTTCCCGGCACGCAGATCGGGGTACCGCGTGTTCCGCAATCCACCTGATTCGCATACGGGCACCCTAAAAGTGGCGGTGCTAATCTTACTTAGCCGAAACTCACCCGCCCATTTCCATTTACTGGGGAGTGTACCCTCGCTGAGCATGCCGAATGGGACACATGCCTTGAGGACGCCAACGGAGAGCTGGGCATGATCCGGCGGGCAATCTGGAATGACCTATTGGTTTTGCTCATGCCTAGAGGATCGAGGAGAGGACTAGTGTTAAGGCCACCTGTCATTTCACAAAGTCCAGCTGTCGCATTCTTCAGCAACTCGGGCTCGATGCAGATAGGTTCTCCATCCTTCCCCGGGCAAGCGACTGCGCGGCTACTGCATTTCGGTGACTTTGTCGACGACATGCAGAGGACGGCGTGTAGGAGCATCACGAAGGCACACAAACGAGCGGGCGCGGAACGCAGGGGAAGAAGGACCATTGACCTGTAAATCGAGTGGTGCCATTGGTTTAATTGTGGCTGAGTCCTTAGCATGCCTAATTAGCATGAACGCAAATTGGGGGGAAAAGCAAAAACCAACCTTCAACCGCCAACAGACGAAGGAAAATGAAACAACGTCGGACGGCCGGGACCGCTGCACCCCGGATCTTTATGCAAATGTATGTGCAGGCATGCAAAATAGTCGCTTCCGTACCACATGCGCATGGTATATACAAATCACGCGTTTTGTTGATTTTCACTATGCGGGTTTGTAGAATGTGCGTGCAAGTCATAGTATGGATCTGGCGTACAGCAGTGAATTCAACCAGTTTTTTTAGTTGTTTGCAGTACTTAAGACACTCGCTTCTTATCGTGGACCTTACATTGGAAGCTTTATTTCATCATGCAAATGCCCTTTGGGGGACTTTCATACTAAGAAATCGTTTCCGGGACTTAGTTGATCAACAAGATGGCGATGGCTGAAATGATGGAAAGCCAGGACGAGCGGTAGCACGAAGCCTTTCCTGAAAGGATGAGCTACATGTATCGTAAGCACCTCGCGTGCTTAGATCGGCACCGTTGGATAATACATGAAAATACGTAGAACGACCTTGTGCTCCGGTTTTCTCCTGCGCCGCAGCGGCAGGATTGGCCATCGCGGCGGCCTTTTCCTCCGGCGTGGCACGAATGCATTCAAAACCAGTGGGATGCCAGGTGACCTCCTTCAGATCGTCGTAGGGAATGCATTCCGTTTCGTTTCCCACTTTGCACGGGTGCGTGCCGGGTTTATACTCGCAGCCTAGATAGCATAGGCTCGTCATTGTTGCATGACGTTAAAAGGTTAAACTAAAAGATTTAACTTGGCCCAAAAATTAAAAAAAAAGAAGAAAGGTCGAAGATGAACAAGAAACCTTTGGCGATGCAGCCTCCCATGCTGATATTGTAGTCACTGACGTCGCTGCGGGTGAGGCAGATCGGGGTCCACGTGCCGCAATCCACCTCGTTCTCCTTCGTACAACCTGTGTCAGCGCATTATCATTGGGGGATTGGACTCGAACTTATTTTTCCTAACGGTCCAGAGCTGTCTATCAGGTTGGAACGAAAGTTCTGTCGTCGAGAATTTGGAAAGCTGGCTAAATTAGTAGATGGCTCCATTCTGGAGATGTGATATGTCATTTTGTAGCTCCCGACCTAAATTGTTTCGGTAAGAGAGTCCTGGACCTCTAGAAGACACAAAATCACCCAAAAGCGTTTTTGCAAGTTATCTTTACATAGAGCCATTTACATGCGATGTCATCAACGCTAATCGATAGCTCTCGAGGTGGAGATATCGATAGATGTTGAGATCATCAAAATTGGATACTGGGTGGCCAAGGTATGGCCCCTTGAAATATGGCCCACTTCTTAGAACTTTTCCCGACTTCCCATACATTTTTTCAAAATCCGTTCCGCTAGTCCAAAAATAAAACGGCAATTTTTGGCGCCTATCCATCAAACTTTTGGAAATGTTGTTGTTTTGGAGTTGAACATTTCCACCCTGGTTTATATTAAAAAAAACTGGATGCTCACCTAAAATTTCAAGTCACTATGACCGTAAATTGCCAATTTATGCTGTTTATTTTTTGCGATGTCCTGGAACTCACCCTCCCACATCCAAAAATCGGTGAGCGTGGCATTGATGAGGCGGTTGGCCGGGGCGCACGTGATCACAGAGTCGTTTAAGCTGGGCAAACGTTTACTCCTCCCCCACCCCAATATTCCAAAAGGGTCGATATTTCGTGTTTTTTTCAGGGTTTTTACGTCATCCAATAAGCATCAAAAACTAGCTAGGAGCTTCAACCACAGTTCAAAATAGCGTGCTAGAAAAAATATGCAGTGAAAGCCAGTTTCCGACATTCTCAAATTTTCATACAAAAATTCTTTCACGCCATTCTATGGAGCGTCAAAAAAATATATTAATAGTTTCAATTTCAATCGAAAATAGTGTGAAATTCAATTTTGTAAATATTAGCTTTTTGTTGCAATGATAGTGGCCGCCTAAACATCTTTAAAAATTTTAGGCCTTGGTGTTTGGGCGGGGATGGGGGTCAAAGTAAACGTTTACCTAAACTTGATCCGGGCCTCCTCCGCCGGGCAACCTAAAAAAGTAGGGACTGGACTGCTAGCAGAGGGAGGGAGGGCTTAAGTGCAGCTTATCCCCCCCCCCCCCATAGCCGACCCCACCTACAGTATCTCGGCTCCCCGTTTATCTATAGGTGCATTAAGTATAGCAAAATGCTCGCCAGATCAAGACGAACATTTTAGTATACTTTACACACCTGTAGATGAACAGTGAGCCGACATACAAAAGTTGGGGGCCGGCCGGGGTGGGGGGGGGGATCTGGAGTCTACCGTGCTTCCAATTAAAAGCTATAAAAAATCTGTCAAAGCTAAGGTAAGTTTTTTGTGAACTGCCGTGATTTTAATCATTTTTGCGAACTTGCGATAATTAAAGAGCGTAACAGCTTTATAACGGTTGTGTCTTTCTCTTTTGGAACCCGGCGGATCGATAGGACAACGTTAATATTTTCCGGTTAAAAGTACCCTTGAAAAGACAGCCAGGGAGATCCGGGTCCACAAGCGCAGTTTTCATCGTGCAAAACGGGGCCCCATCCTTTCCGGAACACACCTTCGACCACTGCGCACAACCTAATAAGCTAGCTGGTTAAGGTGGACCCGACAACTCGGACTTGGACACCCTGGTTCGGCACAAAAATCTGGAGGAACGGTGATATTCAGGGCGTTGAGCCGGCCGCTGTAGAGGACGAGCACGAGCAGGTAGACGAACAGCATAGCTCAAAACCTGTCAAAAAAAAACTTCTACTTGGGATGCCCGACAAACCAAAAGCTATACCGCAACAAGCGAAAATAGCCGAGATATTTTCCTTACATTCAAATAGATTTGCACGTGCAGATACCTGAGTCCAATCGTTTATTCAAAAATGGACCGAAGATACATGAAAAATGTTAAATTTTTGTGGGTCCATATAAGCTTTTCAAGGTCCAAAACAGTTTTTCGAGTCCACCAAATTTATTCGACAGCCCCACATCACATCGCAATCACATTACAAACAAGCACACAGCGACAATGTTGCACAACACTTTTCCGACCAGGCGTATTTAGTGTTTAAACGTAATTTTACAAGTAAATGGATAGATAGATTTGTAAATGGATGGATGGATGGATGGATGGATGGATGGATGGATGGGGGGCTCCGATGGATGGCGAGTACGGTGGAATGGCGAGACTTCTAGACTTCTAGACTTGGGGCTTCTCGTTGAAGGCCTTCGGGTTCTTGGACGGCATCCAGGGGCGCTTCTCATTGCTGTCGCCTGGAAAAGAGAAATAGAGAGAGATAGAGAGAGGCAGAGAGAGAGAAAGAGAGATAGAGCGAGAGAGAGAGAGCGAGAGAGAGAGAAAGAGAGCGAGAGAGAGAGAGAGAGAGAGAGAGAGAGAGAGAGAGAGAGCTACGTACTTTTCGGCTCACGGCGCGATTCATTGCTTGATGCCCGGTTGGCCGTCTTGCCCCTGTTGCGTCGGCGGACGATGACGCGGACGACTAAAGGTAACGTAAATTTAGGTACTTCTCTTAAGAATCGCTGCTAGCCTACCCTTAGGTGCTCAAGAAACTCACGCAATGCAAAAAGCGCGATGACGACCACGATGCCGATGATGGAGCACGAGATGATCATGATCACCTGGCCACGGTGAAGTCGGCGGTCTGGAAAAGTGACCATTGGTGTGTCTACGGTAGATATCCGTACATTCACATTCCCCATCAGATTTCACATTTTTCACGTCCTCGATGGTCTGACACTCGCCTGCGCACGCGATCTGGCCCTCTTTTGGGCATTCTGAAAACGCAAGCTTCGTCTCCTGTGATTCTAAGCAGCGCCTCACGTGCAAAGTAGCAGATCGTCCTGTTTTCCTCGTCGAAGCTCATCGACGTGATCCTGTCGAACCCGATGCACGTGTAGTCATTTCCAGCCCAGCAGGCCAGCGTGTTGTCCATTCCGGCACACTCCTTCGCCGGCTTCAGCCCTGAAATGCAAAACTCGAAAGCGGAAGTTGATCTCCGTACTCGGCAGCTCGTTCGGGTTGAAGAGGTGGCATTGGTCCTCGTTGATGATCGTCTTGATGTGCCAGTAGGGGACGCAGACTTTCTTGTTGCCCCTGTCGCGGATGTTGCACGGTTGATGATCATCGGGACAGCCTGAAAAGCAGGAATCGCGCCTTGCCCTCTCTCTCGCACTCTCTCTATCTCTCTCTGTCTCTCTCTCCCTCTCCCTCGCTCTGTGTCTCTTTCCCTCGCTTTTTTCCTACTCTCTCCCTCACGCTCGCTCTCTCGCTCTCTCTCTGTCTCTCTCTTGCTCTCTCTCGTTCTCTCTCGCTCGCTCTCTCACTGTACCCTCGAAGCCGCACACTCCCGTCCGGTCGTTGTACCGCGTCAGCGTGGAGTCCTTCTGATCCGGGGTCCACACGAACTGGCACGACTTCTCGTTCTCCCCACAGTCCACGTATCCGATGGGGCATACTGAAAGAAGCGGGTTGAGTTCCGATTTTGATAGCTACAGGTGGATTCATTTGACGCCTGGCAGGCCCCCTTCTCGTTGATCGAGGTGATGAAGGAGAAGAACGTGCAGTAGGGTTTCCCGTTGGAACCTCCGGTGCACGGAAAAGTGGAGGGCTGCTTGGGACAGGCTGTAAAACCGGATGCAGCTCATAAGCTGGATATACCGGTCAAGGTGCAGAGCATCGCGGTGTGGTTGTACTGTGAAACCAATTTGTCCTGGACGCAGATCGACGTGTCGCGCGTCCCACAGTCCACCTGGTTCGAGTAAGGACATCCTAAATAGGGGAGTGCTGAGCCGGCTCCCCCATATATACCTGTCCATTTCCAAGCATCAGGCAGTCTGCCCTCGCTGAGCATACCGAACGGCACACAGGCTTTGAAGTCTTCGTTCACAAGCCGCGCATGACCGGGCGGGCAATCTGGAAAAGAACCCAACCGTCCATAAAAAACTTCGGATACCTTTCAGCTCGCATAGTCCCGAAGTTTCATTCCGCAACAGAGTTTTAGGCAAACAGACGGGCTGCCCATCCTTCCCGGGGCAAGCCACGGCCGTGGAACCGCACTTCGGGGACGACGTCCAAGCCTCATCCGCCAATCCTTGGGACAACGTCGCCGAGACTGCCAGGCACAGGCAGAGAGCCCGAGCGAGATGTCCGAGCATTGGGCTGAAAATTAACATTATAGTACAATTTGCATACCTAACTAGCGCAATACCAAAAGAAATATGACCAACCTTCCGAGCTCGGCGAATGCAGAAAATGAATTACCAACAAGGCCGCACTTCCCAATGTATGAGGTTAATTTGCATATGAAAATTGAACACCTTCCGAGCGATAAGCTAATGAATTTGGCGCCCTCAGTAAAATTGTGATTGCAGTTCAAAGTAGTATGATGTCCCCCCAAGTACATTCCTCTACATGCATTTATTCATGCAAAAAGCGATAGTACTGTATTATGCTTTGTATAATTCGCTAATATGTGCTGATGATCAGTTTCGTAGCAAGCATTGCGAGTGTCGAGATAATGATGATCCAAACTCGGCTGGAGGGCGACGATTTCGCTAAAAACGCGAATTGTGTTTCGTTTGGATGTGATTGATGGTTTTGGGCAGCTGAGCGTATAAGCAAATTTGTTCTTTGCTACTATTCATGAACGTTGAAGGAAAAAACCTTGGGCCTGGGGCTTCTCCTCGGGGGCGGCATTAGCAGCCGCGGCTGCAGCCTTGTCCTCCGGCGTGGCGCGAATGCACTGATTACCATCCCAGGTTGCATTGATCGACTTCAGGTCGTCGTAGGGGATACATTCCACCACGCCTTCCACCATGCACGGGTGCGTACCGGGTTTATCGGGACCGCAGCCTAAAAAAAAGGCAAATTTTAAAAGCCACGACCGCACCTATGGCGATACAGCCTCCTTTGGTGATGTTGTAGTCCTCGAGCGCCTCCGCCGACACGCAGAGTGGAGCCCACGTGCGGCAATTGATCTCCTTTTGCTGCGTACAGTCTAACGCAAACATTAAATAGCGTTATGCATGGCTGCACTCACCCTCCCACATCCAACGCATGCTGAGTGAAGCATTGACGATGCGGTTGAGCGGTACGCAGGTGATATTCCCGAAGGTTAGTTGGATTTTTACCTCGTTCGATGGGCAACCTAGAGCAGTACTATGTTTCTGTAGAAGATCCCAGTAAAGGATTACTCGGAAATTTTGCTTTTCGACTCTAAAACTCCGGATTTTCCAATTTTGCAGCTTTGTACATTCAAAGACGAAATCGAAAGTTGGGCACTTTATCTCAGAAACTGAGTTAGGCCTTTAAGACCGTCCAAAAAACTTTCCAGCAATTTCTGATGCAAGAAAATAATTTTCCATAGGTTAGCGAGAAATGGGGGTAAGTACCGTAGCCAAGAGCTTTCTGTAGCTTTCCCACCGGTGAAGCTGCAGTCGGGGGCCTCCGGATCGACGAGGTTCTTTTTGAGCGCGCAAATTGGCTGACCGTGCTTTCCGGGGCACACCTTCCAGTATTCCGCACAATCTGACACATTAGTCATACTGTGTCCATCCTGGAATACAAACATGGGCATCCGGGCTCGGCACAAAAATCTGAAGAAACCGTCGGATTCTGGGCGCCGTGCTCGCCAGTGTAGAGGACGAGGAAGAGAAGGTAGACGAACAGCATGGCTCAAAACTTGTCAAAAAGTTTAGTGGAGATGGCAACCAACCAAAATCTACGCGGTAGCTTAAAAATCGGTCATCCATGGCCGAATTCGACCAAAGGATTCAAATAAGATTCTAGAAAACGAATTGTTTATTCAAAGATATTTTTTGGCATTTTTAACTTTGATGAATTATGTTTCTATTCCTCTCTCTTCCTTGAGGTTCTTCCAGTCATAAATTTTCTTGCCAGCCACACTCGTCACAAATAATTTTCTCCGAATTTCAGCGATGTCTAGGCCTGACGCGAAGTCAGAAGCCGATAAGGAGATCGGGAAACTGAAGTGCAGGGGAACGGGCAGAGTCTGGAAGACATATATAAGGTGATGTAGTTTCCGATGCTCAGATTCGGATTCCCTGACCCCGACCTGATCAAAATGCGCTCAATTTCCGGATTTATCTTCGTAATTTGGTGTCTCGCGTACCGTTGGGATGCCCTGAATATTCTAATGTACAACCCCGGCATGGGGCATAGTCATATGAAATTTATGGGCGGAATGGCGGACATATTGACGGCTGCGGGACATGTTGTGGTATGTTTTAGCTTTGTGGTAATTTTTATTATTGTAATTTTTAAAGTTTTGTGAAAAAGACAATGCTTGATTGGGCATTAAAAGTTTTAAACACTTTAAAAATAATTTTACCCAAATAAATTTTTTTCCTAGCTCGTTTCGGACTTGGAAGTTGATTAAAAATATCTGAATTATACTTCATAAAACCTAAAAAACGCAGCATAAAAATGTAAAAAACGTTATAATTGTCTCTAATTTACGGTATTTTAGGCATGGAGCTTTGCAAAACAAAAATTTCACCCTTTCCAAAAGTTTAACGCGCTTTTTTTAGTTAGTGAAGGTAATGTAAACTCTGTCACGAAAGGAAAAATTCATTTTCGGAAGTATAACTTCCAGACAGAAATCCGACCCCTAATGGACCCACACGCCAAATGGGAAGGTGTCTCGAAAAGCAAGAACTTCCTGCATTACCCAATTGACAAGGAAGTGCTGCGATTCAGGGTAAGTTTAATTAATTTTCTCTGTCTTTCGCTCTCTCTCGCCCTCTCTCTTGCTCTCTTTCTCTCTCACTCTCTTTACCTTGGTCTCTCTATTTCTCTCACCAATTAGCTTTTCTCTGTTAATGTCCAAAAAAACTATTCAGGCAGCAATGGAAAACGACCCGAACTTGTGCATGGCGCAATTGTGGGCAAAAGATATGACGCCGTTCGAGATGGCAAAGGTCCGCTGAAAATCGCAGTTTGCAAATACGTCTTTAGATGACCGAAAACATGACGTTCAGTTTTGCACGGATGTGCGAGCGTGCTGTGTTCGAGACGGATCTGCTCGTAACTTTGAAGAGCCAGAAGTATGATGTCGGAATCAGCGAGGCGATGGGATGGATGATTGCGGGCATGGTATGTGGTGAGAGAGAGAGCGAGAGAGAGAGGCAGTGATACAAATACGCATTTTTAGGTATCTTCGAAGCCATCGGTTTGAAGACAGTTATCGCCGCTTCGAGCATGAATGTTATGGATCATCAGGCTGGACTTTTCGGCATTCCACGACATTATAGCTATGTTCCAGGTGAGGTTGTATACAATTCATGGATCTTGCCTATCTCTCCCTCTCGCGCTCTCTCTCACTCTCTCTCTCGCATTCGTCCTCCCCCTCTCTCTTACATAAGCGATAATAATGTTAGGTAGCATGGGGAACTCCAAGGAGCAAATGAACACATGGCAACGAGGGCTAAATATGTTCGGCTCGTTTTTTGAATCACGAATGATGGACGGGGTTATGGCAGCACAAGATGCTGTCTTCAAAAAGCATCTAGGCGCCGGGTTTCCGGATTTGAAGGTGGGTTGGATACCTTTCCGGGTTTTAGTCTAATCGCC
This sequence comes from Mesorhabditis spiculigera, assembly GCA_958295435.1. NCBI lineage: Eukaryota > Metazoa > Nematoda > Chromadorea > Rhabditida > Rhabditidae > Mesorhabditis > Mesorhabditis spiculigera. Next base: position 969,027 of record CATQJA010002647.1, on the reverse strand, counting down.
GAACAGAGAGAGAGCGAGAGAGAGAGAACCTAATTAAAAATATACTTTCAGGACATCGTCGCCCGATCAGCTATTTTGTTCACCAATACCCAACCCTACATCGAATTCCCAAGAATTCACAAAGTGGTAGACTTGGGTGGTATCCACATCAAGGAAGAATTGCCGGCACTTACTGAGGTATCAAGGCATACCTTACTAACACGTTTTTCGTAATTTGCAGCGTAACGTAGTTTTGCCGTACGTTCATAAAACATTTTAGGAATGGAACAACGTCCTCTCTAAACAGCCGAAAACCGTCCTGATCTCATTTGGCTCCGTCGCCAAATCATTTTTGATGCCCATCACCTACAAAAAGGCAATTGTCGAGGCAGTTCGAGAGCTGTCAGGTATGTCGCCATGGCCTCTCCTTAATTCTGAAACATTTTAGACGTCCAATTCATCTGGAAGTACGAAGGGGATGATTTGAGTTCATGGGACCTACCTGAAAATTTGTACCTGAGCAAGTGGACTCCACAGACTGCGTTGTTGGGTAAGAGGAACCTCGAGTTTGTTTTAAAGGGACCTGGAAGGCTAAACCAACGCGTTAATTGCGTCCAGGTCCCTTGAAAATTCGTTTTTAGCGGACCCTCGTCTTAGCCTATTTGTTAGCCATGGGGGACTTGGAAGTACGATGGAAATTGCTTACAGGTAAGCGGTCTCTCCATCTCGCTCTCTCTCCATCTCTCTCTCTCACTCTCTCTCCCTCTCTCTCTCGGGCCCTTTACAATATCGGAATTCTAGTGGAAAACCAGCGATCGTCATCCCTCTCTTCGCCGATCAGCCCCGGAATGCCCAGATGCTAAAACGACACGAAATTGTCGAAATCATGTCTAAATTTGACTTGGCGGACAGCCAAAAGCTGAAAAATGCAGTTCAAGCAATGCTGAACGATGAAAGGTTCGCCATATTCTTTCCTTGGAACTTGCCATTTCAGCGCACAAAAGAAAGCCGCTCACATCTCTTCCATGCTAAAGCATGCTCCACTGAAGCCAAAAGACCTCTTGTTGAAGAATGTGGAATTTGTGGCAAAGTAAGTTTAATCTTAATTTTTAGGTTTTGCATCAATATCCAAAAAATTTTAATTTTTTTTCTAAATTCTAAATTTTTTTTTTAGATTCGGCTCCCTGCCCCAACTCGACCCTCACGGACGGCAGCTCTCCTTCATCCAGTATTTCTTGTTGGACGTTCTCGGTGCTCTGCTTCTTTGCGCTCTCTCCATTCTCACAGTGGTCTACTTCGTCCTCAGGAGAATCTACCGCTTTTTCGTGCCAAAAACGAAGACGAAAAGCGATTAGTCTTCTAGTCAAAATTGGGCCGTCATATCGATCTCAGATTAGGAGCTAATAAATTATTCTGATTTGACTGAGCAACAGGTCCAAAAATATCGTTTTTCTCTCAGTCTCACTCTCGCTCTCACTCTCACCCTCTCTCTCACCCTCACTCTCAGTCGCCCTCTGTCACTCTTTCCCTCTCTCTATCTCTGTCGTTCTCTCTCTCCCTCTCTCTTTCTCTCTCTATCTGTCTCCCTCTCTCTCTCTCTTCTCTCTCTCTCTCTCTCTTTCTCTCTGCGCTTTATTGTTTCTCTTCTCTAGTTTTTCTCTCAAAATTTTACAACAAAATTTATCAAAATTAAAAAGTAACACGAAACAAAGTATTTTACTGGCGGCAGGGAGCGGAAGGCGAAGGCTTGGAAGGCACAAATAGGAAAAGACTCGAAAGGGTATTTCCGATTAGCATAAGACGGGACAGACCAAGGGGTGCACTAACGGTTCGTCAAGAGAAGTGCCAGGGGAAATGGTTAAATTTCAAATTAAACTTAAAAACAGCATTTTTCTGGACCTCGTAGCACAAGCAAAAAACAATAGACAGGGACGGCAATACCTATATTTAAATTATATTGAATTAAATTAAATAATCGGAAAAAATTGCATAAAAGCTTCAATAGGTGGACAGAGAGACCAATTGTTCAGGCAAACAAAATCGAGATGTAAAAATTCCAGAAATTCGCGGCAGTGTGTTTTTTGTGTGGTTGCGTAGGGAGTGGAAGAATTTGAGATTGTGCGCATGGCATTCTTTGGGGGGAGCACCAGAATTAAGTAGGAATTGAGGAGTTATATTCGCGTTTAATAGGCCGGGTTGAACGACTGGCCGTGCTCGCAGTTGCTGTAGTAGTCGATGCGGCGGTCGATGTCGTGTTGTACCTGGAAAATAGAAAATTGATTTTCTGAGCTTTGTTGCGGATTCAATTAATTTTTAGCCAAGGTAGCGGCTAACCATTAGTTTAATTAATGCCGACATTCAAAATGCCGACAGTTTAAATCCCGACTCCGTAATGCCGACAGTCAAAATTTTCGACAAAACTGATCTCGCAAGAGAATTATTTTTGGGTTTTTTTTGGTAGCAAGCATGCATATTTCTATGGGCGCGTTGTTGTTATTCCAGATTTTCGACGTTTTCGCTTGTCGACATTTTTGCTGATGTCGGTATTTTGAGCTAATGCTTTTTATTCCCCAGCCAGAATTTTTACAAAAAAATTACTTGATTTGATAATTCAGTTTATGCTGTTAAATGGTTATCAAACGCTTTTAAATTCGCCATTAAATGATAATCGTAATTTTCTGATCTTGATCTCCACCTCCTGACCGATATAACCCTAAAAATGCTCTACTTACCGTCGTCAACCGCTGGTTGAGCTGATCGAGAACCTGGACGTAGTCGGCCAGCTGGAGCTCTGTCGAGTCCTTGGTGAGAGCTGAAAAAGGGGTTGATAAGAATAATTCATTATTTGCAAGTATTCTCTTCTGGCTTGCCCTAGCCAAAGTCAAATAATCGCTGCTAGTTTGCCACGATCAAAAAAATCCCAAATTTTCCGCCACTCACCAGAAATGTCGCCATTGTACTTCTTGGCCTTGTAGAGGAGATTATGAGCACGTTGTCTCAGCTCTTCAGCTCGCTTCTGCGGCGCTTCATTTCCTTCTGTCCTTTCCACAAGCAACTTTCTGGCGGTAGCCATGTCGTTCTCGATCTGCTTATTCTGAGCCTCGGCTGTTGCGGCGGCTTGTTGGGCCTTATCGACCGAGGTATAAGCCGACTTGGCGTCGTCAGAGATCTAGAAAGCGTGTTATTGGAGCAAGGCGGGTGAGCGTAGCTAAATCTGATTCTTAGCTTTATTTTCAAGCTGTTCAGGACACCGGGAACTCCAAAAATTAATCGTACCTGTAAGTATTGGACGCGAACTTTCTTCAAATCAGCTTCAAGCTTTGCCATGGTCTCGTTGGCCGACTTGGCGCGTCCCTCGGCTTCTTCTGTCTCAGTCTTGGCGGATTCGAGGTTTTCTCTGAAATATTTGAATTAGGACAATTAATTCTTTCTCTCTCTCGCTCTCTCTCTCTCACTGTCTTGTTTTTATTCTCACTCTCAATCTTTATCGCTCTCTCCGCCCTCTCTATCCCACCTTTCTATCGTTCTCTCACTCTCTCTCTCTCTCTCTCTCTCTCTCTCTCTCTCTCTCTCTCTCTCTCTCTCTCTCTCTCTCTCTCTCTCTCTCTCTTACTTTCTCTTTCTTTCTCTTACCTAGCCTTGGTCATCTTCTCCTCAGCATTCCTGATCGCATCGTTAGCAGCCGTCTGTACTTCCTGGGCAACCTTCAGTGCCTCCCTAACAGTTTCCGTGGTATTCTTGATGACATTAGCACGTTCCTCAGCTCGTCGGGCCTCCTCCTCAAGGCTCGTCGCCTTCTGCTTATCTGCCTGGGTTTCACGGAGGATCGCGTCAATGTTGTTGATCTTGCCGAGAGCCTCGTGGATCTGAAGTTTCAATAAATTTGTAAAAATCCCCTAAATCACTGACCTTCTTGGCGAGCTCGTCAATCTGGTCGGGCTTGAGGCTGATCTCCATCTTCAAGACCTCTTCGGCCAAGCTTCGAACTTGTTCGGGGGAGCTGCGGTTAGAGCTGATGAAGTCTTCCATCTCGCCGACCATGGTGTCGAGCTCATTTCGCGTGTGGTTAGCACGAGCTGCTGCTTCTTTCGCGACCCTAGAAAAAGTAACTCGGTAAAATTGGCCTTAGTTGTCTTCAAGTTTTCTCTCTCTCTCTCTCGCTCGCCCTCACTCTCTCCCTCTGACTCGTTACTTACCTCAACGTCTCCTCAGCCTCCCTCTTGGCAGCATCAGTCACCGACAGAACGTCGCGAACCAGCGTCAACACCTGCTCGCTCTCCTTCTGCTTCTCATTGAGCTTCAGGTCAGCCTCGAGCGCGAAGCTCTTCGCTTGCTCGGCTTGGGATACTGCTCCTTCCATGCAGCTCTAAAATTGCGTAAGAACGTTCCCTGAGGTCGTGCTCACCTTTCCTCCACAAATTCCGCCACACTTCCCTCCAGGTCCTCCGCACAGTGCATCACAAGGAGCAGCAGCCGCGCCGCAGACCTGCTTGTTGAGGTCGGGGAGTGCGGCCTCGAGGAGGTGAACAGCGTGCTCGCTCTCCTGGAGCTGCTTCTCGTTCTGGGAGTACTGCTCGTCAAAGTCTTCGCGGTTCTTTTCCATGAGCTGCTCGGTGGCGGTGGCCTCGGTTTCGGCTTCAGCGACCTAGAAATGTTGATGCTCACGTTTCTAAAGCTTTCTCTTGCTCTCTCTCCAGATTTCGCCCTCTCTCTCTATTTCTCTCCCTCTGACACACCGAGACTCTCTCTCACTTACTCTCTCCCTCTCTCTCTCTCTCTCTCTCTCTCTCTCTCTCTCTCTCTCTCTTTCTCTTACCTTGCCCATTGCAGCATCAACCCTCCTCTGAGCCGCCAGCGACTTCTGCGCGGACTCCTTGGTGATATTGTAGGCTCCCTGCACATCGGTCTCCTTGATCTTGTTGGCCTTCTCCTGCAGATCCATCGATTTCTGCGTCAAACGCTCGGCCTCAGCCTCCATATCTTCCAGCTCCTGCTCAGCAAAGTCCACAGCCTGGGTAGCATTTGCCACATTGCTCTCGACGATGTCCAGACGGTCCCTGGCCTTCGTCATCAGGCCGCGAAGGCGGTCAATCTTCTTCTCGAGGTCGTCGAGGTGCTCCTGGCTGATGTTGGCCTCCTCGAGCTTCTTCTTCGTCTCGGCGAGTTCGCCCTCCATCTTCTCGAACTTTTCGTCGTAGGCAGACGCCACACCGGTGTCCTCGATGTTGTTGGCGGTGTTGATGAGACCTTCGACCTAGAATTCGCGTATTAATGGGTATCAAATAGGTCTATTAACTAAATGCAAAACCCTTGTTTATTTTTAATTGACAACGCTTTTAAAAATTCGCAAAATATGCTTTGAAAATTCCAGTTTCAAAAAATGGCGGTATTTTGGCTCGAAAAAAATTGGTTTCTCGACCAAAACTTACAGTATTCATTGTATGTTTATAAATTCGTTAAAGATAGCATAAAAAACTATAAATTTAGCCATGTTTCTACAAAAAAAAACTTTTGAAACCCTAAAAACAGGTCTGGAATTTTTGAGTTTTGATAATTTGGATCACAAAATTGTTTTTTGGATCTATAGTTTTGTAAATATCGTTTAAGAAATAAAAATGAGCATTATGGTTATTAGCAATCGTCGAAAAATGTTTACCTTCGACTTCAGCCCCTGCACGATACCGTCCCACTGGTGGAAGCAGTCACCACACGGCTGGCAGTACGGCCACTGGCCGGTGTATCCTCGGGCACACTCATTGCAGAGGGCGCCTAGAATCATAACTTTAGGGTTCCGATAACTTGTACATACCTCCAGAGCCTGGCAGACACACGCAAGTTCCATTCTGGCGGTTGCACTGGGCCGTAGCACTTCCCGTCGGGTTGCACTCGCAGCGCTGGCAGCCGTCGGCCTTGGTCGGGTCTCCCCAGAAGAGGTCCTCGCACTCGGAGCAGGTGCGTCCTAAAATTCGGGTTTAAGCTCGAGGGTCATGCTTGAACGGCTGGAAGTCGTTGGAAAATCATACCTCCACGTCCAGCCTTGCAATGGCAACGTCCGTCGAATCTGTTGCACTGAAGCTGCGGGTTGCCCTCGTGGTCGTTGATGACACCGTTCGAGTCGCACTCACATGAGGCGCATCCCTGAATAGATTTCATAAGGATGGTTCAGATGTCGTTGAGCGTATCGTCGACATGCTAGAAACTTCATGCTCACCTCTCCACTGGCCAAATTGTAGTGATTGTCCGCGCACTGGTCGCACTGCTCCCCAATGACGTTCGGGTAGCATGGGCATTGGCCGGTGATGATGTCGCAGGCTCCAGCAGTTGCATTCGTTCCCAAATGGTTGCACACGCAGCGTTGGCAGGATCGAATCTTGGCATCTCCGAAGAAGCCGGAAACGCAGTTCTCGCACTGGGCACCCTCGGTGTTGTAGAGACACTTCAGACACTCGCCGGTTTCCTTGTCGCACGAGCCTTCCACCTGAAAAAAGCTTGGTGATTGTGGCTGGATCTGGTTTTTGCTTTACAACAGAAAACAGATAGATTTTTCTTGACGGAAAAGTATAAAAACGGTCATCCGAACGAACTTTGCGAGACTATTAGGGGGCCAAATGCTATAATATTTATTTTCCTCATGCCAACTTTCTTAAACCTAAATGGCTATAATGCCGAATTTTCAAAACGGCGAATTTTCGGCTTGTTGAATTTTCATAATGCGCAATTTTCACATTAAAAAGTCTGAATGCCGAATTTAACGACGCCAAATTTTAATAACGCCGACGATAATTCGCTACCACGAAGATTCGAAATCAGGAAAATGATGCAATAATAATCATTAAAATTGCGTATAATAGAAATTCGACATTATGACAAGCTTATGACATTCTCGAAAATCACCTTTGCAAAAAGCGGTTTTTCCCAAAAGTTTTTTGGAAAATTTGTGGTGAGCGACCAATAGGAAAGGGTAAGCAACTATACGGCAAACTTCAGAAAATTCAGATTTTTGAAAGTGTCGAAATGTGTCGAAAGTTTTGTAAGAAAAATGACTTTTTCGAAAACTGCGTGTTTCTCAGAACCACACTTTTTGAGACGAAGAGGGTTTTGTAGAAAAAAGGCCAAATGTTCATAATATCAAAATACTTACCCCCATATCGATATTGCCATTACAGTCGCACTTGACGCACTCCTCTCCGACGGCCTTCGGGTTGCCCCAATGGTTGACGGCACACTCGGCGCATCGTTCGCCAACGTATCCGGGTCGGCAGTTGCATTGCACGTCTTGAGTTCCATTCGTTCGGGTCAGATAGCAAGTGTCAGCATGTTGGAAGCCACTGTTCGGGCCGCCTGGGCACGGGCAGGGTTTGCAGGCCAGGGAGACACCAAGTCGTGGATCTCCATAATATCCATCCTGGCACCGATCGCAGTAGTGTCCAGCCGTCAGATTTCGGCACTCGATGCAAGCTCCGGTTTGCTGGTCGCAAATGTTGGCGTGGCCGTTGCACTGGCACACACGGCAATCCGGGAAGCTCCAGAAGCCGGGTTGGCACTGGTTGCACTGACGTCCGTAGATGCCCTTCTCGCGGCAGAGACATTGGCCGGACTGCTTGTCGCACCTGGAAGGGTTGTTAGGAGCTTGTAGTGGACCGGAAGTTATTTTTTACTAATTTTTTAATGTATTTTCCAAGTATTCCCCTTTAGAGGAGGAATCGCTTTTTTGTTCTTTTTAGCCCGCATAATTACATAACAATGAACCGAAAATCTTAATTCAGCTTGTAATTAACCGGAAGTTACTTTTTTGACTAATTTTTATTTTATGTATTTTTAAAGGTATTGCCTTCAAAGGAGTAATCTATTTTTTCGGCGAAACTTGTAAGACGGCATAATTCCATCTCAACAATTTTGCATTTTTACTATTTTCCGATAAAAATAACCTATAAAAATTTTGGCTTTCGTGATTTTTTTTCGTTCAAAATGTAGGAAAAATAAAATTCAAATACTTCCTAAACATTTTCGACAGAAAAAAAACTACTAAAAATATTTTGTTGCGTTGCCGACATGGATTTAAATAGCGTGTACATTTTCCCTCCTCCCAACTTACTGATTATGCAGAGATCCGATCGAGTCGCAAGCGCATTCCTGGCATCCAGACGGACCAAATCCGTAAGTTCCGACGGCGCAACGGTCGCATCTGAATCAGATAATTTTGTGAGTGCGTTTTTATGGTTATACACTTCCGTATTAAAGTTTTCTACTCACCGCCTTCCGACAACATTCAACTTGCACTCGCACTGGCCACCGCCGGGCTTGCAAATGCCAGAGAAAGATCCGGTCGGGTCGCAATCACAATCCAACGTGGTGTTGAAAGCCATAGCCGCAACCGGGCAGATGTATTTCGTGCAGACCTGAAAGGTTGTTAAAATTAACCTGATTTTAAAAAAAGCTATTTAATATCTATGGCGCATACCTCCGTGTAATCCTTGAGCGGTGTGATGGACAGGGCGATGTTTCGGCATTGGTAACGCTCGTATTCTTCGCGACTTGGCTGGCCTCGGGGCGTGTGGAACTCCTGAACACGTAATTTTCATTTCCTTTTCCAAAAGTTGCAAGGTATTTTAACTTTGCCAGGTTGACTCTCTGGGAAAATAAAAAAAAAATTTTTTTACAGACCCGCTAGGCTTGTATAAACCTTTCACGCAAAAAGCAAAAAGGCAAAATGTTTGCACGAAGTGGGATTCGAACCCACGCATCGATACCGATACCAGAAGACCCGAACCCGCGGACTTGCGGGAAGCGATTGCTTGAGTCTGGCGCCTTAGACCACTCGGCCATCCGTGCACGGCGGTAGGGCGCCGAGAGCGGCCAATGACCCCGGGGCCCCGCCCACTCGGCTACCCGAAAGGCTGCATTTTTGCCTCCTTTTGGCACGTGAACGAACAAGAGTTGATCGTAGTAAAGTTAGTATTTTTTTGGATATTGCAAAGCGGTTCAAAATGTATAAAATATGATTGATTGCAATTACAAGAGAAGCCCTTTTCTGGCTTGGTTTTGCCAGTCTTTTATGCACCGAAAAGGATGAAAATAAAATCAGCAGCCTAAAGCAGGGCAGGAGGGCCACGGGAAGCGAAAAGCGTATGCAAAATATTTATTTAAATCAAAACCGTAGAATTTGGCGTATTAAAGTTTAGGGTATAAGTAGCATCTTTTTAGAAGTAATAAAGAAACTAGACCGCCAATAAGCTTAATTTTATTGTTAGCAGGGTTTCTCAAGCAAGATGCTGCCAATTTTATTATCCAATTTTTTGCGGTAGAAGTTGCGATAAGGTCGCTTTGGAGCGCCAAATTTGAATATTTAAACCTAACACCTTTTCTTTGCCAATTTTATATTATGGTCAACGATTTCCCAAAATTCTTTTCTTTAATTTAGTCTTTGAAATAATTATAACCTTCATCGCTTTTTGCATGAAATGCTATAATATTGAAACCCGTTTTATCTAAATTCTTACAATTTTTTTAATCGAATTCCCGATTTGGATCAGACAGGTACGGATGAGTGATGCTTTTGTCATAGCCGCCCCCTTGGGGGGCCGGGGGTACATGAGTGCCCTCCCCGTCCCCCTCTCTCAGCACGGATGGCCGAGTGGTCTAAGGCGCCAGACTCAAGCAATCGCTTCCCGCAAGTCCGCGGGTTCGGGTCTTCTGGTATCGTTATCGATGCGTGGGTTCGAATCCCACTTCGTGCAGACTTTTTGCCTTTTTGCGGTTTGCTCGGAGGGGTTCTAGAGGGCCTAGGAGCCCGAAATTTTGCTGTTTTGTAAACTTTTTGACATTATATGTTCTTTTTGAACGTTTTTCATGGTTTCTAGCAATTAGGCCTTAAAAAGCCTATCAAAACCTACCGCCAGGGCCTGCATCGGCGGGGCGAGGACGATGGAGTCGATCAGGAGGGTAGCGCCACTGGAATTTGCCATTTCTAGGGATTTAGTTTTCGACAAACCGGTCATTCACGCCAGTGCGCTTCTCGCCGAACTGGAGGCGAATTTCGTAGGGGGTGGCGGCATCCAGGCAGACGGCAGGTTGAACCTAGAAAAATTTAGAATTAACGTTACTTTATTGTCCCTATCAACTGGGTATTATCTTTAATTGTAAATGAGATACTTCTACGTTTTATTGAAATATACCAACCTCAATATAACGGCCACCCGGCGGCAGGCGTGCAATTAGGAAGTCATCGGACGGGTTGGCGTCCTTGCAGCGGCTGTCCGGGCTCGGGTCGTCGGGGCGGATGATGGTGATCTGGATGTTCTCCCAGCCGACCGGGTCCTGAAACGATTATATTGCTTGATTGGTAGTCCTAAAGTACCCTTTGGCCATCGTAGCGGATCACGATGTTGTAGTCGTTGCTCGTCTGCAGGTTGTCGACCCTGAAAACAGCTTTTGAGATCGCTTAGACTGTCCTGACAGTTTTCGCTTATTTTTGAATTTTCTAGGCACGTTTTGGATGCGTTCAGGATTGTTTAAAGGTATATTTTTTTCAGAAGGTAGATTACGTACTTGAAGGCCAGCATACTACGATCGGTAACACGAACGAAGCCCTCGCCGGTCCAGGTGTGGTCCCGGGCCTCATCGGGGCGTTCACGGTACTCGACGTCGGCCTGGAATTTAAGTTTTAAGGCGGAAAATTACGTTTTTTGGTACCGGTTAACAGATTTGTTTATTTACGGCTTTTTCTTTAATTAATTTTACATCCTACTACATGATATAATTGAAAAATCATGATTTACATTGGTAATATTCGAATTCTCCGCATCATAGGTATAATGGTCGATGCTGGCGCAGAAGGTGGACGACTCGGAGACGTCGCAACTAAATTTTTTTTGTTTCTTAAGGTAACTTGCACGGATCTTTGAGGATAGGTAAAAGTGGCAAAAAAGTCCTTCTCTTCTTATTAATGCCCAAATACTCACGTTCTGCCCGAAAATCCGTCCTTGCACTTGCATTGGCCGGTCTTGAGGTCGCAGGTGTTGTCCAAGGAGCCTCCGATGTTGCAGTCGCACGGGAAGCAGCCCTCCGGGGTCTCGGAAAGTCCGTAGTGCTCCGGCTGAACGATGCAAGGTATCCCAAAAAAATTATAAAAATTACCAAGCATTGATCGCAGTTCTCCCCTGTGACGAGGCGCTTGCAGTGACATAGCCCGGTGTACTTGTCGCACCCCTAAAACTCATTTAACTTAAGATTAAGAAATTAAGAAAAGCTTTTGTGTTATGCTTTGGCTGGTTATAAAGAGCGTATTAATAGGATGATAATTCGTATTAATAGTCATTACACCTACAGCATTATCGATCGTTCCCAACAAATCGCAGGTGCACGCGACGCAACCGTCCGGGTTCTCGGAGTCAAGGTTCCAGTAGCCGTTTTTGCACCTGAAAATATATACTTTTTCGTCTATAGTATCATCCTATTTTTAGGCTTACAAATCTCATTGAATCTTAATCTTAGTTTAAATCAATAATTGAACTTTTAAACCTACCGATCACAGCTCGGCCCGTCAACATTTGGCTTGCAGTAGCACTTTCCGGCTACCAGGCCGCGCTCTGCGTCTTCTTCTCCCTCGCAGATTCCCTAAAAAGCGTTGGATCTGCTTATTTTTAACGTTTTCATGTTATACTCTGCATTTTGCATAAAATTGTAAGCCTTACATCATAGAGCGATCCGTCCTTGCTGCACTGGCAGGGCAGGCAGACGTGCGGGTCGTAGATCGGGCGGCGCGGGTCGCTAAAACGGAAAATAGAAATTTTCTGCTACATATATTTTGCTTTTTTAAGTGAGAATCCCATTAAATAGTCAATTTCTACAAAATTGAATGCAAATTATAGATCTCCAGAACAACAATTTGGCCTAACTTACCGGAAGAAGTACGGCTTGCACTGCTCGCAGTTCTTGCCCTGGGTGTTGTGCATACAATCGTCGCAAACACCTCCCGAGACGTGGCCTGAATTTTGGGGTATAAATTAAGTCCAACGTCCTGATTTACCGGACTGCTCGAAGACGGCGCGGTCGAAGTGGCAGCGAGCGGCGTGACCGTTACATTCGCAACTGAAAATATCGCATGATGGATGAAGTCGTTTTAGAGCAGGTAGCTCTCTCTCTCTCTCTCTCTCTCTCTCTCTCTCCCTAAGCTACCGTCTGCACTCGTTGGTCTCGGTGCCAACAGCCGGCCTCCACGGCATATCATTGTAGAAGTCACGGCAGCGCTCGCAGTTCAAACCTTCGGTGTTGTGCATGCACTCGCAGCGACCGTGGACCTAATTTCGGAAACATAAATTTTGTAGCAATTTTGCTTACAATATCTGGCCGGTCATAGTTCGGGTCCGTACCCTCGATCGGAATGCACCTGAAAAAAAATGACATTTTAACTTTTTTTTGCAATTTGTTTCCCATTTCCCAAAAAAGCTACGTCTTCCGCTACACTCCAAATTACAGTACCTAGAGGCGTGACCGTAGCACGAGCAGGAACCGCGCACGACCAGCTCGTAGATGGCGTAGTAGTACTTCTCGTCGATCTCGGCCCTAAAATTTGTGGATTTTCTATAGCGCTAAATTTAATTTCACGTTAATGGACACCCAAAAGGAAATAAAAATATTATAAAGAAAACGAGAGAACCAAAAACGCAATCACTTCCGTACCTCCTATTCCCACCATAGCTAAAAGGTTTGTGGTTACGTCAGGATTTTCCAAGATTTACCTGTAATCCAGCAGGTCGTCACCGAGTGTGTGCAGCTTGGTGAAGTTGAAGCGGAGGTTGGTGATCTGAAAAGCGCAGGTTAGAGAGAGAAAAAGAGAGAACGCTAGAGAGAAAGATAAATATGACAAAATGGTAGAAAAAGAAAGAAAAGAGAGAACGAGCGGGATAGAGAGAGAGCGAGATCGAGAGTGGTAAAGAGATAGAGAGAGAGAGAGCGAAAGCGAGAAAGGGAGAGAGAGGGAGTGACAGAGAGAGAGAGACAGAGAGAGCTGAAGAAACACCTTCAAAAGTTGCGACGTCTCCTCGGAGTACGGGTCGTCGGTGTGGATGTGCGGGGACAGGACTTTGTAGACGATCTGAAAATTTCTTAATGCTGTGAGAAATTAATTATTATTGTTTTTCATGTAATTTAGTTTTTAAATTTCATATTTTTAAAAATTTCAATTAAAAGTATTAAAGATTACTTTTCTTAAAGGTGCGTTCAAGGCCATTTTAAATATTCTACCTCTCCTCCAGTCGACGGCGACACATCGCTGTACTGGCTGGTACAGATGACGTCGCTATGCCGGGTGGGGTTGCCCTCCTGCACGTTCGGGAACGTGTTGGCGCAGTCGTAGGCGAAGTAGCGGTACACTTGCCTGAAAATATGCAAGTTTTTGAAGGAAGGTAGCTTGATTTCAGCGATCGATTTGCGACAAAACTTGGCCAGACGCACCATGTCTTTCCAAAATCTGCGGATCGCTCGATGATCATCGCGGCCGGGCGGAACGATTTGAACGTCATGATCAAGTGAGTGAAGTGGAACTCGGCCTCGAGGTCGAGACGGATGGAAGCCTAAAACATTGAAATTTAGCGCTGAATTCGACATTTTTGTGCCTTAGCGATCGACAATTGGCGTATATCAGAATTGTCGAGGTCTAGGCAACGCTGCGGGTCAAATTTGGAACTTACTAATACCTTTAATTTTCTTGGAAACTATGCGAAAACCGTCTAACAATTTTTTAAAGCAAAAACAAACGTTTTGTGCCCCATTCTCCGACTGCCACCAGTTCCTCGTCTTGTCCTCAAACGCCTCGGTGACGACGTTTTCGATCCTAATATCATATCGTAATTGGTTGAACAAAATGATGAAACCTGTGCGACATCCTGCCCGGGTCCCGGTTCGAGCTCCAAGGCTGGCGGGAGTCGCAGTAGAAACATTTCGTAGAGTCTTCCAGGTGGGAAACGATGCAAAATCTGAAAAAGGACAACTATACCAAGTTTCCTAGCCTTGAAAGGGACCGGGAAGCGGCCAGGAAATTTTTAAAGGGAGTGTGACAGCAAAGATGATTCATCCTGTATCCTTTTCGCGTTTGTTTGTGCTCTCGGAGAACAAGAAGGGAATTTAAAGGGAGGGCGACAGTAGTTTTGAAGTTCCCTCGTCTTTGAAAGGTCCTTTAAAAGCTTACTGTCTTTTGAAACTTTTATATCTTGAAAATTTGAAAAGTTCCAATTCCCCTAAAATCGTTACAAACCTTTGCCGTCCATGCATGCCGCAAGTGGAGGTGGCTGAGAGCTGCTCCTTACGCCCGATGAGCAAATTTCCGGTAACCGGGTAGCAAGAGCTGTCTCGACACCGATCATTTTCCGCTGAATTCCTGTGTATACCAATTTTTCAACGAAGGTATACCTGCTATCGCGACGGCTGCTATCCCCAGCAGCGCGCCGACCCACGGCTTGAGGCCCATTTTGATCTAGGCGGTTGGAATTCCTCCTCCCGGATTTTGGTGGAGTGGGGAGAGGACGGTCTGGAATTTTGACAATAAGCTTCTGGACGTTATAAATACACGCAAAAGTTAAGAAAACAAACAAATATAACAGGTCGTCAATACTAGAAATCAGGAAAATTTCATAAATTAGCAAACGCATGTTAGTCATCATACTGAAACTCCGCCGTTTTTAGGCAATATAGCAAAAATTTCTGGGAGATGCTAAGTCAATAACGGTGTATGACTAGCAAAAACTCGTTCTCAGCGCCATTTGAGCAGGAGATCAGCTAGCATAGATAATTTCGGAAGTTTTCGAGGGACTTGGTTTCAAAAAAGGTGGATGCGAGCGAGACAGGGAGAGAGAGAGAGATAGAGAGAGAGAGAGAGAGCGAGAGAGATTGAAAGAGATAGAGAGAGCGAGAAAGAGCGAGAAAGCGTGAGATAAAGAGAGCGAGAAAGAGCGAGCGCGCGAGAGAGAGACGATAGTATTTCAGAATCTTGTAAATTTCCTAGCAAGTCTCTTGAAATTTACTAGCAGGGCTGGCTAGCAGAGACCCTTTGAGATCAATCCTCGCAACCGAACGTTAGAATACTAGCAGAAACCCTTTACGGAAAATTGCGAATACAGTAAAGCAGAGACAAATGCATCAAAAACCTTTGAAAATGGGAAAAATCCTTGGGGAAACCGAACTGAAGAGAGAGAGAGCGAGAGAGATAGGCACAAAAAAGAATACGGTACCGCTTGGCCCTCTAAAGTGTCCCACTAAACACTAATTGATAAGGGCCTCGAAAAACGGCTGTACCCTCCCCTCTCTCGAGGTGCTACCCGGTCCGACTGATCGATAGATATGGGCGATGTGCCCTGGGGGTATAAGGTCGGTCACAGGAGGGCAAATGGTGTGCTAGAGAAGGGGGGCAGATCTGCTGTGGTGCAAGAACTGCGCGCAGCGCGGCCTGTTTGCTCAAGTTACCACCCCCCTGGAGCCCCGAAGACTCCTTTGGGTCACTCGCACTTGGACCCTGGGGGTATGGGCACTAGGGGGCCAACAAGCAATCACTTATAAGGGGAGGTTAATAGAGGCTGACTGCCTAGTGATCTCTCTAGCTGCATGTCTCTCTCTCTCTCTCTCTCTGTCGCTCTCGCTAGCTAGCCGCACTGTTGACAAAATGATGTGATGCGGATTCGACAGGCTTTATCTTGGCCAAAACAGCTTCTACAGCCTTAGAAGTAGAACGAGAAAGAGAGAGAGAGAGTGAGAGAGAGAGAGAGAGAGAGAGAGAGGATAGAGAGATCACTTGATATTTAATCATTGTAATCAAAAGAAAAAGATCAAACATATTTATCATATCTATCGCCGCAAAAAATCCAAATTTGTTATAAAGGCAAGGCAAGTAGCCGCCTGCAATATTTGAAAAATGGAGAGAGAAGGGTAAGGGTGGAGCGAGATGGTAGAAAAATAGGGCCGAACTCGATTAATAAAAAAGGGCAGAATACGTAGAGGTAAATTGTTAAAAATGCAACCCGGAAATTGGTTAAAAAATTTCAAATTGCCCCTAAAGCTCCATCAAAACAAAACTGCAAAAAGCGATCTCAGTAGGATCAATGATTTGTCTTCACTAACATTGCAGAAGCAGAACTGGAATAATCATCCTTGACCGCGGCGGGGGTTCGAACCCGGGCCCTCTGGGCGGGGGCGGGGCACGCCCTGCCGACTGAGCCACAGGCACAGGCGGGAAGGGAGGGCAGAGGGTGCTATCTGGAGGGGGGCGCAGCCGAGGGGGAGAAGAGGCGCGCTGGGAAAAAGTTTTTACCAGACTGTAAGCAGTAGTAAAAATGTAATTGTAAATTGTAAAATTATGCTATTAGATAAAATAATTGAGACCCTAAATTAAAAAGTCAACGATACACCTGAAATCGTGTAATTACGCATTTCAAAAGTTTATTTACTGACGTATAATGTTTCTTGCTAAAAATACGTTTTTTTTTCTGTTTCGATAAAACTTGGAAAAATGAATTTTTACCGATATTAAAATAGTTTTATAATATGCTGGCATTACGGTACTGAGGAGAGTCTTTTGATTGTAAGGTTTTTTTGTCCAAACACAAGTCCATTTGTTTCGAAAATAACCTTAAAAATTGGGCTTGCTCTGGATTTGATCAGCGGATTTGCACCCGGAATTAAAATAATTTTTTATCAGCAGTGCGTTCAAAAAAGATATGATTTTTCAATAACAGACCAAAAACTACAATTTATATGGCTTGGCGTGGATTGTTTAAGCGCGATCCATCAAAAGCTATCCATTTCTGGCACAACGCAATTCAAAAAAATGCCGAACTGTTACGAAATGACGTTCATATCACTTTTACAGTAGCTTACGGGCGGAGTAACTTGCTTGCCAAGGTAGTAAAGTTTGACGAGCCTCAATAGCTGACAAGAAGATAATCAAAAACTCCCAAAAACAATCAAGCTCCGAAATGCTACGAAATAGTCCGCGAGCCCTTGGTTGCAAGAGGACGAACCTCAAAGAAGCGGCAGATCGCGAGAGAAAACTCCAGAGGGAGAACGATAGGTCGCTAAATATATGGCTGGGAGGCCAGGGTGAGTCCCAGAGGGCCCGGGGGCCATCAAGGCCCGATAAAAGGGGGATCAAAAGTGGCTGGCTAGGTTATGCCCGAGAGGGCCCACTGTTCCACACAAAAACGGGAAGAAAGTGACCGGGTCCCAGGGGCAAGGGAGGTTGATAACAAATGGCCGCCCTCGATGACCCCCGCAAATGAGAACAGAACTGGGCCTTGGACATGGCTAGGGTGGCCAGACGTCTCTCTCGCTTTCTCGCCCGCTCTCTCTCTCTCTCTCTCTCTCTCTCTCTTTTCCTATCACCTCACTTTTTGCTATAAAAAGGATAGGATGCCTTTGGGGTGATCGAGCCATTGTTGCGGATTTTCCAGATGAAGATTACGGCACCCATTTTATGGCCTGCGTAATTTAAAATAAAACATACCCTTTGAAAAACTTATTTAGTTATGCAGAGCGTCCCAAAAAAATCCCTCTTCCCGCCCTAGCGATTCGCGGTCGTGTCCGTTTTTTCATAATTACTGTATCTATCGAAAGTGCTTGCAAAGGCGAGCCTGCGTTTTTCCCGCGGTTTTCGAAATCCTGGCATTTTTTGATCAGTTTTCACCATTTTTCATGCAAAGTCACACCATAAAAAGTTTTTCTCCAAAAACTAACTTATTCGGCTTGAAGCTGGACTATCTCAAATGGCATTTCAAAAATCGCGTCGGGCTGCCAGAAGATTCACAACTTGTAATTTTTGCAAAAAAAACCTTTTCTGCAAAAAAAATCGTTATACATTCGGCCCATTTTGTAAAAAAAATTTGGTAAATTTAGAAAAACTGCCGGAATTTCGAACATCATGGAGAGCACCTGGATTCGCCTTTCCGAGAGCTTTCGATATATACCTAAATCGTCGAATTTGAAAAAGTCTGCTAAACTTCACCGAGGGGGATTTTTTGGGATAGCTGAAGAGGAGCTTTTTTCGGATATATCCATAGCTGAGTCCGGATAAATTACGGTATTCCCTCCAAAACAACTAAAGCCAAGAATTTAGTTCATTATCACACGAGTAATTTAGTGCTCAAATGAAAGTAGACCTCCAAAAATCCCGTTGACTATACATTATCCACCGTATAAGAAACTGGGCAGCAGGGGCGCCTTTCTTGTGGCGCAGGTGAGTAAGCCGGCCGAAGCCCGGTGACTCACCCCCCTTTTACACAATGGTCGCCGTGAGGAGCACCGAATGGTTGTAGCCGGAGGCGCTCAATCAGATGGATAGTGATGGTAAATGAACGGATACGGCAAACACCGAATGACGTGGGGGACCTGCAGCTTGGAAATACTCGTAAAATGGCGAGTTCATAGGCCCGAAAGTCGTAAGGAAGTGGAGCAATTTTAGGCGCTATTCCATGATAATTTAATGAATTTAATACTTTCCCATACGTAGGCGTAGCGTAGCGTACTACACCTTGGATTAAAGGGCTATATACTACTCATTACATCCATTAAATTTAGCAAATTATTTGTTTAGCAATCGGCAGGTGTGTCCATTTATGTTTGTACTGACTTAAATTTGCATAATCGTAGTGTAAAAATCGGAATGTGTATCGTAACGTACTAGATGATGCCTTAAATGCTAGACACTACTAGAAGAAACAGATCGGGCGCGAACCAGAGATTCATGTAAAAAAAACGGAGGATCGGCAGCTGCTAGCACGAACCCAGCTGCGGTTTCTTACAATCTTTTTTCTGTTCTATACGCTGAACATTTGGTCGAGAATGGACTGGCGCGTGCTACAATAAAAAGTGAGGCCGATCGGATCACGCTTGAGGCCAGCTGGAAAGTGGAAGAAAAGCTAAAAAAAAATTATAAAAATATATGTCGTGGTCAGAAAGGTCAGGACAGTAATAATTTTCGTATTACGACATTATCGAAGGCTTGATCGAGGAAAATCTCATGGAAATTAACAAAGAATTGCAGCGTGATCAACGAAGTCAGAATCATGCGAATTTTGGTACTATCAACGTTTAGAACACCAGATTTGATCACGAAAATCTCCCTACCGCCAAGAAACCAGAATCGGGCTGATTTTGATGGTTTCCCCGGTTTGTTTACAATTTAGAAGCGAGAATTCGGCCAAAGAAAAGCTTCAAAAAATGGCCTAAAATTATGTCGCCTAGTAGTCAGCCAGGCTAAGAAATCGGCAATTTTCGCTTTCAAACGCGTCAAATTTTAAAATAATTAATTTCATCAAAAAGCTATGGCTAAAAGATGCCGCCCATAAAAATAATTAATAAAAAAAATAAAAATAAAAAATAATAAACGACAAGCAATAATTTCCCGGGAACACGCCGGGCGAGTTGTAGTCATCGTTTCGCGTTACTAGGGATGTGATTGCGGCTGTGTTGCTCTGGCTCCACCTCTCGCGCACAGATCTTATCATTTGGTCCCCCGCGAATATGGAAGGAAAGGTCACATCATAAGAGCCTGTGGCGCCCCCGCCAGCCAATGTTCTCGCCCAATTATGCGAAACGCGCGCGCAACAATTCGCGGGCTCTAAAGTTTATAAAAAAAAATTAGAATTCGCTGAACAGCTCGCTGATGTTGGCTGGAATTATTGGAAATGAAGTAGTGGTTTTTAGAAGCCCGTCAAGGATTTGAAATTACAGATTTGCGCGCTTTGGTGAGATATTGAAACTTTGCTTTCCAAGCTTCTTCTGCCTCAAACTGTTTTGCTCGGCGCAACTTTAGCCAACAAGTTATCAGCTTTCGGGTCTCTGTCCCTTTAGTCATACGACAAGCGAGAAAGAAACGGCAGTGATTCCAAAGGCTTCTGAAAACCGCTTCCAGAAGCGCTTACACGCCCACTTGATGGGAATTCGTAAGGTTGTTGAGGTATCGTAAGGCGAGTGACAAGCTTGAGAATCATTTGAGCAAAATACATGTCTTTTTGGCAGAAATGCAAAAAAACACCCTAAAGTCCCACGCTAAAACGTTACTGTAACGGTAGAGTTACCAAAATTATGTAAAATAGTGAAAAAATATGTATACCAACGTCAATAGCGTCGCAACGTACGTGCAAACTTGTCAAATTACAAAAAACACTAATGTCTCGCACTTCGACGGTTACGGTAACACAAGAATTGTTAAATTGTGTAAAACAGGGAAAACCAGCTATAAGACCTCGTCAAAAGTATCGTAAAGTACACACAACCCAAGCTAGACGCTTGATAACCCCCATGCAAGGGGTCCCGATTTTGATACGCGGGGTTTTGTATGTATCAAGGGGTGTGAAGACGATTCGGAGCCTGTGCCCTCCCTGGCGCCCCAAAAAATGACTAGCTCGGCGGCGCGCAAACATATGGCCCGGGTCGTCGCAGCCCGTCCGCCCGTCGGCCTCGGCAAAAAATACAATCGAAGCCTGGTGTGGCCAGATTCGCGCCCCCTGGCGGTCAACCTCCTAGCTCCTCCTTCTTGCCGCCTGGGCGGGTGTGGCCAAAAACCAGATGTGGCCCTCCTAGCTGCACTGCTGGCGGCCAATGGGACACCCACAACGGTTGGCGGATACGATCCGGGGTGTTGGATCGATACCTGAAATCTAGGGATTTTTGAGAACTGGATTATTACCAGGGGGGTGCTTTTTTATAAAGTTTAGACATATCTAGTAACTTAATAGAAAGTGTTTTAATAATGTTTTTAGTAAAATCTAACACGATTTTTCTGGTTGAAATCTATCTAAAAACTTCTAAAAAGTTTTCAAGAAGTCGAAATTTTGGCAAAAAATCGGCCATTTTCGGTCCAAAATCGTACTTTTCGATTTTTTAAGAAACATTTGTGAGATTTAGCCCCCCGTTAACAGCTCAGTACCAATTTTTACTGTCTAAAAATCAGGGATTCGCTTTATCAGCTAAGAAAACGTAAAAACAAACAATCCAACAAAAATGGAAAATCAACAACGTGCAACAAGAAAACAATAAAAGTTCCAAAAACTCTAAAACATAACCCGCAAAAGCAAAAAGAATCTAAAAATCACAGAAATGATTACTGAGCCTTAAAAACGACATCGCGAAACGTTTTCTCGTCAAATTGCGGGGCAGAGGTGGTCGCTTTTTCGTCGGGGAGTGGTGCTCTCGTTTTTTCGTAGGTCAGGAGACGGCGGCTTGTTCTGAAAAAGTTTTTTAAACACTATTTTTATTAAAAAAGTTAATTGAAAACCATATAATTTTTCGCAACGAATGTTTTCTTCTCTTCTTTTCAAATTTCGTAAACTTTACCTCGTCGTCAACCCTTGTTCGCAATTCGCGACTAGTCGAAAAGCCGGGTGTTGAGGAAGGATGTCCTCGGAATATCTGTCGAGCACCTAAACTTAATTTGGAAAGTCAGAAAAGTGTAAATTACCACTGGGAACCAGAAAGAGACACGCCCGCCCACGACAAGGCTTTGGGCGGCGAGGTCGAGAAGGTCCTGAAAATAATTTTTTTGTTGTTGATGAATTTACGCGTTTTTCTCCTCTTTTTCTTGCCTTTCCCTATAAAGTTTGCTAAAACAAAAACGTCTAAGAAAGGCTTGTAAAATTAAATATAATTATTTACAAACTACTCACCGAAAACACTGAATCCAGATGATAGTCCTGCTTCTCCGGAAATCGCACTTGGTGCTCATCATTTGGCGTCCCGGGTAGCGTCCAGTGCTCCTTCCGGTCTTTCGGTCCTATTTTTCGACTTTTCTCACGCACCCCTAAAAATTAAAACTATTCAACTTCTAGATTTGCTAACCATAAGGCGGATCGGCCACAATAGCGTCGAAAATTGGCCGATCGGCCCAGATGCCGTGCCGCGACGTGTCGGCGATGATCAGCGACAAAAATCGATCCTAATTGGATTTTTCGGATCCAAAAGTTAAGTGATACCTCGGTGTCGTACTGCACAAAATTCCCGCGCACCGACTCGTCGGTGAGCATTTTCTTGCCCATTCTGGAGGATTTCCCGCGAGCGTGCGCTACCTAAAAATATAAAAATACTGAAAAATCACGGAAACAAACCATATAATTAATCTCATTCCCTATAACGGATGCTCCAAATTCCGCTGCAGGCAATAAAAGACCGCCCGTTCCACAGAACGGATCCAAAACTACAGAAGCTGAGCGGATGGCGGTGATATTTGCCTATAAACGGATAGCTAATTCTTTAAGAAGTTTAGCTTACCTGAAGAAACGCCAATTCCGGGTCCATAGTCGTGTTCCCGATATAACAACGGTCTTGCAGGTTGAGGTGGTGCTTTCGAATGCCCTAAAAAAAGCATTCGTCAATTTGATTTATTCTTATACCTGTCCTTCCCCAATTTCTCGCCCAAAAAACAGCTGATTCGGTTCGGCATCCTTCTCCGACGCGTACTGCTCGAGCACGACAAACTTGTTTTTTGGCGTCTTCAGGTCGATTGGCGCTTTTTCTAGCGGAAGCCACTCGGCGACGACTCGAGCTTGTCTGGAAAAGTGTTAAAAGTCAACAAAAAAAAAACGAAAAACTTCGAAATCTACCTAAGGCAACAAAAAAATATGTAAATTAAGACATTTTCTTATCTTACGCAAAGAAAAAATAGCTAGCATAACAAGTTTACTCACTTTACGCAATGCACACCCTTCTTCTTCCCAAATGGCCGCACCCTCAACGCCCACGAATCATCATCAACATCATATTTCTTCAATTCGGCACTAATTGCTTGAACTTTCGGCTCCAATTCTTCATAATTTCCGGCCTGACAGTAGAACTCGAAAGCGGCTTTTAGAAGCACGCATCTAAAACAAGCTTAAAATAAGCTATGAAAGGTCCAAACCGCGACAAAATCCCCTCGACGAGTTCCACACTCGAAACGTCGACAAATTGCACCGGGGCATCACTGCTGACACCCGAAAAGTCGGCAAAATCCAGGCTCAACGCTCGGCAGACGCCCTCCAGCTCGGCGCACCGGAACGCGCGATGGGATTGGGAGAAGAGGAGCGCATATCTCATCGGAGCTCCTGAAAAACATAATTTTAAACCGTATTATTTGACTAAGAATTAACTTTCAAATTAAAAAAATATTGAAAAGAAACCCGACGAGTGCGATTGTGCAAAGTGCATGCAATACCGCTGTCGATAGTGCTGCGACGGAATGGTCAGTTCTAAAGAAGATAATTTTCTCCCGAGTCCATTTTGGCTAAAATAAATTATTTTACAACCCTTTGAGACTATTATATGATGTCGGCTAATAGTTTTCGTAATTCCGATCGGACAACAATGGTTTCTGACTTTATATCTATGTTTTCAGGCGAAAAACGAAGTCCAGAGCATCACTCTCCGAATGGGATGTTCCGTTTGTCCTGTCGCCTCCTCACCTCCGCTCACCGCTCACTCTTCCGCGACGAGAAAGGAGCTCGATTTTTGGAGGAGGTAGTTCAATAGCTTTTATCGTTGAAATTGTCTGTGTTTATCAATTCTACAGTCATTGTTATTTAGGTGACCAATCGTCTCGCGCAATCAAAGGGAGGAACGTTAGAGGCGAGCTCTCAGCTGATCTCCTACTGGCAAAATGTCGAGGAAGAGGCCAACAAGTTCAAGGAATCGTCCAAAGAGGTCGAGCAGCTCAAGCAGTTGATAGATGGTAACAAAAATCACATAAAAATTGGATTTTGTTTAGAAACCACTGATGCCGAATTCAAGAAATTGGCAGAAGAGGATTATCGGGCGGCAGAAGAAACAGCAGATGAATCCGCTGAACGGCTTGCCGAAGTTGTCGTGCCGAAAACGGAAATGGACATGCTGAAGAAGTGCCAGCTCGAATTTACTGCGTAGGTTTTCAGTGATGCTTCAAAAAAATTCCGGATTTTCAGTGGCGTCGGCGGGAAAGAGGCGATGCTTTTCGCGAGCGACCTGCTCGACATGTACAAAAATTACGCGGCGTGGCGAGGGTGGAAATGGACGCCATTTCAGGTGTGTTTTAGAACTTTCTAAAGTTAATTTATGATTTATTTTCTTCAAAATAGTGAAAAGAAAATAAAAAAGGTTGAGATCACGTGTAGCAGGTACCCGTCAAGGCTTTTGTTTTGGTTGTTTCGGGCGGCTTCATAGGCTTAGTCGCGAAGATGATGGCTCAGAAAAGCGTACGGGGCCATGTCCGGCATGTTGTCTTCTGAAAAAAATCGATAATTTATTAGATTTTGTGGGTTTTTGTTGCGTGATTTTTCAAAATAGCGGTGTTATAAAGCTACTGTCGATTATATAGAGAAATTTCGATAGATTAAAAACCTTAAAAACTAATGAATAAGCTAGCGGAAGCTTACAAGGTCGGCTAACTTACGACTTAATGCTATTTAGTAACTTTTTGCTTATTAACATTAAGCAAAATTAGGCTAATTAAATTAACAAATTTACCTGGGAAAAACGGTGCTGCGTTGCTCAACATGCAAAGCATAAGAATGACGAATTGAATGTAGAGGATCTGGTGTAGACCGATCATTTTTGGAAGTGTTCAGTTACAGTTGGATGCGAGTTCGTTGCAAGTTCTGATTTGACCATCACCATCGCCAGGCCACCACATATATACCTCAGGTGTTTGTCGAACCCGATGTGTTTTCGAGTTTCTCTTCTCGTTCCTCCATCTCGCCCCGGCGAAAACATATCGCGCGCGACGCGCGGCGCGCAGAAAAATGTTTGGCGGCCGAGGGGGAGTAAGGAAGAAGGGGAGGTCGAGCTCGGAAATCCTGTGTCATCCGGGGTTTCGTGATCGTTTCCCGATGTCATTGATTTTGGTTCTCGCCGAGAGGAGGGTCTGAACTGCACTTTGACTGGGATAGAGTAGGGGGGGATAGGGGAGATCGAGAGTGGCAGGTGGAATTTTCTGGGGGATGGGGATTGCAAAAACAGCAACGAACTAAGAATAGAGTGTGCTCCGCGAAGAGCGTTTTTTTCGTCAGGGAAGAGGAACGTGTTTTGGAACTTGATGATGAGGTGATTCGAGGTTTGGCGAAAACATGTAGATGTTTTTGAGTTATTTCGGAGATATGATACCGTTTTTCAGTTTTGCCTATTCGGCTGTTATTGTATCAATGTGTCGCCTAGCAATCATGATTTCTAGAACTAAGTATTTAGGCTTTTTTATTATATTTTTAACTATCACTTTTCAATTATTTTTCAATGCTCATACGCATGATTTTCGAAAAACCCGGCATAAATAAATACAAGTTCGAAAAATCTGCGGTTAGGCGCTAGGGGGTAGCAAGAATTTTTCGTTTTAAATTCTAAACAGCCAATTTTGATTTATCCCGCTAGCTGTAAATAGCAGCATTACGTACTTGTCATGTACCTCGCCTTCAAAACAAACCAATACTGAAAAGTAATGAAAAGAAGAAAACTGATTTTTCCAGCTCGAAGACATCTCGATCGGCGGCATCCGCAGCGCCGTCATATCCGTGGAGGGCGATGGCTGTTTTTCGGCGTTACGGTAGCGTGAATTCTTGGGGTGTTAATTTTCTGCTTCAGATTCGAGGCCGGTGTCCATCGCGTGCAACGATTCCCTCTCACCGACCAATCCCGAATGCATACATCAACGGCTTCAGTGGCCGTGTTGCCGGAACCGGATGAGGTTTGACTTGAAAAATTAAAGGTATCATTCTTTCGATTTTTTAGGTCTCCTTCATCCTCCCCCCAGAATCCGTTACGATAGACGCGATGCGCGCTTCCGGGCCGGGCGGGCAAAATGTGAATAAGAGGTAAAGCAGCTATTATTGCCTTTTAATTACGTTATAAATTAAAAATATAGATAACTTAACGTTAAAAATCTTATTTTTACTTTTTATTTCAGGTCCACAGCAGTCCGCATGGTGCATAAGGAAACTGGAATTGCCGTCCACATTATGCAGGAGCGCTTCCAGCATATGAATATCCAGGTTGAAATTTGACAAGACAAATCTTAAAGTCGCTTAGATTGCCTACAAACGCCTCGCCGCCATTTTGCTGCAAAAGAAGTACGACTCGGCGGACGAGAAAAATACCTCGGCGAGGAAATTACAGGTTTTTCACAATTTTTGAGATAGTAATTTCTTTTTAGATGGGCTCTCGAGCCAGGGCCGAGAAAATCCGGACCTACAACTTCAAGGACGATCGGATCACGGACCACCGGATACACTTGAATATGAGTAATGCTGAGGTATTGAATTTTCTATAATTACTTGGCTCTTGAGAATTCTTTTATTAAGTCCAGCATTGCCTAGTAATATCGGTGCGTATCTAAAAGTTTTAATTGGGATTTCTGGTCGGGAAATCGGCTTTTTTTGTATATTTTCAACTAAAAAATTGAAACGTTTTGCTTTAGGAGGCGTAAAAAAGCTTAGCAAAGTTATTTAAATGAGAAGAAAAAATGCTGAGAAAAAATGTTTTATAGGAATTTCTACGCGGCACCGACCACCTCGACTCGCTCATCCAACGACTGGCCGACTTGGACAAGGAGGAGCGGCTGAGGCTGATTTTGGAGAATTGCATTGTAGAATAGTGAATTGTCATTAGGAACTATCTTATTTATCGCACATATTTAATTTTGTAGTTTACATTTGCGTTCGTTTTATCTGGTTATCGTTTCCAAATTACGGGTTTGATTTCTTTATGTGCTCATCGTTTTTCGTTTTTTTTGTGTGCTTTTTGAGGATAAAACTATGTAAAGGTGCCACTTTTCTGTTTTTTTTTTTATTTCCTGCTTTAAAATTGTAGATTTTCCATAGAAATTCGCGCACATTTTTCAGCGTAAAGTTTAGCACTTTTCGCTGCGGGCCTCAAAAAGCGCCGCCCCGCCAATGGCCGGCAGGGCGATAAATAGAGTTAATGGGGTGCTAGGTTCTTGTCTGAATACCAGGGCAGTTGATAACGGGGTTCTTGGCCGGCTGGGTGCACGGGCTGTGATTTTTGCGTTCATCTACACTGTGTCGGGAGATCGAGTCCACGGCTGAACGCAAATGACGGTCCCCTACCATCATCAGGTGGCCACCACCAAGTCGCAGCTCATTTTTAAGCTGCTTTTGAGGTAAGGTAGAGGGTTTTTTTGGTATGGTTCGTGATTCAGGCCTCCCGACACGGTACTGGTCTGTTAGCGGGGGATGTTTGAGTTTGGTTTCGCCCCGAAAACCCCATTGTCCTAAAGTCCTATAGAGAAAACATTTTAATCGCCTTTTTCCACGTTTTGTAGCTAATTTTGAAGATTCACTTTTGCGCGTCAAATAACCGTAAATTTCGACATTTTTTGAGGTCTTGTTGAAAAGAAAAATCCATGAAAACTAAAAATAACGAAAACTTAAAATTTCAATTTTTCAATGTTTTTTTTAGAGTCTGACTAATTAAGCTAGAAAATACGATCCTCGGATTCGAATCCGGTTATTCCTGAAGAAAAGAAAAGAAAGGAATCACAAAGAATAAAAGAAAATTTCTTAGATGGAAAGGCTCGCTCTGGAAGTCTGTGGGCGCCGAATACATCATCTGGATTATTCTGTACTTTATAATTTATGCCTTTTATCGATATGTACTTGGCGAAAGTAGTCAGAGGTCAGTTTTGAAGTAACTTTTTGGATAAAATTACATGAAAATACTGAATTTTATGTTTCTATACCAGCAAAATCTGCTATTCGTAATGCAATTAGATCGCAAACCCGATAAAATTCATAGAATTCCAGAGACCTCGAGGAGTTTATTCGTTTCTGCAGCTCTGCGTTGGACCGGATTCCTCTTACGTTCATGTTGAGGTACGGTGATTCGGATATTTTTTTAGAATCTAAACTTTTTAGCTTTTTCGTCACGACCGTTGTGAATCGGTGGACGGTGATGTTCCAGAATTTGGGAATGATCGACAAGTAACAAAATTTTAATCTTTCTAACATTCTCTGTTGTTAGTATTGCTCTGTTCACTTCTCAATACATCAAGGGAAATGACGACAAAGGACGGCTATATCGAAGGAATATTGCAAGGTATAGAAAATATGCGTTAGAAAAAGTTATATCAAATCAGATATTGTTGCCTGGCGCAAGCTATCCTATTCCGTGACATTAGTATGAAGGTCAGACGTCGTTTTCCTACCATGGAATCTTTGGTACCGTCAGGTTAGTTTTTCCTACAATCATGCTTCTTTTCCAACTTTGTGATTCAGGCTTCATGATGGAGCACGAGCTCGAGAAGTTCAACGCCATCAAGAACCGCTACAACAAGTCGTGGGTCCCGCTGAACTGGGCGATCAGCCTCATAACGATGGCCAAAGAGGAGGGCCGGATTGATGATGATATGCTGGAGTTGGCGACATGCGTGGTAAGTCACAAATGAAAACGATACGCACAGAGGAGCGCCGCGTAGTCAAGCTATGATTACGTAGGGCTCCTTTGAGCGCACGGAATCTGTGCGATCGCATTTTCTTTTACGGTTTTCTGGTAACGTTGAAAGGTTTCGAGACTAGAAAAAGCAGGTATAAGTGTCTAAAACCACTAAAAAAACGTCAAATAAAGGCTCAAAGAGTATCCATTTTTTTCAGGAAATCCGCCACCTTCGCGTGAACATGGCCACCGTTTGGCAGCATGACTGGATTTCGATCCCAGTTCTTTATCCTCAAGTGGTTTTTGCGGCAACTTACATTTATTATATTCTTGGGCTATTTGCACGTCAATTTATTATAGCAAAGGATCAAGTGAACGGCGAGGTAATGCTTTAATACAATTTATTTCATTCAAACCCTTGTTTTTCATAGTTTAATCTGATCAATCTAGCGAAGTTACAAAAACCTAGCTTTTTCCAGGTCGACGTCCACTTTCCCATCGTTTTCTCGTTCTCCTTCATTTTATACGTCGGCTGGATGAAGGTGGCCATGGCCCTGCTGAATCCATTTGGAGAAGATGATGACGATTTTGATTGCAACTTTTTGTTGGACAGAAATTTGACGGTAACCACAACTGAAACTATATCTTATCTTCTCAAAAGCTCAGTTAAACTAAAAACGTTTTAGCTTTCCCTCGGCTGCCAGGATGAACATCACAAAATCCCCGAGGTTAAGAAAGACAGTTTCTGGGATATTGACCAGGTTGGTAAGCGCAGTAATACTGAAAAGCAAAAGTAAAAGCTATGTAGAGCCCATTAGGGTATTTATCTAGTCATCCTGAAATTTTGGGGCAAAAAGCAAAACCAAAATGATCTCGGGCGGGATCGAACCGCCGACCTTCTGTGTGTTAGACAGATGTGATAACCACTACACCACGAGACCTTGGGAGGGGAGCGCCGGGAAGGGCCTTTCTGCGATGCCCCGCCCCTTCCCAGGCGCCCCATTTTGCCCGGGAAATTTGAAAATCGGCATGAAAGTGCACTCAAAGACCCAGAAAAAAAATTGAAAGTGAAATAAAAACAACGG
This sequence comes from Mesorhabditis spiculigera, assembly GCA_958295435.1. NCBI lineage: Eukaryota > Metazoa > Nematoda > Chromadorea > Rhabditida > Rhabditidae > Mesorhabditis > Mesorhabditis spiculigera. The sequence goes on along the minus strand of CATQJA010002647.1, from coordinate 939,595 downwards.
TATTTGCGAAATAGGAAAATTCTAGGCTCAACCCCTCTACTCCCTGCAAAGTGCCATGCGCAAAATGAACTTCTTCATGGGCTCGGCAACGGCGCAAGAGTAATTTTTTAAAAGCCGGAAACTTAATTTTATGGATTTTTTATAGGGAAGCTGAAGGAGGTATGGATAAAAAGGCGCTTGACATCGAAATGGTACCCCATCCTACTAACGAAAGGCTGATGAACCGAAACGAGCCGGAGTTGAGGCGGAGGAGGGTGGTGACCGGGATTATGGATGGGCGGCAAGTTTTATGAAAATGAATTTCGTGCAATTTAATTTTTGTAACCACTTTTGTTTGACTTTTACAAATATCAATGGAAATAGATATATCCAATTTTTCGTGAAGCATACGTTAAATATTTATTTTCCAAGTTTCAGAGGGCGATCTGCGACGGTTCAGCGGGACGTTTAAAGTAGATAACAAGAATAAAAGCATATTTCCAATTAATAAAATACCTTGAAAAGCAAGCACAAAAATGCATGGATTTTTCGGTCAATTAATATATCTCTAGTAGAAGGTCTTGTCGCCATAGCTGGTTGGCCCAGAGGTGGCAGGAGCCACAGAAGATCCGGGAGTTGGTTTCTCGCCATCCTCGTATTTTTCGGGCCGCTTTTTGCAAATTTTCACAATTGATCTGCCCATTTTGATGATAGCATTCCGATATGGCATAGTATAAAACATCGTTAGTAGCGGGTTTATAGCGCTGACGATCGTTACCGATAACATTGCCCACTCTTCGAAGTAGGGGAAGTATTCGTAGTAGCTAAACGTTAAAAAACTATATAAAATAGTTTTCTGGCTTTAATCAGTCGTCTCTGCATTAATGTGAGTTTTCTAGATGAAGCCTGTTAGCTTGCCAAACCCGTAAAAAGTTAGTTGTTAAAAATTTGGAGCTTCAAAGGCTTTTCCGCCCAGATTCGACACTCTAAAGGTTTATAAAGGGTTCTAAATACCCTCTGCTATCTTGCGAATCTTTTAGAATTACGGAATACACAAACAACAACTTACGGCAATTTAAATTGCTTATAGTTGTACCCTCCAGCCATACACATCGGAAAAAGTGGCAGTATGGCCTGGATGGTGAGGCTCTAAACTTTTGATTTCATTTTTTGGTATTCTAAAACCTGAACAATCTTTTGCTGCGCTTTTTTCGTCGCTTCAGACATTGCCGATTTTCGAATATCTATCAAGAACTTTTGTCGATAATAATGGGAGACAGCGTAGCACGGAAACATTGGCAGGGTCACCCAGAGGGTCATGGCGAGCACGCTAAAAGGTCAAAAGGTATAGAAAAATATATATAAAAAATAGTGTCTGTGTGTGTGTGTGTGTGTGTGTGTGTGTGTGTGTGTGCCACTTTGCATCCACCTCCGGATGTCTGTCCGGAGGATATCTCGATAGGGGATGAATTTTAAGGTATGTAAGATACGTCATTAGATGCGTAATGGCCTGGAGATGACTGCACGCATATCAGATTTAACAAAATCACATATTTTCGACATTAAATTTAAGTTTTTGTAAAAACCTCTTTGTTAGGAACAATTAGCGTAGACCGGAAGTGGCGATTCGACTATATAAAGGGGCTCAACAGGTAGTTTTTCATTTTTTGGTCATCTGAATTCAGGAAAATTATGCAAAGTGAAGGATAAAACGGGGTCAGACGGGGCCAGGGTTGAAAAGTCGCGAAGCGGCTTTTCAACCCTGGTAGAAAAACTAAATGAGTGATTCCCAGCTTTTCGCAAGCACTTTTTCGGTCAAAGGATAGTAATTTTTAAGTTACCATCAGATACCTAGGGTCATAAACATTGACAAATCCACCAGCAGCTACACTTGAAGAATTGACGACGTGAGTGTAGTTTGCATTCCGCCAAACCTGCTGAATCTGAGCTTCCGTAGAGGCATGCGTAACCCAGAGCATCTAGAAAATATTGACTTAGGATTCTAGGCAATAAAGCAACTACGAACATGACTTCAGAATCTGATTTTAACCGACCATCAGGGTTGAAAAACCGCTTCGCGGCTTTTCAATCCTGGCCCCGTCTAGGACCGATGAAA